>JAZDUA010000208.1:545000-892500 GCA_038098605.1 Gryllus longicercus | reverse complement strand
GGTGCGTAAATGCATTTCCCCCGTCGTTAAAAAAAAAAAAAAACATACAAACACATACACATACACACATACAAACACATACACACATACAAACACATACACACATACAAACACATACACACATACAAACACATACACATACAAACACATACACATACAAACAGATACACACATACAAACAGATACACACATACAAACAGATACACACATACAAACACATACACACATACAAACACATACACACATACAAACACATACACACATACAAACACATACACACATACAAACACACACACACATACAAACACACACACACATACAAACACACACATACACACACACGCTCACTCTTTCAGATCCTGAACTGCTCGGGAGGCTAGTCAGGAGTTTCGAGCTTGTCTCAGTTGGGGTGGCGTCCCGATGGGCGAGACATCAGCGCGAGCAAAACCAGCCGATCAGCATTTAGCTCAGCGCCGATCACACGTCACAGCAGCAAGGAACACCGCCACCTCCCGGGATAAAACATGGTCTACATTTACGGGTCTATTGATCGTAGCCGATGTCACACCCGAGACCCCAAATAATCAACCCCTCAATCAAAGAGGAGGAAACTGTTTGAGGGTTGGCCTCCAGCCAGCGGCCGCGACGCCCGACGCATCGCCGCGGGGGCCGCCGCGCGGCCGACAGCAGCGCCATCAAGCGGACGAAGAGAAACTGCCTATTCGAGGCGTTCGTGCCGTCCATTCACTGACTCACTAGCGAAGGGCCGTCGCAGCAGCCGCCCTCGGCACGTGCGGGCGCCGCGCCGACCGGCGGACGTGCTTATGGCGGGCTGCTTCGAATCGACGGATCTGCTCATTCTATATTGCGGGAAGAAAAGGGCGTTTCGCTGCGATGATTTAAGAGGAAGGCAGACACACCAGACGGAAAGAGGCACTTCACTCAAAAGCTCACTGGCGGTTATTCAAGAGTTCAATTAAACAAATATTTATTACTCTAAATAAGATTGTGACATATTGGCATCGAACTTTATGATTCTCTTCAGTGAATGGTAATATAATTTTTCGACTAGTGTTCAATATCGAGGTAATCCAACCACTGTTCTCACAACCATCTCCACTATGTCGTCTCCGCAGAAAACCATCTTTAGATGATTGAACATTAATTATCAGAGGGTCTAAGTAAGTAATATGAAATATATGATTAAATTTAAGTTTTAAAAGGATATATCTTTCAAACACCTACCGTAAAGATGTCGATCGTAGAGAGCGGAAAGAGATAAGTAGTTCTTCCCCAAACGTATTGGGAACATCCCTTTTAATGGACATAAATCTTGACAACTACTTTAATGTAATTTATTTACTTGATATGAATCGTGGTGTCCCTTGACCTCGCAATGCACTATGGCAAATAAAGCCAGACGTTGCAAGGTCGCATTTGAGGTTGGCGCATTACTCTTTCTAGTCTCGCCCATCCTCTGTGCTGCAAACTAGAAGACCTCTCCCAACATTCCCGTCCGCATTTTGGGAAGAGAACAGCAGCACTGAAGTGGGAGTGAATGCCTTGAAAGAATCTACATAATGTAAGTACGAATTGATGCGTGAATAAAAAAAACAACTAAAACCTTACAAAGGAAAAGAGAAGCATGCCTAAAATTAAGTGTCAAACGGATTCAAGCTAGGTATGTCGAAGGGAATAAACTTTGGAATTGATTAAGATAAAATTAAGTTAAATATTTTTTAGCGAGCGAAGTGACTCAGAGCGTAGCGTGATGACCTCGCATTCGGGAGGCCCGGGTTCAATTCCCTTACCGGCCACCCGGACCGGGGTTTTCGTGGTTTCCCTCGGTCATCCAGATGGGGTGATTCTACTGAAAGGCCACAACCGCAAAGCCAGCGTCGCCAGCCAAATTAGTTCTGTACGTGAAGTGACGAAGGTTAAGGGCCGCTTCACACGGCGCGGCCGCAGCGCGCTTCCTTCAAGGAGCAGAGCTCTTCAGACGACGCCACCGCCGCAGCCACCGCCGCCGCCACTGCGCTTGGAAGAGGGAGGATTACGACGTCCGCTGCGTCGGTGACGCGACGAGGTGCAAAAACTCTTGATAAAACTTGAAAATACAACTATCCCCACCGAATTTTTTCTTCTATCAAGTTTAATGAAATATTCTTAAGGCTTATATAAATTATCACACAGTATATAAAATCTTTGCCGATACATAATTTGTGAGCGGAACGCTCCTTATTTCCAATAATGCACATTGGATATTGCCGCCACACGCTCCTAAGAATTTTTTCGTAAAACATGAATATACATGACACGCAGCCAAATTTTCCTTTCACTCTCTATAAATTTGTATTTGTTGCATTGGGTTGTATAACTTTTACGTAAGTTATATTTTATATCTCATTGCTAGGAAACAGAATTTACTGTAGTAAAAAAGTAAAATCTATATCTATACATGTAGTTTTTTTTTTCAAAATATGTAAGGGAAAATAGAAAACAATAATAAAAATTCATTATAGTGTTTGAAATTAGTATACACAAGCATTATCTGAATTTTTTTTTTTCTCTGTAGAATTTTTTTCTTGAAAGTCTCGCACAAACGTCGAAATCACTGCTTCCCAAGAATTATTTTTTTCCAGTTTGTTGGAATATTCGGCACATTCGGTATTCCAAATCGATGGATGTTTCTCAATCAACGATATAAAATCTTCAGTGTTGATTTCCATTGTGCTGAAGATGTGCACTGACAAAAGTTGACCACCAACGATGAGGCAATTTACACGACTGGAGGCGCGATCGGCGTGGAAGAGGGAGGGTGAGTTTGGCGCGTGGGTGACGACGAACAAAGGACGAAGCAGGTATAGGGCCCCTTCCCAGGCCCATAAACAGCACCCCTGCGTTGCGGCCGCAGCGCAGTGTGAACGCGCCCATTTAAAGCTGTGTTCTGCTAGCGGTGGCGCGCGGCCCCTCGTGCGCGTCTGGTGGCCGGAGTTCGGCGTCTGCTGCCGCAGCAGCCGCCACCCGCTGCACGTGGGAAGGCGTCCATTCAAACCAATGCTCTGCTACACGGCCCGCTGCTGCGTGGCGCGCCACGCGCTGCACGTGTGAAGGGGCCCTAAGCGAATTCGGTTGGGCGACAGACAGGTAACCCCGGGATCTAGCGGCGTCCAGGCCAATTGCCCTTTCCGGGGCATATGATGGCTAAATGCAAAAACAGTTAATTTTAGCTGGTTATTAAGAAAAACTCCCCCTGTTCCTGCTTAAGCGGCAAAGGTGTGACTCAATGTGGTACAGCAAATGGATGCAGGGGGAATTTGGAAAAGAGAAGGAACGCCCCGAGCCCCTTTCCTTCGCACCAGCTGCAATGGGCCGCCGCTTGTGCCGTGTGCCGCAGTGAGCACCGAGCTTGTGCCGTGTGCGAGCACCGAGACCCTCGCCCGCCGGACGTGCACGCGCGATCCGCAGGGGGGGGGGGGTCGCTCGGGGCGGAGACGCGCGACGTGTAACCGGACGCGATAACTTGGCGCGGCGAGTTCCGGGAAGCGCCGCAGGAGGCGATGGCTCTGCCGCCAGCGCGGGGCGGGGCGGGGACGGGGTGGGGGTGGGGGCGGGGACGGGGACGGGGCGCCGGCGAGGGTGGGCGCGAGGGCGGGGGCGCTCGTAAACGGGCGAGCGGTCGGGCGGGCTGGCGGCGCGAGGCTGCGAGGCAGGGCGGCCGGCGCAGGGAGGAAGGAAGGGCGGCCGGCCGACATCTGGCTAGCACTTGGCCCGTGCTTCGGCTCGTAGTAAACCCGGCCTGATGGACCAATAAAATCAGCCGCTCATTACGGGTATATCCGGTGCTCCGTCGCCGCCGCCGCTGCGGCAGAGGAAAGACTCTTTCTCCTCCCCGCCCCCCGCCCCGCGCCCTGCTTCCGCCCCGCGGGCGCGCTCGCCCCCGCGCGGCCACGCCCTCTTCGCGCCACAATAGGCGGTTCGGAGGCGGCGTATTTCGGGCAGCGCGGCGCCCGGATCTGAGGTGGCATCTGCTCGGGTCGCTTATCTTGGAAGGAGGAAGACGAGTCCCTTTTAGGGTTTCCTGACTATTCGAAACCTTACCCTTTGTTTTAATGGCCAGGGGAAACAGAGAGCCAGTAATGGAAGACTCGTTGTTGATAATAGCAATAGAGTTCAATTTCTCCAAGTTGTATCACCTTTGAGAAATTGAACTCTAAGACAAACAAATTGCTAAAAAGAAAAGAGTTTCATAAGCTTGTAAAGTGGACGGATCAGTGTTCTAGGATGCTAAACATATTCATCTAAGAGCAGAAGAAGGAAACAATTGTCACTGAAGAACTCTACTCATCTCTTCTGCTTACTCAGTAAAACTGCTTACTCAGTAAAAAATGGTAAAAAATGTGTCGTACACAACAATAATGCACCACTTCATTCAACTCGTTGTGCTCAGAAAATTGTATTCCAACAATTTCCGCAGCCCCATTTTTATTCAGTTTTTGTTATTACAATTTCTTAAATGTTTTCAAAACTCAAAACTAGTCTGCTGGGCAAAACTTGCATGCAATGAAGTAGCTATCTCTACAGTCAATGACTTTTTGGAGAGTTTTCAAAAAAAAAAAAAAAAAAAAAAAAAAAAAAAAAAAAAAAAGAAACCTGAAGAAATGTGAAGAAACGTTATGTCGAGAACAAGTTCGGAGGATTATAACAAAAAAAAAAACAAATTATGATTCGATGTTTTTTATATAGAACCAAATCCATTTTCCAACGAATGCTTTTAATTTTTCCCAGCGAGGAAAACTACCTGGAATGGAATGGAATTGGAAGCGACCATCCGTTATACTCTGCAGAACACGCGGTTCCTGATTATTTTCAGTTTCAGGAGACTGAACCTCTATAATTTTATCCCTTTTGCCATTTCTATAATTTTACCTCTGTCATCCACACCCTCGATAGTCTGATTTCCCTTCCAGTAGATCATTCAACTCCATGATAAATTACTTCTCTCAACATTCCACGAATCCATTCGCTTGATTCGCTTGGCCATTTGACCCGACCGATACAAACATTTTTCACGCGGCGAACCCAATATACCGGATACCAACATAAAAAATGTTATGACCTCCACCTCAACCGCATCATTTGTTTAGCTTGCAGCACGCGCAAAAGAAATTATCCGAGTGCCACACTGAGGAGGGAGGAATAAAAGAACATTTGTCTCCCTCAGCGCTTCGCTATAAATCACCATGCATCGTGTCGCTTTCCGGAATATAGCACTCAACAAAGTAATAGATAGTCTAAGAAATCTGTAGTTTTCAGAAATGGAACGCGTGATATTGGATTCAGCAGTTCAGGTCAGACCTTTGCATACAGTTTGAGTTCGTGATTCCAAAACAAAATAATCTCGACATCAACTATTTATACTTTATTGTATTTGCCTTCCCCCCTCAAATGCATAGTTCTAACAAAATTATCTGGTTATTGCATTCTTAAATTCCTTTACGAGATTCTACCTTTGGTTCAACTCAGACGTGAATCTAACCCCCGAATGCGGAATTTCTCAGAGCAACTGCACAGGTAACCCCGCGCCTTCGCGCATTTCCTCCGCCTCGAGCGAGGGCGTTTCCCGCCTCCCACACTCGCCGTCAATGGCCGCGCGCGTCGCCGCGCATGGGGCGACGGCAAGCGGCGGCGAGCGACGGCGGCACAAAAGGGCTGTCGCTCGCAGGTGCGCGCGCTCGGGGCGGCGCGGCCAGCCGGGAATTAATCACGGCACGACAAACAGGGCGGCCCGCCGCCGCCGCCGCCGCCGCCGCACCTGTCGCCGCGCTGTCACGCGCCCGCGGGCGGCGCAGGCGACAGCGCGGCGTCTCGGCGTCTCGCCCGGCGACGGGGCGACGCGGCGCGCGGCGAGGCGCGCCCAGGCGCGGCGGCGGGCGACGGACCGCGGGCGGCGCGCCGTCGCGGCCCCGCGCCTCGGCAGTAAATATCGCTGGATTGACACCGAATTAACCGGGGAAATATTAGGTCCGGGGAGTAATGGGGCTCGCCGCGGGCGCCGGGGAGGGGGAGGGGGAGGGCGCGCCGCCTTACGTAACGGCGCGCGGGGGCGGCGGGGGCGGTCGTGCTTGACCCCGGCGCGGCGGGCTCGCGAGAAGCGGAGCGCAGCGCCGCGGGGGGCCCAGCGGGCGGGGGCGCACCTGGCCGTAGCCGCGTCCCGGGCCCGCGCCGCAGCATCCGGCCGCCGCCGGCCGGGAGGGGCGCAGCAATTTAATGGCGCGTGATGGAGATGCAATCTGGGATTGGGCGGCGCGGGCCGTAAAGTGCGCGGGACAGCGCGGTAATCGCTCCATTGCGGCGGCCGTCGCCGGCCGGCGGGGGGCCGCCGCCCACGCCGCCCACGCCGCCGCCGCCACGACGCCCGACCCCGCGCGGGCTCCCGGCGTAAAGCACGGACGCCGTCACGCCCAATGGGCGCCGGGGCGCCGGACAAATTGATATAAGGCGCCGTTAGGCGATTCCCACTCCGGACCCACGGGTTTACGCATAATCCAGAGAGCGGGCGGGGCGGGGCGGGGCGGAGCGGGGCGGGGCGGGGGAACGCGCGAGGCCCCCCCGGCGCGCCATTGTTTACTGACATTGCGGCTCGGCGCTGCTGCGTCCGATTAACCCAGGCGATTTTCCCTGGGACCATTAGCCTTCATCTCCATACCCGCTGACGGCGGCCCACGCGCCCCAGCCGCCCGGCCCGGCCCGGCCCGGCCCGCGCGCCGCCGCCGCCGAGCGCGTCTCGCCGTAATTACAAGCGCGGCCGAGGGTGCCGCCGCGGGAATAAATCACGGCGGGCGACGCGCGAGGGGGAGGCGACGGCGAAGATGCGGGAAGATCCAGACGAGGTGTTGGGCGATTCTGATGATATCAGAGGCGCTGTTAGAGAAGCAACCAATGGTGAAACGTAGTGGGCTCCAGAGGAATGTAATCGTAATAGGAATGGAGATTGCACATTAGAAACAGCTGTGAGAGGGTCGAAATGACTTTTTTATATACAGTCGTTAAAAATTAAATACGTTAGTGGTGATGTGAAGACTCGTCTTGGAATAGAGGTACACTGAAGTGTGTTCCGTGAAGATATTATTTGGAGAAGTATTTGGAAAAAGGAGTGAAGTGAATTGGATAATTGTAGATAAGGTAGCAATGTAGTAATTCGGTTAACAACGGAAAGCAGGAAGTAGTTCACCGTGAGAATGCAGTGGAAATAAGACTAATGAGGATAAAAACAAGCAAATAGGGAGAAGAAACGCCGAGTGTTGACGAGAAAGGAGTTGATGTGGCTGCGAGAACATCCGGATGCTTTTTGTAATAAAGTAATGAGATCAATAAGGCGTTTGCGATGCACAGAATTATCCGACAGAGATTACATCATGGCACGAATGGGAATCCATTGGCAGTGACGTCGACAACGATGACGACGACGCCTACGACGGCAAGAGCAACAATGACAACGCCGGCAAGGACTACAACGGAACGACACTTTCTACGACGGCAGCGACGCTCAGAGCGGGTGGCTGGGCGCGGCCGGGGGGCCGAGGGCGGGGCGTGCGGGGCGTGGGCGGCGTGGGCGGCCGCGCGCTGGGCCGCCGCTCCTAATAACGCGCGCGCGGCGTTTATCACGCGCTGGAGGGCTCGTTAGCGGCGCCCCGCGCGCCCGCGACGCCTCCGTGCCCTCCGCCCGGGCCCCCGCTGGGTGGGGGGCCCGCGCCGCGCGCCCCCCGCCTGCGCCCAGTGGTCGCTCGGCGTCGCCCCCGTTGTGGTTCACTAGAGTGGACGATTGAGGACCAAACGAAAAAAAGGAACCCATAGAGCGGAAAGAGATAGGAACTCGCGCCAGAGGTATGATACATGGAACGATTGACGGGCCACGTGAACTTCACCGAGGTCCCACAGAATTACTTGCTACTTACTTTGCTAATGAGTGTGTAATGATAAAATTAATGATATAAATAGCAAGCTTTACAAACAGGACCATTGAAAGTACCGTTCAGAAACGAGGAGAGATAGGATAAATAATGTGAGTTAGAGAGATAAAGTATCGGCATTATCCCGAAAGAAAAAGAAAGGGGGGGGGATAAAAGAAAATTCGAAAAGTAATACTAATGTGAGGAAACAATCCTGATAAAAGAAGATGAAGGCCAGCGTTGTGGTGGGCAAGTTAACTGGCCCGCGGGAACGAGTGAACGTGTAGTGGAAAGTATATTAAAGAAGAAAAGGATCAGTACGATAAGGAATTCACACGTGTTCTGCGTGAAATTATCTTTATGGAGTGTGAAATGCAATTTCTGTTTAATGGCTGGGCAATGGAGTCAATGGGGCTGCCCCACGTCAGCCGCCGAGTCGCTGCAGAAGACTCCTCTTCGCGAGGGCATCTCTCTCCACCGAGTGGAAGGGGGGGGGGCAGGGCGCGTTGTGGGAGACATTGGCTGTCCCCAGGCCCCCCGCCGCGGCCCCCCGCGCGCCAGGCCACAGCCGAAGAGTGGGGCGCTCAGTCCGCAGTGCCCCCACCCTCACCGTCCTTTGCCGCCCAGAGGGCCTCTTGAAACAGGCCTCGGTGGCGCACCACAACGCAAAACCTTTCAGATCAGTAATAAAGGCGCTTCAGAGTACATGACATAAATCTAATGAAATAAAAGGGTTAATAAAAAATACTAAAATTACGTTTATATATCCCGATTACTTTTTTTCTTAAATCTACAGTATGATAGGGTGAAAAAGTTGTGGAATTTTAATGTGATCTCGAAAATCTGACGTAAAATACCTACTTAAGGTTATATTCAGCTGAAATATTGCACGTACGTAAGGATTAAGATTCATTAGTGATGTTTAAAATGAGCAACGATTTTTGAAGGCGGATGGAAGATATATATATATATATACATATATATATACAATTTTATACTCACAAATCGATGGGTGTATATGGATGAATGTGCTGCGCCACTGTTAGATTATAAACTTTTGAGCTGGAACTCGGTAAATATGTCCTGGGTAAGATCTACATGGGCTGTTCAGGAAATCATTTAGATACATTAATTTTTGGGATATCTTTCTCGAAGCCCCGAAAATATTTTCAACATTTTATAATAAATAGCTGAATTGTTTTCTCGAAATGTTTACTCGTATACAAAAGAGTATGTAAGCCATATGCCTACCAAACGTCTGATTTATGTGTCCTTTCTCAAAAACATTTTAGTGGTTATACAATTGCGTGATGCATTACGGTTTTAAGGTAAGGCGGACAGCAGGAATTCTTTACCACATTTCCCTACCCGTACAAATATTGGTATAAAACATTTCCATTGCATTTTCAGAAAGGCGTTGAACACTGGGTTTACAGTGAATAGCGATTGTATTATTTCTAGACTGAAGTTTTTAAACAACTGAGTAATTGTTGACTAATGACAATAAGGGAAGGTAAAGTTTCGGTAGCTGGCGCATTTCCACTACTTGTTTTGCCAGGCGATCCACAAGTGAATCCGACCCCAGAATACCAGCTGCCAAAAAATTAACCAAGAAATCTTTTTTCTTCCCATTTTCAAAAAATGCAATTGAACTTGAAAACTGCAAGAGATATCAAAAATAAAGGCTGGGCAAATACTTTATTACCTTTCCTTTGAAGCAAAAATTACAAACATTCGATCACAGATATTGATCTCAAAATTCTGTTATCATGTGATATTTTTAACGGCGCCTTAAAATGAACCCGACCACAGTATATGGATGCGCCTAGTTCTTTTACATGCCCTTTGGTGTCGTAGTTAAGAATCGAAAAGAAAGCACCAGATTTTACTTTCAAAGAGTTTCACAGCGGCTGTGACTATCACTCTGCTGCCCGTTGACATCCTCCTCGCGTCCAGGTGAAGGATTAGCTTAAGCAGACCACGCGTGTTCCCAAGACACCCGCTGGATAGGCGCCCTTCAATTGAAATTTTCATCTAGTTTATATTAATTCATAAACATAAATATATTTTAAAATGAAATGTTTAAATGGCAAAGGTTCCAGTTTATTTTTATATGAGTTCTGATTGCTTCTTTTTAATATTTCAATTATTATCAGGGCCCATAGTTTGGTTGCCTTACAGGCTCTCAAGGTATTAATCCGTCTTTGCCTAGGTATTAATCCTGGTTCATTACTGCGGCCGTGTATCCCAGTCTGCCCCTTTTGCATTGTCCTCTTCTAGGGCAAGAAGAGCTCTTCTACTGTCGTCAACACACGTCCGTCCATTTCAACGTATTCGAAGACTGTTTTCGAAAACAACTTTGAACCGCAACGAAAACGACGCAAATTGTTGAAATGCAAAACCCTACTATACGTCTGTTCGCGAAAACTCGCTTTACAAGAAATTTTTAATTGTTATGTCAACTTAATTGTCAACTTAAATAAGTTAAAAACTATTTATGGGAAGTTTTCTTATCACCGAGGGTATTCGTCCATATATCCAATATTTTCCATTATCTTGCTAGTAAAAATGGTCAACAAACATGTTTGAGTGTAGTCCATGCAACTTCTAAACAGACAAGGGGTTCGATAATATTGCCATTCCCTACAACCGTTACTGCAATATTTTACAACCTGCTTGGCAGTGAATTCATTCCTACACATTTCCAGATGGGTGATTCTACTTCAACATAATCGACTATAACACTTCTTAAACACTCAAGAAACAAGCAAAGAATAATTAAAACATTATTGTTTAGTAATGGATTTTTACTCTTTGTTATGGATTCCAGAAAGCGATCCTTATTTGTCGGGACGGATGAGATTCTTCGCTATCTTCCTGGCAGTCTCCTTACAAAACAAGGTTACTTCAAATGGAATACTGAGCACATTAATAAGTCATCGGCAGGTTATTAAAGTTTACGAGTATGTGAAAAGGGTATTAAATATCTTTATAACTTATCTTTAAGCAGAACTTCCTTCCCAAGTCACAATAATCATGATATGGTTCTTCACACTAAGGGCACAGACCTAACAGTCTTGTCCGATCTGCTCTGCCCGGTCATTCCCTTAAAGGTAGGCAATTACGTTTAAATTTATGAATATTGGACTGTGTGTTGGACATGTAAAATAATTCACCTCTTCGGAATCCCTCCTCGGCATAACTTTAGCGATGTCGTGTTCCCAATGCATCTGAGTAATAAGTCGGCAGTTAGTCTCTTCCCCTGGGGGCGCGGAGGCGTCGCGATTCGGATTCCTCAGTCGGAGACGAAAAGTGCTCTTGCTTTTTCTCGGCGAACGCAGTTGCCGCGTCCGCTGCTCCCCCTCTCTACGTTTCACTCTATACTTATGCATCCACATACAATGAGATATTTTCAAAACATAATAACGTCTTCTCAGTTCAGTACAAAGGCAACGAAAAGTTGTATTTTTTACGTTTTACACGAGTTCAACTTGTAGGTTGTTCAACAAATTAAATTTTTAGTGTTGCACTACTATTTATAAAGAAAGAAAGACAATATAGGTTAATTATTTACATGATTCGAAAATTTAATGAAATCAGTACAATTATCTTTAACTTAAATATATGTGTGTATGTGTGTGTGCGTGGGTAGAGAGTAAAAACTTATAAAACTATCTTTTTTTTGTTTTTCAACGTTATTTTATTCGACGATAAAAGAAGAAAGTGCACGTTTTTTTTCATTAACAAAAATATAAGTAAGCTTCATGAAATAAAATGACTCTTAACAAACGCTAATTTTCTATCTTGTTTTCAATATAAATATATAATTAAATAACGTATTAAATATTTCTGTGAATGTTTACTTTTATTTCATTTACCTGGTAGAAATATCATGTACTCACGTATAAAGGACGTTGCGTCTGTGAGAGATGTTACTTACCTGAAACAGAAAGTAAATATTTTATTGCATGTATATATTTACAAAGATAATGAACAAAACCACAAATATGCAGTTTCAAAGAATAGTCTGTAAAATACTATAACTTTTCAACATTCATTTCCGGAGTCTTATTATCGAAAGAGAACTAAAGCAGCAACAAGTGTTAAACAACAACCAAATAAAGACTAGCTCAAGTCATTATACAAGTATTCACATTCATTACAATCGATCGTCAAAACATTGATTTGGACAAAGAGAAATAATTACACGATTGTTTGTCTCAACATTAGTGTTTTACGTACGAACAAACCTAATCAACAGTCTTGTTTTTTGTACCATAAGTATGGTACAACGAGGCAGACATCTATAGAGCGGCGATGTGTCCGCCATATTTGAAGCAATAGCCGCCATGTTTTCTGCGGGCAACATCAGAATGCGCCCGTAACTGTCAATTCGATCGATTGAAGTGCAATCAAAGATAAATAATATTTAGCGTATGTTGCGATTTGTCCAGATCATTTTAAAGAATCTACTTTAAGTTGTTCACAATTTTCTGTATTTTTTTGATAGTAAGATTTGTATTAGGCGATTATAACTTTTCAGTCGTACAGTTCTGATTATTAATGGTATTATTAGAACATTATATTTTATTGACATCTGTTCGTAAGTGTGGTTAACAATACTTTGAGATATTCCGATGCGTGTTCCGGTGCTTATGTTTGTGTTATTTTCACATAACAAAATTATAAACTAAAAGAAAATAATTGCAGTAAATTTAGATAAGTTATATCGTATTCGAATTTCTCCTGCATCAAATGAAATTAAAATCGTGTAATGCATACAATGACAGTCAGTCCCAATAAGTGGAATTGAGCAGCTCGACTTTGAAGGTTTCCCTCAATTGCCGAAAAACATTTGAATCCACGTGCTGTGCACGTTCCCCGTGCCTTCGTCGCGCCTCCCGCGGCGGCACTACCTGCCGGAACAAAGTGGCGCATTGGCGGACGGGCGCCGCTTGTGCCGCCCAACGGGTGGCTATCAAACGGAAATATTCGGGGCGGGGGCGAGGGAGGGCCCGCGCCGGACAGCTTTACGGCGACGGGGGCGGGGCGGGGGCGGCCCATTGTCCACGTGATGGACTGCTTGTAAACCGGCGGCGGCGGCGGCGGATCGGCTGGAGTCGCGCGACGTTAAGCTAATTGCGTCCGAGAGAAGGACGGGGAGCGGCGGGTCGTTTTATGGAAAAGACCCTCCAGGTCGGGAGGGGGGGGGGGGGAGGACGAGGAAGAGGAGACAGAGGGGTGACAGAGAGAGAAAAGGAAATACAAATAAAGGGGCGCGCAGCAGAAGGAAAATTGATTGTATCCGTGGTGGTATTTACAAGAGGGAGGTATTTGCGCGCCGTTCGCTGGAAGGAACGCGATTTGAAAGAACGCGCCGATGTGGCGTGTCGGGGTGAATAGGCTGCGGATGGCTCTCGGGCAGAAGTATCATGAAACCCGATGAATCTCTTGTTACGCTCTGGACAGCGGAACGCCATATTTTTTCCATTTTAAGACGTGTATAAGATAACACTGTGCTTACGAAGAATAGGAAGTGCTATCCAAACGGCTGCTACAATATTTTATATAAAATAAATTAATGGAATTATCAAAATATTTCGACATTCTCCACATTCTGATGAAACACACTTTACGCATTTTTTTCTGAAGTATAATTTCTACACAATATACTTTATTAAGTATTAATTATTATACTTAATAATTAATTTTGATTGCTCCGAAAGTAGATGATAATGATCATATGTATAATTTTTAAAACAAAGAACTTCGATTTGATAGGTGAATGCACTTTTAAAATAAGATTAACTGGTGATGAGATTAGAAAAACGTATTTGAAAGTTTTACATTTACATTTCAACAGGGAAAAATATTTTCAAGTTTTCTCCTTTACTAATCATCATCTCCATCTCGTAACTGACTGACAAATGACCAAACAAACCGAAGGAGAAGGACTAAAGAAGCGATCGACAGTGCTTTCAAACAGCCGTTTGCATCACAATGCTTCCCAATCCCACCAGGACCATTCAAATCCGACGTCGTGGCGGAGATGTCGTTTGCAAGGATTCGTTCATCGGCTCATCCGAAACGCCACCGCTGGGCGGCCGCGCCCGCGCACTTGCCGGCCGAAGCGGATGCGGGGCGGGCGGGCGGGCGGGCGGGCGGGCGGGCGGGCGGGCCCGCAGCCTGGCAAGCGGCGCTGTTTGGTTTAGGGGTGTCGCCGCGGCTCGGCGCGGCGCGGCACCCTTCGCCAGATGGCCCGAGAAGGTCGCCCGCCCGCCCGTCGACAGGAGTCCTGCGCTTCCGTTCGCGAGAAGAAGAATGTCACAGATTTTGCTTCACGCCGCCCGCCAGCGCCCGTGAGTCAATCGGCGATAAGCCGCGCTGCGGCCCCTCCCGCCCGATGGGAACGGAAGAGTTCTTCGAGATGCGAGTGGGCGACGCCCATCCTGGACCATCGCGTCTGCCTCAGGTGCGAGAGGATAAATTGAAGAGTTATTTCCGAAGCGCATTTCAGTGAAACAATTTTTCAGGAAGGGGAAGTATTCGTATTAACCGTATAGTTCAAGATAGGAGTCAGTTATTTAATGCGTATTAAACACTATTTTTGACATCATGATGTACATTTTTTTCAACAAAAGAATGATACGAAAATACACAAAACAAACGGAAATGAAGTTTCGTTGGAAATAAGCTCTCCAATTATTTACGATTTTCATATCGAACACTGTTCCTGCTAAGCGTCATGTACATCATATAAATATTTTATCATTGTTTCACCATGACGCTCGCACACAGAAGAAGTCGACAATTGCTCTGTGGTGAAGAAATGTCGAATTTTACCATCTGCTATGGCGTTTTCACCTGTGACGTGGAAGATAATTCAAATCACGCCTTCCATTCATTTCGTCTCTGGCCGTTATTAACGCATCGTATATGCAAGTATGCGAAACAAAGTTTCAAAGCATTGGTGTTCTTCATTCCATAAATCCCTCATATTTATTAATGCTGCAAATTGTCTGTCATATATCACGTTCGTGGATAATTGCATAGATTAAGGACGTATTACCGACAAGTCCTTCTTGACTTGAAAAATACTTGGAACCCAGCCTGCTCTCTTTCCACAAGGTATTTATGTTTTAATCACCCGTATCAGCTAAACAGTGCGAGGCTTCGTTTTCCTGGAGTCTGCTATTAAGACGCCGCGCCACGCAGGTCGCATTACCAAGCGCCGACACACGCGCCCAAGAGGCGTGTAATCCGGCCGTTTCCCGTGGGCGGCGGCGGCGGGAGATTTTTCTCCCTTGTCGTAACCCCTCGGCTCCTCGCGCCGGCCCCTGCGCATGCGCAAGACGAGTGCGCCCGGGCGCACACCTGCACCCCGCAATTAACAATCCTGGCAGGGGCCCGCAGCCGGCCCACTCAATATAAGCGGGTCGCGACTGCCCGTCAAGCCCGGGCTATGAGCGGAGCCTTGTGGACTGTGTCCAGGTGTAAAACGTTTCATGAATCGGAAGTTCATTTGTAAAGATCCATTAAGGACATGTCAAAAAAAATCGTTTAGTGAAAATTAATAATGTTAAACTAGTGTTTTCTGCTTTCATAAAAATAAAAATCCCTACAATGGATCATTATCAACATGTCATATTGACGACGAAGCAATGCCGTAGAGAGAAGATCTCTTCGTTGCTTTCCCTCCTGGAGGCGTCGCGTCACCGCGTGTGCGGCGCGTCGCCCGCTCCCGGCCGCTTCCCAGCCTGCGCGTCCGTCGGGGGGATTTGCATAGGAAATTACGCCGCGCTGCACGCGGGCTCCGCTGGACCCTCTTCGCGTCTGTTGCCTCGTCTCCTCCTTCATACGCCATCGTCCCTCGTGGAAAGAGTGGTGACGGGTGAGGAGAGTGCAAGAGACAGAAATGGATGTGTCAGAGGAAGTGCCTGTAAGTAAAGGTCCGGAAGTAGATGCAATGCGCTTAAGATGAAATGTGAAGTATATAGGTAGTAGGGAAAGAGGTTGTAGAGGAGGTGGCTACAGAGGAGGTGGCAACTGAGGAAGTGAAGGCACAAGCACAGGTGAAGGCACAAGAAGGCAGAGGTGGAGGCAGCAGAAGAGGCGAAGGCAGAGAAGGTGACAGCAGAGGACGTGAAGGCAGAAGATGTTGCAGCACAGGAGGTGGCTAAAGAGGAGGTGAAGGCAGAAGATGTAAAGACAGAGGAGGAGCAGGCGGAGAAGGAGGCAGCAGAAGAGGTGAAGGCGCAAGAGGAATTGGTAGCGCCGAGTCGACGGCAAAGGAGCGGGGTGGCGAGTGGCGGCGAGTGGCGGCAGCGGCAGCCTCGGACACTCGAGTTGACCGTTTTTCCGTTGATGTATAATTGATGCTCATTTGTATGCCTGCCCGCGGCGCCGAGGGCTCCGCGTCCAATTCTTATCAAGCGCGTTTTTGCGGCGGGAGCCCGCACGCGAATCCGCGCGCCGCGCCGCCGCGGGTCGCGCTACCGTATCATTTGATATTGAAAGTTTTGTTCGCGCGTAATGACAGCCCGCGCGCCCCGTGTCATTGGCTGTTCTCGGAAAGGTGCGTGCGAGAGGACATGCAACGCGGCCCGCCCGTCCTCCTCGCCCCCACCCCCACCCCCCACCCGCGGCGGTCTTTCCCAACGTCCGCGCGGGCTTCGTTCGGCCGTCGCAAGCCCCGAGGGAGCGGGTTTCCGCTGGACGCGAGCAGCCCGGATCCTATTTCCTGCAGCTCCTCCGTCAAGTTCACGTGACTTTGTACGTTCATTTCACAATTATCACAATTATTGGCACTTATTACAGAAACAAATATTCAAATTAATGCAAGTGAGATAGTAGGACGACAGTTTTGAATCTCAAGCTTTGGTGCAAGTAATCAGAATATTGTGAGTGGACAGCTTGTAAAATGTTAAAATATATCCAGTTAGCAATCACTGACGCACTTTCAGAAACGCGTATTTCATAAAAAACCTATCTGTTGGAAACAAAGACAAAAAATCGAAGAGCCATGTCTTTTTAGAACTGTATTAAACTTGTGGTGTACATAATTTATTTTATTTTATTTTTCAAAATTTGGAAACCTCTGATTTCATGAACTTTGATTTCATAAACAACAAAACGACTGATTTAAATGTAGTGTAAGTTATTAATAACGTCATTTCCTTATAATGATTTCTCAATTATCATATTATTGTTATATTATTATTTGTACAATATTATTGTAAGGATTTTCCTGTAATTAAATAATGCTTAAACCAACATGACCATTTTGAAATAAATACCTTCAACATAAGAGCAGCTCTTTCAAGGGAGACAAGAATTTCAAATACTCAAATGTAATAATCAGTGCTAGCAATAAATATTCTTAATATTATTACATTTTTTGTCTGATGAAGCTATATATTTCAACAAATTGCATGACCCGTTTAAAGGACTTTATATTTACAACAACCATTAACACAATAAAATATTATAAAACCCTATACTAATGTCTCAAAAAAATGCGTCCTAATTTGTTTTCAAGTGATAGTGAGAGTATTACGAAGAGTGCCAACTAATAAAAAATATATTTTCCGGGTTTTCCTTTCCTTTGATTTCTTCGAGTGTATTCACCATCTCATTCCACGACCTTTCGTCGTTGTAACTGTCGCACGAATACAGTAACTTCAGAAACGTCTGTATGTTTATTGCGATAACGCAATGGTCGCTTATTGTGAAACATTTCTACCGCAGTTTGTATTACAATGAAAATATAAACTGTTTACGTCTCTTCTGAAGTTGTAAAGTCCGCAATGAATGTCAAGTATCCTTGGAGTTGTCGTACAACTTTATTTTGCTATCTTTTTTCTTTGTTATACACTTTGAATCTCTGTTTGAGAATAGAAATGCGTGACCTCTGTTTTATATTTTACACCTCACCTAAAGAGAGTTTGAGTATGCTTTGCAGTCATGAATGTCGCGGGACGTAACACCTTTTTAATCTGTTAACTATATTTAAAACTTGGGACTCCTCATACCAAAAATTAAGTTGTAAGTTTCCAATTCTCCTGCTACGCAATCGAATTATCTTTCCTCACAGATTTTATCCATTAATAAAATAAATCCTTGAGACATTAAAAACTGTACCTGAGGGAGTGCAGCAATTCTAATATTTCACAGGCGTGTTTTGATGTGACGCGCTCAGTTTACTGTGCTGAAATCTCGAAGAAATTGATGCGCCCCGTAGCCATCTGATTCAAAGCCGGTTAAGCGAGACGCGTGTAGCTAATGCAAATCATCTCCATCTTTTTATCGCCATTAATCTTCCTTCTGCAGTTTTTGCTTATTACAAATTCAGTTGTGTACTCCCATATTTATTCCCGAATATTAACCAAGTATGATAAATACGCGAACGAAATATCGAGAGAAAAAAAAACTGCCTTTACTTGGTCATTACCATTCCTTTTCCGTTGTCTGGAGTTTCTCTGTTCTGCCTATTTTGTGTGATCATCCCTCATGCCCAAGCAGTCACCACTCTCGCCGCGTCTACCGCCTTCTCTAACCCCAAGCCTGTAATTGCTACTTTTTAGTCCACTGCTTCTTTTTCACTCAGAATTCCCACATTTTTCACTAAGGGTGCCCAAAGCGTTGCAAATGGGACACACACAAACGTTTTAGTCGAGACGTCAACCCCTCTTCGCTCTTTTTTATTCAGGAATGTCGAGTCGCTCATGACGTAATGTATCACAAATAAATCGAACACAACGCCATGCAATGTTCATTAAACTTACAATCCCCATTCTCAATAACTCTTATGTTAATTCAACCAACTACCCAACCATCACAGCCGTGTGCATAGCTTGGCCCACACCATCTCTTAACTTCTCACCTCGTCCACGGCACTTGGGGGACTTCTGCCGCCCCCGCGCGGCTCGCGGTGGGCGGGCGGGGCAGGCGGGGCGGGCGGGGCGGGCGGGGCGAGGTGGCGGGTGGGTGAGCGGGCGGGTGAGCGCCCGCGCGTTTGATGCACACGATACCGTGCGCCTGTTGATAAATGCGATGAGGCGGCTGGCAGGCACTCGCGAGAGCCCGGCTGTGAAGGCGGATAAAGTAACCGAGTTGATTACACGCCGGCTTGGTAATTAATCAACCGAGGACGGCGGCGGCGGCGGCGGCGAGCGCTGGCGGCCGTCCAGCGACGGACGGGGGGCGACGCGCGCTCCGCAGCGCAGGGTGCAGTCGGGGAGGGTGCAGGCCCAGCCAGGGCGGTTGGACGAGGGTAACGGAAGAGGAGGCTGTCGGGCAAGCGGAAGGTAATCTTGGATGTGAGTGACTCTCCACTGAGAGCGAACGTTAGGAAATGTTGATGTGAAATAATGGTACCAAAAATAATGACGTCTTTTAACATTTTTCCTGGATATGCTCTTCTTGAAAAGGCGACAATTCTCGGCGAAGCGTTGTTTGATAGAAGTTTCGAACACGTATGCTTCTCTAAATATAATTTTCCAATAATAATGATTTATATAAACTTGGCCTTAAGAAATTGAACGCTGCAAATTGCCTCGTACTTTAAGTATAGAAAATTAGAGATGATTCTGATTACAGGTCTGTATCATTCATAGAAGAGTATTAAAAATTAACGCCGCTAATTTATATAAGGAAATTCTGTATTTTTAGTAACCAAGGAAAAACTCATTTCCTTCACTATTTAATACACAGTTTAATATTACATATTAAATTTCATGATTTAAAGAAGCGAAGGACATCTGGGTTTTTCATTACCTTAATTCTATCCCTAATGAAATCACATTTTCCTTCAATCAGTAATAGTTGTAATTTCCATGAGAGTCTACTTTATGTGATATAACTTAGATTTTCCATTTGCACGACTCAAATTAACTACATTAAGTGCTATAGTAATTGCTGATCAAAAACCTTTCCTACAGGGGGAGGGCTTCTTCGGTGGACGGTGCGCCTGACTGACAAAATAGGTAGTTAGTGGGACAATATTTTATATGATTTCTTTTGCAATAAGTTCATACTTGTGCAATCTGTGGACAAATAGCTACTGTACAAAATCACTACCGTAGGTAGATGAAATGACTGAATAATAAGTTAACAAAACTTCGACATCAATTTACTCGAAATGTCATTCCAAAGGGGCGAAGTGTCATCGCTCACGAAGAAACTCACTGTAAGATGTTCACCGTCAATAAAAGGAATCATACTGAAAGATTATCAGCATAGGGAGAGCAAACGAATCGTCCTTTCAAAGTAGAAAACCTGATAATCTATTTCTTGAGACATTGTGAATTAACACTCAAAACATAGTTTCTTGAAGATATACAATTTCGGAATTAATATATAAAAATTATTCACTATTTCGTAAGTTCATCACATCACAATCCCTATGAGTGTGGACAACATTAAGAATTTACGCATCGACCGACAACGCGTTCAACGCAAATTTACAATGGACCGACGGTGCCTCGAGACTGATGTATTCACCATCTACACTACACTTTGTCAAAAAGGAAGTGGACTCAAAGGAAAATATGGACACTGGACATCAGAAGAGCCCATGCCAGTCATCCTTAACATTACGATCTGCCATTGTGATCATGCTGCCAACCCGTTCGCGCCATCAATAACCCACACGTTTGTCGACAACAACAACTTTGTCGTTCAGTGGTGAATTTACAACCATTCAACAGAATTATCTCGACGCTGGGTGGCGCGCGGGTGTCTTACAAGTTCTATAACGTGCTATTCGCGTTGACATTAGCACTCTTCCCCGGATATATGGTCTCGCCGCGAGATCACGCCTCCCTCTGCGAGAAGAGACTCCAGTCCCACAAACTCGCGAGTCGCTAAGGAACGTTTGTACTCCCTGTCGCGTCGGCAAATATATTCTTGGAAGCGTGATTGTGAAATGCCACGACATTCCCATTGTACTGCGTTTAAAGGCAAAAAGCATCTTCTGGGCGTTGACGAAGTGTAGACAACATAATGAATTTGAAGCCATCCAATGAAATGAGAATAATAACTAGTTTATATAAAACCCGTGTAAAATCTATGAAATGTGTTCAAAGCAAAATCCTTTCCAAGCAAATGTAATGTAAGAAAACTCAAATGTTGGCACAAACAATTCAGGAGTACTTCGTAATCATAATTGTTATAAGTGTCATACGAAAGCTTCTTTTAACAAAAAAAGATTTCAGACTTTCCTTGTCACAATATGGCAAGATATATAAAAAAGCTTCGATATCTTCTGATCACATTATTTATTATTGTAGGTTCGTATAAAACTCTGACTGTATTTTCATAAACTATATTTTCATTACGCTGAACTTCAATAGAAATATGTTATAAAAAACATAATTCTGTAAACGATATCGTTATGTACAGTCTATTCTCTTAACACATTCCCCCAATGGAACACGGTTCAGTGACAATTTCCTTTTGTGCCGTATCTTTCTTCAAGAACCTTTCGAAACCGAAAAATAGCAATGAGAAACAAAGAAAACAATTGTCTTTCGAATCACAGCAAAGAGAACAGTCGCAAGGCGTGAGAGCGGCGCGAGCTTATCGCCGCGTGCGCGCGCCGGCGGATTCTGCGAACGCACCAGGCCGTCTCCGCGGCGGCGGCGGCGGCGGCGCGAGTCGCGGGGGCGGGCGACGTGTCCTTCGCGCGTCGGCGTAATGGCGCATTGTGGCGACGGCGCCGCCGACTGACGGCTTTACGACCCGCGCACAACGCAGCAACACCTGCCGTATCGCCGGCGGCCGCGGGCGCGAATCCACCCGGCGGGCACGCGGCGGTGAACAAGGCGGGCCAGGCGGGACGGGGAGGCGGCGAGGTAGGGCGGGGCGACAGGTAAAGCAAGGCGAAGGGAAGGTAGGGCAGGGCGAGACCTAGGCAAAGTAAGGCAGGACGACGTCCAGATAGGGCGAGGCGACGGCACGACAGGGTAGGGCGAGGATGACGAAGTAGGGAATGACTTCGGGTAGGTAGGGCAGAACGACGGGAAGGCGGGGTAAGACATGACGTCAAGGTAGCACAGGGCGACGACGGCGAGGCACGAAATGGCAACAGGAAGGTAGGGTAGGGCAACAGGAACGTAGAGTAGATAGTCGGGAAGGTGGAGCTAAAGGAAGGCTGGACAAGGAAGGCGGGGTACTCGTAAGACAACGGCAAGGTAGGCTTCAAGGCAGCGCAGGACGACGGCAAGGTGGAGTGGCGCCAAGGCAGGAGTAACAGCAATGCTCCAATAAATGGTCCGCCGAGAGGCCGCAGTTCTGAGCCCTTTCGTATCTGCAGGGGCGTTCCACATGCGGTGGTGCGCCGACTGCCGGGGCGACTGGGCGCGGCCGCGGGCGGGGGAGGGCGGGGGCGGGGGCGGCGCGGCGAGGACGTGCCCCGAGCACGCCGGAGGGCACGCGCCCCGCGCCACGCGCGTGACGCCGCGCACGGGGCCGGGGCTTCGTGCCCCGCCGCCGGCGCGCCGCCGCGAGAACGCGCGCGGATTTCTTTCTATTTCACGCACGTAGCGCATCCGGCCGCTGAGACGCCGCTCTGGGGGCGCGCAGCTGCGCTTGCGACTCCGCACACAAAAGCGACAAACGAAACCATTTCGATGATATACAATGTGGATGTGAAAATAAAATATTTAAAAAAGGCGAAACATTTATTCGTCGCAAAAACATGAGCTCTATGGCAGACAATTTTCTTCCTTCGCACGAGAAATGAATTAATGGGATGACGATAGTTATAAACTCCTGAGGTGTATGAATGAATTTAATGCGTTTCAACTAATGAACCAACACTTGATTTTACGCGTGAATAACGCATGATAAGCCTGGCTGCGATATATTCTAATTTTGAGTTTTTTAATACAAGAAGAATTATAGAGATTGGAACAAGACCGACCGGGATACTGTGGTCTGCTTGCCATGGCTTCATGCGCTGAGTGTGGATTCTTTAGTTTCCAATTGAGCTAAACTAAAATCAACCGATAGTACTGAGAATACCCTAATAAACACCGTCAACGATTCAAGTTCTGAAACAAATAATGTTTGCCAGTTAAAAGAGCTCAATTTTATGCAATAAATCTAAACCAAAAAAATGAAATTACAGTTTATTATCATGATCAATACAAAAAGATCTCATGTTTCATATGGCGCCGCGGTCTCTCTCTCTCTCTCTCTCTCTCTCTCTCTCTCTCTCTCTCTCTCTCTCTCTCATATATAAAGTTAGTTTTCTAATTAATTGGATTGTTGGTGATGTAGATACCTTTTTATTATGATAAATGACTAAAGATATTGTCCGGTATCAAAACTGTTTAATCAACTTATGATCATTTCGATCGCGTTGCGATCATCAGAGCTAAAATGTAATACAAATATTATTAAATACAAATATTATTAACAGGTTGTAGGTAACAGGTTATTGTATGCAAGATGCGTAAGCAAACTGGGTCGTACATACCTTGCAGCTTCTGGGCCGAAAACAAAGTTCTGCGAATTTTGGGGCGTGTGTCTATTAGTTTTCTAAACTTTACCTAGTTAGCCAAGATAAGTAGTAATCCACTATTAAATAATTTAAGAGGAGAATGTTTTATTTTTTAATTTTTCTATGCGTCCCAGAGCGACCAAAACCTGACGAAGCAAGTACTTTAATATACTGCATTGAAATAATGCATTTATTTTTTGCCAACACGTCATGCTTTTTAATGAGTTCTCGTAAACCTCTAAGAGTAAAACATTAATAAGCTTTTAGTAGAAACATAATTTAATGTTTCTTGAGAATGCAGGCCCTTTAGTATATATCATAAGAATACCGAACTCTAATTTAAATAATCTTAATACATATTAAATCGCGGACAAGAACATAAATTTTTCCTTCGGAATTTCTAGGACAATAGCTAGAAAAATAAATTCTGAAAGGAAACTTCCACTATCATCTATAATTGAGTATTATCGTCCTGCGCACTGTTCACTTGCCGTTAGAACGCAACTGATTGTGTGGCGTCATATCTGTCGCCAGTACAAACGTACTATAGTAGCCATTTGGACAGCCCTGGCGGAAGTGACGCGGGGCTGCACATAGGAATGCGGGTCGTGGGTGCAGGTTTGGAAACCCCGGCGGTCACTGCGGGTGACGCGCTTCCGTCAACCTGCCACAGGCTATATAAGCAGAATCCGACTTGAGAGCGGTCTTCTATTCTTGAGTCTTCAGAGGTGAGCGCGTCGGTAGGGCGTCGTGAGGGTTGTGCGCGGCGTTGCATGGTAATGCATAGGCTACCGAGGCGGGGAATCGAAGCCGGCGTGCTACGTCGTGACAGCAGGTGCGGCATACTCATATGTATGTTCGCGTAAGGTACTGGTGCATCACACCGGGGATGGTAATTAATTATCGGGCCAGCGGTGGTGGTAACCAGGGAAAGTTCCTTCTTGTAACGGTTAACTTCAATTGTAAATATTGTATATAGTGTTTTGGTGTTGGAGTATCTTTCTTCTATTAAATGCTAAATATTTACAAGCCGTTCACGTCTGTATTTATTTGCCCCGGCAAAGACGCCACAGACGTAGGAGGAATAGAATGGTGGCAGCGGTTAAAGAACTACCACGCACGTAGAATAGTGCCAGCGGTTAAAGAACTACCACGCACGTAGAATAGTGCCAGCGGTTAACGAACTACCACGCACGTAGAATAGTGCCAGCGGTTATCGAACCACCACGCACGTGTAGTGTAAGCAGCGGTTTAGGAACTACCACGCACGTGTAGTGTATGCAGCGGATCACGAACTACCACGTAGGTGTAAAATGGTGGCAGCAGTTCAAGAACTACCACGTAGTATAGTGTAGGCAGCGGTTCTGGAACTACCTCGCAAGTGTAGTGTATGTAGCGGTTCAAGTACGCAGTTTATGGTTAGTAAACGACCACGCAGTTGTGTATGTGCGGTGTTTGTCTGTGGTAGGCAGCATCACACGGAAGCACGCCAGGAACGGCAGGTTGAATAATTACGCCAGTAAGGGGCTTCATCCGTCCATGGGTAATTAGTGAGCGTAGGAGGAATAGAATTCTGCGTTTCACGTTCAAGGTTCGGTCGGCAGTGTAGCAACAGCTATAGAAACGAACAAAACACCCAGCAGGTAGGGCGCTTAGTACCAGCGGGACAGTCAGCCAGAACAACGGATCGGTACGCGGAAGTGAAAGTATATTTGGCCGCAGGTATCCGCCGGAGAAAGTTTAAATAGTGGGCGAGCGAGCAAAGCTCAGCCAGGGAACAGTTTCGACGTAAATATATTCATAGTGCGCGAAACAAGTAAAACGCGAACGAAAACGTGCGAGTACATCGGCGGGGCGAACTTCAAGCAGAAGGACGGGAAGGAAGGAAGGACGGGAAGGAAGGACGAGTTGCAGCCGATCCATCCATCTCATCACGACATCCGCCAGCGCCGAACGTGCACGCACAAGCAGCAGGAAGCAGCCACGTGCAAGCAGTGGAAGATAAGGGTAAGTGTGTTCTTTTGCAACGCGTAGGGCACTGTTTGAAAGCAATGGCGCATTTACTGAGATTTCGAAAGGAGGGAATGATCCGAATCGCCAGGGATTTAGGAATAGAATTAGATGGATCGGAAACAAACCCGATTTTAAAGAGATTAATAGTAGAGCATGAGGATTATTCCGTTGAATTAACGGAGGAATTGGGGCAACAGTACGAAAGAGATAGGAGGGATAGAATGGTGGCAGAGGAAAGAGATAGGGAGGATAGGAGAATATTAGAAGAAAGGGAATATCAATTAGAACTTGCGAGAGTGCAGAATGCCCAGACGGGCGAAACAAATTCGGAGATTCGTTCGGAAGCGCGCTCGGAACACGCGAGAGAATATATTAGAATAGGCCAAATAATTGGTAGGTTTAAAGGAGAGCAGGACGATATCACGTCTTATCTGAGCGCGTTTGAAAGCCAGTGCAGGCAATTGAAAATCTGCGAAGAAGATTGGGTTGTGAATTTGATAGGATTACTACCGCATAATGTTAACACATGGCTTACTTTAGACGAACAGGAAGAAGCGTTAGATTATGCGGAGCTGAAATTGAAATTATTAGAACTGTACCGGTTTGATGCCGAGAAATTCCGGCAGTTATTTAGGAAACATAGCAAAAACGGAGCGACTTGGAGCATATTCGCGAGGGAATTGTTAAACTATGCCAGAGAGTGGGTAGCGGGACTTAAAATAAACACATTCGAGGGTTTATTGAATTTGATCGTAGCCGATCAAATGAAGCATAAAGTTCCGGGGGATATGCGGGAACATTTCGTGGATAAATGGGCCGAATTTGCGAATCCGCTTGAGTTCGCGAAAAGATTAGATGCGTACGAGAATGCGCGGCAAGGGTGGAAGAAGCCACAGTTACCATCTTTCCGGCCGGAAAGAACATTCCGGAAAGAACAAGGAAACAACAGGGCACCTGTTGCTCCTCACGTGGCCCCCAAGTCGGCAGGAAGTACTAATGGATTAGAGAAACATAGCGCGAAGAAGGAATTCGAGGCACCTTATGTCCGCAAGTGTTACGAATGTCAGTCAACAACGCACTTGGTTAAGAACTGTCCGCGGAAACAGGGCAATCAAGTAAATCACGTATGTGAACCCGAGGCAAGGGAGTTCCTGAGGCAGCACATTGTGACAGGGACCGTGAATGAGCAGCCGACGGAGATCTTAAGAGACACGGGCGCGTCATTTGATCTTGTATCCGCAAATTTGGTCACAGATCGTGATTACACGGGCGAATCGGTCTGGATCAAACAGCCGCTTCATTCGACTGCCATTAATTTGCCGGTGGCGGAAATTCGCCTAAATTCGGAATTAGGTAATGTAATCACTAGGGCCGCTATAGTGCCGAAGGAAAATCAACTTAGTTATTATCTATTAAGTAACAGAACGTATCAACTTCTGCAGGATATTAAACAGGGCCTTGTAGAAGAACAAACTGTGAACATGGTTATGACGCGCAGTAAGGCTGCGGCAGAAGGCAGAACAAAAGCAGATGATTCGGGGAACTCGCAGGTAAAATTGCCGGAGGCGGAGGGCGACCTGACAGAAAAGCCGGGCGAAGACGAGCATGAGCCGTCGGAGGAATTCCCGGAATTCTGTCTAGTAACAGACGGAGAAGAATCAGAACGGGCGGTGCCGATCGCTGAAATGTTGAAGGAAAATACGGAACAATTCAGCGCGGCGCAGAAGGGAGATGAGAGCGTAAATACTTTGGTTGAAAAGTATAAGGATGTAGGAGCAGAATCAGAAAGAGAAACATATTTTGATAAGAATTCATTATTATTTAAGGAACCAGAACAAATAGGTGAAATTATAGAGGACGGAATAGAGAAATACGCCTTAAAATTAGAACCGGAGGAATTCGATGTAGAGGCAATGCTCGCAGGCACAGAAATGGAGCCGGAAGGAAGTGAAAGGCTGAGAGAACTTGTAATTGAGTTTAGGGACATCTTTTCGGATAGGCCAGGGCTCACTAAAAATGTTCAGATGGATATCGAGTTGCTGGACGAACATGCAAGGGTGAGGAGCGCTCCGTATCGCACGTCTCATCGCCAAACTAAAATCCTCCAGGAAGAAATCGCGAAAATGCTAAGGGATGGTATCATCGAGCCTTCAGATTCGGATTTCACATCCCCTATGATTTTGGTGGAAGCACCCGGAAAAAAACCCAGGCCATGTATTGACTACCGCAAGTTGAATCAGGTTATTCGTACTGAATATTTCCCGCTTCCGAGTTTAGCCGAGCGAATTGAAACAGTTGCGAGGGCCAAAATCATAACCACAACGGACTTATGTAAAGGATTTTGGCAGATCCAAATGAGCGAGCGCGCACAACGGTATGCCACCTTTACGACGAAATTCGGGTCTTATAAACCCCTCAGGATGCCTTTCGGCATCAAAAATGCACCATATGTTTGCAGCAAGCTTATGGAGGCACTACTGAAAGATTGCGCGGAGTTCGCCGTCCCATATATGGATGACATTGCAATCTTTAGCGACAACTGGGATGATCACTGCAAACATCTCAGAATCGTATTCCAAAAGTTACGTGAGGCCAATTTACGCGTGCAACCGGCAAAATGTAAGTTCGCTAGGAAATCGGTTACGTTCTTAGGATACGAGATTGGTAGTGGTCTGATGAGACCAAATGAAGCCAAAGTGCAAGTAATAAAGGAATATCCACGGCCTACGACAAAAAAGGAAATCCGGAAATTTATAGGTCTGATATCATATTATAAACGGTTCATCAGAAATTTCTCGGAGAAATCAGCGGCGCTCACTGATCTATTGAGGGGAACACATAGGCAAGGCAAAATCCGGTGGTCGGAAGAGTGCGAAAACTCGTTTATACAGCTTCGCGACGCACTGTGTCAGGGGGCAGTCACACATGCACCTGATTTTAGTAAGCCATTTTTACTGCAATGTGATGCGGCACTTAGGGGAGCAGCCATTGTGTTATCACAGCTAGATCAGGAAGGGAATGAAAATCCGATTCTTTTTCTTAGTAAAAAATTCTCAGACGGGGAATTAAAATGGAGCACCACGGAGAAAGAGTGTGCTGCTTTAATTTGGGGTTTAGGGAAGTTGCGTTACTATTTAGACGGTAATGTTTTGCTAAAGATAGAAACGGATCATAACCCGTTAGTCTGGTTACAACAGAATGCTGGGAATAATCCTAGATTGCTTAGGTGGTCTTTGGCGATTCAGCATTACAACATTATCATAAGCCATAGGAAAGGGATATTAAACGTAAATGCTGATATTCTCAGTAGGGTGTTTGAAAATGAGCGCCAGACAGTGTCCGAAGTTGCAGAGGGGCACACTGCACCGGCAATGCCGATACGTGTGCGCCGAAAACACTGGAACACAGTGCAAAACAAATAGTGCAAGAAGAATGATGTATAAGTGAATGTGATGTTTGTTGTGTTGTGTCAAGATTGAGTAAACTTTTCCCAAGAAGCCTTCGGAAGAATAGTTCCAGCAAATATCATGAACTTTTGTATTCATTTATATTCATTCTGGCAAGAAGAAAAACTTTGTACAATCCTTCAAGAGAGAAATGTAAAAATTGTTTATTTGTTTCATTTTAAGTGTATCACTGTATGTGGTTTTAAATGTAAAACAGGATAAATGTTAGTTTATTGTTGTTTTTTTTGTGCTTTTATCAATGTATAGGGTTTTGTAATTCAGTGTGTCAGTTGTGTGTATAGAACTGTATATGATTTTGAATGTTTTGATGTAATGTTTGTGGCTATATTGGTGATATTGTATGTGTCATTTTGGTAGTGAGTGTATTGTACAAAATTAATTTAATTTAAGAATTTGGTTGTAAAAGGGAAAGGAACATACTATGGTTATTAGAGGTTACCACACCAGGCTGAAAATTCGTAACAATGCATAAGAGGGACCGACCGTACGGCAAGATTTTTAATATTTCAAGTACAATGTACAATGTAGAGTAAAAATATGTCAATGGGGTAGGTTAGTAGGGCATTCTCTGTTTGTTCTTTATCTGTGTAATTAGCCAGGTCAGGCGCAGTTGTATATAATGTGAGCCGATCGGCCTAGGACTTTCACACTTGTGGAATTTTCCTTCTGTGTTGATTGCAACTGCGACGAAAATTCCCGGGGGGGTATAGAGGAGTTTGTGGCGTCATATCTGTCGCCAGTACAAACGTACTATAGTAGCCATTTGGACAGCCCTGGCGGAAGTGACGCGGGGCTGCACATAGGAATGCGGGTCGTGGGTGCAGGTTTGGAAACCCCGGCGGTCACTGCGGGTGACGCGCTTCCGTCAACCTGCCACAGGCTATATAAGCAGAATCCGACTTGAGAGCGGTCTTCTATTCTTGAGTCTTCAGAGGTGAGCGCGTCGGTAGGGCGTCGTGAGGGTTGTGCGCGGCGTTGCATGGTAATGCATAGGCTACCGAGGCGGGGAATCGAAGCCGGCGTGCTACGTCGTGACAGCAGGTGCGGCATACTCATATGTATGTTCGCGTAAGGTACTGGTGCATCACACCGGGGATGGTAATTAATTATCGGGCCAGCGGTGGTGGTAACCAGGGAAAGTTCCTTCTTGTAACGGTTAACTTCAATTGTAAATATTGTATATAGTGTTTTGGTGTTGGAGTATCTTTCTTCTATTAAATGCTAAATATTTACAAGCCGTTCACGTCTGTATTTATTTGCCCCGGCAAAGACGCCACAATTGTAAGTTAACGGGCAACGAAGTAAAGTTATAGTTTACTGCTCCACAACTTCATTACCTCCAGCTATGGGAGTTCCGATACGTTTAGGGTATATTTTAAAACCTTGCTTGAAAAGTGAAATTTTACGTAAGTTTTTGAGTTATCTACGCTTCATTTGATACTTTCAAAGCCGATACTGTCTTTATTATAATATCGACATTGTGTCAATATGATAGTCAATAGCACTCACATTTCAATATCTCTTCAAATTAAGTAATTAATGCGTCGAAAATACTGAATCGTGATTCTTCAGAATACAAAATTCACTTTTATAACTTTACAAAAATAATAATTTATTTAAAAAGCCATAAATAACACTAAATGAAAGAAAATTTACGTTAAAGTTAATTGAATCATACTGTAACGTATATCAAAGTATTTTGAGTAAAATGCTTTCTTCTTTCACGTACAAGTAGCCTTACCTCCACACAGGCACAGTCGTCGAGTTGTGTATTCCCGCAGGAGAGCGGGCGTTCGCACATGCCCAAGTGTCCCCCACAGAGGATCTCCTTACCGCAGCCCAAACACTCCACCCGGGGGTGTGATGCACCGAGCGGCCGTTCCGCATTCGGACTGGGCGCCTTCCCGCGCTATTGACTCGCATTCCTCCCCGCCCCGCCCCGCCCCGCCCCGCCCCGCCCCTCACAACCGTGGCTGCTTTTTGTCCTCGCTTGCCTTCCTCCGCCTCGCTTTGTTCCCTCGGAAGTGGAGGAAAGAACTCGTATTTTTGTGGAGCGTTACAAAGACGTCTAAAATGTTTGACAACATGTTTACTGTTTGGGACAATATCTCTAGAACAGGTCATCGACTTTTGCCTACGTAGAAGGCACATTGTCACCACGTTTGAGTGATCTATAGAGACAACCGAGACATAACAGTCGGACTGCCTTATTTGTTTATTTTTCCAAAAATTAGTAAATATATTTCTACACATCTCTAGAAATGAACCACATTTTGCTACTTCGGGAAAAACCCGAAGGCAGCGCAAGGCACACTTAGAAAACACGCCGTTTGAGTAAAACCAAACTGACATTGATGAACGAGACGACTTTCATACTTTGTACGAAAGGCATACACAATAAACAGTCTTTAATTGTAACAATTGAGGTCGGCGCAACAGATTAAAAACCTCCTTTTTTTAACACTTCTAAACTAGAGATTTAACCCCCACACCTGTCAGAAAAAAATATACTTTCAGAACGATAGAGAGGTGATTAAAAATGAAGGGCATCTCGTTTAAGATGTATAAAGTATAAAAGTATTGTATAAAGATTAATGTATATGAGGTCTATCGCATTTTATTTTTTCACTCTTCTACTACTCACTTTACAAACCAATGGTAAATTGAATTTGAAAACTACTCAAACGTTAATATAGATCACAAACACTCAAATGTTGTTGTTTCACGAACACTATCAAACCAACGAGACAGGGAAAAGTGCACCAACACGCTTTGTTCCCTCCGAACGTTTAGCGTTCTCTCCGCGTGCGAGGCGAGATAAGGAACGTGGTGACATGCCGCACCGCTATTTTGCTGCACGACATATCACCGAACCGTGGACTTCCTGAAGTTACCAGTAGGAGTAATAGAACATTATGAGTCAGAAATACATCGCTACAGAAAACTAACATAATTATGCTTGATATAAAAAATGGCAAAATATTCTAATTGAAATAAGCTTATGTATCGTTTGGTTTTGAAGGACACAAATATAGTTTTTAAAAGTCGTTGAAACTAACTTCAATTTTTGAAAAATGAATAAAAGTTTATCCTAGAAATGTATAGCAAGAAAACTATGTGTTTATTTGTTATTGAAGGCTAACGAACATGAAAATTAAATCAGAATATTAGTATACCCAAATTAAACCCAAATATCACTTATTACATTCTATTGAAACACGGTTATTTGATAAGAAATTATAATCGGCTGTAAATATATGAGTGCTCCCGGAGGTATAGAGTATCGTTAAACCGTGAATTTTATTTGTGCGCATATCATATGACAAAAGTGAAGTGAAAGTTATTAGTAGCTTCAAGAGATTTTGATATCACAATAACCATGAACGAATATCGTACGAGCATTGACCAGCAAGGTCTGCAAAGCGCGTACACTAAATAGCAGCGCAATCGGTTTCCGTTCGCACGGCATGGCTCAGTCAAGGAACTTGACATTTCTTCGCAAGCGAATCGCACCGCGAGGGTGCGGGTGGCGGAACGCGGTGACTGCCTAAACACGCAAGCGGGTGCGCGCCCGCGGGTCAACAGCCGCCCGCATGGCCCATCGCCCCCGCTCCCGCCGCCCGACACACAGTGGTCGCCAAGGGCACTAAAGCCCAAGCACACACTGCTGCTTATAGGGCAGTTAATGTTGAACGATGCTGATAGTATAAGTTTTTTCTCACGTTTTAATTAGAGTAACGTGAAAATTAATTTCATGACAGATGGTGCAATTCCCCACCCTATAATATGAACTTAAAATAGTCATCATTTCCAAAAGGCGCACAAGAAGCTTTTCTTTACGAAAACGGAATTTATCAATGTTCATTTAAAATAGAGTAGATTAATTTAAGTTATTTTCAGTCAGCCTTCAATGTTACTCTAAATTAGCACCAATAATTGATATACTTAAAGTAATAAACCCCTTTAAAGTGAAAATATACTTTTACAAGGAATACAGAATTATATACAATTTACTGAAATCGAAAATTTCATTATGAAAAAAGGTACAAAAAAATTTTTAAAAAGTGAATTGTAATTGCTAGTGAACAAGAACTCATGTGGTGCCGAAACCCGGAATGATGAACATATGTCTATCTGAACTTTCAAAAAAATAAAGAATACTTTGTGCCTGTCTCGAGGTTTCTGAAATTAATTTCTATTAATAAATGATGGCTTCTACCGCCTGCGCGCGCTTTTGGGTTCAGACCACCGTGCGCCGGCCCGCGCCCCGCGCCACTTCCGGCCAGGTATCTGCGATAAGCAGCGGAAGCGTGCCATTACGCCCCGCCGATAGACAGCGAATCGCAATTACTTGGGTGTCCGCGAGCGGGTGCACTACATCGCCCCCCTCCACCTAATGTGTCGCGGTGCGCGGCTCCCCCCTCCCCCACCGCCAATGCGCGCGGTCTAATTGTAACGGTCCCGCGGAAGCTCCCACAGCACTCGGGAAAGGTCAACTCCGTGCAGGTGTTCCCCAGGGTTTTGCGCCGTTTCAAATTTCGGCCTGCGAGCGTGTGACTCTAGCTGGGGCATCGCGCGTTTGCACGAATCTTGTCGTATTGAGTACTTTAGCTAATCAAATTTTGAGGAGTTTCTTTCAAAAATTGCCATCCATTATTTGCCAAAATCCTCTTTTGGAATTTTAACCATAAGGTAGATTTTTGCATGTCCTCACGAAGGGATGTATTTTTCTCCTAAAAGTTGGGGATAAATACTTCTTTTAATATGAAATTGTTTGTTGGCGCGAAAGATTGTTTTTCCCCTTGCAAAATTGCAAATTGAATTGCAACCATACTAGGGCTATTCGAGAATTTTAAGGATTGTTGTTGGATGGAAGGACCATAGATGTTTTTAAAAAATTGAATTCTTCTTATTGCTCGATTTCATGAAGCAAAATAGGGTATCATTTGGTTATTAATTCTCCCATAAGGCTTAACTGGCAATGTGGCACTCGCATGACAGTCATCCACAAAAGTGTGAGTTGTAAGTTTTCCTTTGGCTCAGTCCTTTCGTAATGCAGGTGGTTCAAGCATCAATCAAACTTTCCAGAAGATTAACGTGCGTGAAAATATCAAGATGAATAGATGAAAGATAAGACGGTACTTCTTGCTTCCCACGTCATTCACAGGAATAACTTACACCGCCGCAGATGGGAACTTCTGATTATCTGCGCGCGGGCCATTTGTTGTTAATTTTACAAAATTTTTAAAAGTGTGAGAACATGAGAGCCCCGGTTAAGTGTATGTCATCAAGATTACGAACAATGACATCAACCATACTCGTTACGGGTTCGTGAAGTCCGAACTCTCACGAAACATAATGATTGCAGTGCCTTACACGATTCGTTCTGTCCATATTAGCACCCATTTCACCCCCTCGCTCCATCAGCCCTAATTCCCCTTTCGCCTTTTCACGCGGCTCGGGCCCTTTCCACCCCGCCGCCCTTCTCCCCGGTGGCCCCCCCGCCGCCCACCCCGCATGAAACCCACACCGGCCCGCTCAAGGCAAATATTGTTTTTCCCGGGCAGCGAGCCGGGCGCGAGGCGGGGCGGGGCGGGGCGGAGCGGGGCGGGGCGGGGCGGGGCGCAGAAGAGCGGGTGGCGGGGCGGGCAGGTACTCCGCGGCGCGGCGCGGGGGCCGACAGCCCGGGGTTTAATCAGCGCTGGAACAAAAGGCGTTTGACCCCCGACCCGGGGCGGCCATCAAACACGCGCCATTGGCAGCGCTCATCACGCGCCTCATGAATAGGCGGCCCACATTCGGCGCGATCGCATAAATCAGACGCGGCGCGGAGCGGGACCCGGGCCGAGCCACGCCGCGCGGGGGCGGGGCCGGCGCGGCGCGGCGCGGCGGCGGCGCAGGAAGTGGCCACGGCGAGGGGACGCGCCGCGAAATCTGGTTAATAGAAAACCAAGAAGTGGAGATGACCGATGGTTGTTCTGATAGCTGGAACTATGTGGTGATGAGAGTGGTAATGAGATTGATAGTGGTCGTAATGTGGATTGTGGTGACTGTCGTGTTGAATGAGGTGGCTACGGCCGTGTGTCCTTTGCAGGGAGAGTGCGTATTATGCTAATTGGGTAGAGAAATATGATGAATGTCACTGTGGTGGTCGTCATAGAGGAGTTGATTAAGGTAGAAATGGTGGTTGCATCGAGTGAGGTAAAAAATGATCGAGGTGGCGGTGAAGGTGATAGTTGAAGTGTTCACATAAAGACAGAACTCGCACTGCTGGTGGTGAAAAGCGAGATAGCCAGTGAACGGGTTCGAAACCAACGCAACATGAGTTGTTGTATTTTTTTTTTTTTGTTTATCTGAAGACGTAAGCGACGAACTTAATTACAAAAGTAGCAAGAGAGAGAGAAAAGGAAAGGGACGGAGTCGGACAACAGTGACGGTCGAGATCACAACTCCGAAATCACGTGACAACACAAAACAGTGAGAGTACAATGGTATAAACGATAAAATGGTACACCTAGGTGCGTGCGTTTACAGAGGCCGCGGAGGTAACAGTAGAACAGAGAAAGTAACAGCAATGTTAGTGGAGGCGGAACAGTGAAGAGAGCATAGAACGCCATTAAATAAACGATTGGGCTGTATACTGCAGGTCCTTGGACGGTCGAAATAATAGTTGCCGAGAGCATCTGGCCGTTGCAGCGATTGTAGTGGTTGAAGAGCTTGTGGCAGCTCGTGTGGTGGTTGTGGTTGTGGTGGTTGTGGTGGGTCGGTGGACCGTGCAGTCGTGTCGCCCGCGCCCAGACTTTTATGTCAGATTTACTGCGGGCGCGCCTATCGTAATGCCCAGCCTTTATATTCGTCTATTTAAAATTTTACTGCGCGAGGAAATTAGGAGGCGCGCGGCGCGGCGCGGCGGCAAATCGGCCCTGGCCGGATTCTTCAGGGGGCGGCCGCCAGGGCTGGGTTCTCGCGCGGCCCCGCGGCGGGGGCGGAGCGGGGGAGCGGAGCGGCAGGGCGGAGCGGGGGGGCGAAGCGGGGGGACGGAGCGGGGGGCGGAGCGGGGGGCGGAGCGGGAGGCGGAGCGGGGGGCGGAGCGGGGGGTGGAGCGGGGGGCGGAGCGGGGGGCGGAGCGGGGGGCGGAGCGGGGGGCGGAGCGGGGGGCGGAGCGGGGGGCGGAGCGGGGGGCGGAGCGGGGGGCGGAGCGGGGGGCGGAGCGGGGGGCGGAGCGGGGGGCGGAGCGGGGGGCGGAGCGGGGGCGGAGCGGGGGGCGGAGCGGGGGGCGGAGCGGGGGGCGGAGCGGGGGGCGGAGCGGGGGGCGGAGCGGGGGGCGGAGCGGGGGGCGGAGCGGGGGGCGGAGCGGGGGGCGGAGCGGGGGCGGAGCGGGGGGCGGAGCGGGGGGCGGAGCGGGGGGCGGAGCGGGGGGCGGAGCGGGGGGCGGAGCGGGGGGCGGAGCGGGGGGCGGAGCGGGGGGCGGAGCGGGGGGCGGAGCGGGGGGCGGAGCGGGGGGCGGAGCGGGGGGTCAGCAACGGCGAAGATGCAGACAGAAATGATCCGAAAGGTAGGTACGATCAAATAGTTATAAAACATTGAGTAGCGTTGTAAAGAGAGAGAGACAAAGAGAGGGAGAGGAAGAGGGAGAGGAAGAGGGAGAGAGAGAAAGCGGCAGAAAGAGAGAGAGAGGAAGCAGGAGAACGAGAGAGAGAGAGAGAGAGAGAGAGAAAGCAGGAGAACGAGAGAGAGAGAGAGAGAGAGGAAGCAGGAGAAAGAAATAGGAAGTAAATGTCCTTTAAATAATAAATTCAACTACTTCTTCAACCACTACGATACGAGCTTGAAAATATAACGTGACCTTATCTAAACAAAACTCGTTTTCAAAATCAGGGAACTTGATATGAAGTGGATGGCATAATTTGTCATATAAAGAAAATGAAAATGTAGATAATAAAATAAGCAGGAAACAGGACAGTACGATTCCCTGCATTGGAGAACGACAGATTGCCGACGCCGAGAAAGGAAGGCTGCGCGCCCATCGCTCAGAGCAGAAGGCGCGGGTGGAGAGCAGCGAGGCGCGGCTCGTAAACGCAAGTGCGCCGGGTGCGGGGCGCGGAGGGCGCCGCGGGGAGCGTGACATGTGATTGCGTCACGGCCGCGATGGTCCCGCGCCCCGGCGACGGCCCTGCGCCGCCGCCGCCGGCAGAGGCCCGCAGGAATGTTAAGCCGCCGCGATGCGCGGGCGGCGGCGCGGGCGCGGAAGGGGCGGGGCGGGGCGGGGCGGGGCGGGAGCGGGTTCCCACCGGCGCGACGCCGACGCCCGGCCCGCGAGCGCGGCCCATCCATCACCCGCGGCGCGCCCCTCCACGCCCGCCCCGCCCCGCACCTCCTCCCGCGCCCATGCCGCACGGTGTCCCGTCGGCTGACACGCCTCCGCCTCTCATCTCCCTGCGCAGGGCCTTCCCTCTGACTGTGCACAGCCACGAGCATTTGTTCTTGTCGCACCCTTCTCTATGATGCCGTCCTCCCCGTGCTTGGAATCCCTCTTCCGCACTATCGGCCGTCCAGACGCGCATACTTCGCGCGTACACATGCACCACCACCCCTTTGCCACTTGCCCTCTTCACGAGGTTGGAATTGTTGTGGTCTCCTTGTTCGCTGTAGACCCTCCCCCTCACACTCCAATCACAAACATAGTGTGGTCGAGGTACACTGTCAGAAATGGTCGCATTACTGCAATGGCATGTATGTTGATGAACGTACATTAAATTTAATGTACACATATGAATATGCAAGCTCTATGGTCATATAGGGATGAATGATCTGGATGGAATGGCGATTATAAATAGACGAGATGAGTGATGAGAGACAGGAGAAACGGAAGAACCTCTACATTAAATCTACTGATTTTAACTTGTCTTAATTTAATGTGCAAATATATTAAACTCATTTTATATTACTTTTTATGTACAATACTTTAGTCTACAATAAATCTAGTGACATTTCCGACAGTGTAGGTTTTTGTCACATGCTGAATTTTTGCTCGTGCCCAACGCCAACCCCCCCTCACCGTCATTGGGGCCGCCTCCAACACCACGTCCGCCGAGGCGTGCGCAGAGGCGGCGCCGCCGCCGCCGCCGCCGCTGTCCGGCTGCGCCGCGGGCTTGCGATTCGTCGCGCAGTTTGCCGCCGTGGAAGCGGACGGCGCGTCCGAACCGGCTGAATGCACCGCGCCGGAATGCGCACGTGGCCCCGACGGAGTCGATCCCAGTTGCGAGGGGCGGTGCACACGTCGTGGAGGAGGGTTTCAAGCAACTCCTCCTGCCTGATTGTAATTACACGTGCAACGTGAATCCAGTCATTCCAAGAAACAAATACGACTGCGCACAAGCACAGCGGAAATAATCTGAACCCAACAAACGGAACTCAACGATACCAAATCCATCGATTCTTACCGCTTATTAAATTTCCGTGTTGAGTGACTTCTTAATCATTCCTGGGAAAACCCACTCAAAGTGATGCGCAGTAGTCACAAAGCACATCAGAGTCTAATGTCAAAGTTCGTACAGGAGAACGCTCTCTAACTCCTTTGCGTCAGACAATGGCGTACTATTCTGGAAGTAGGCCAGGAAGAGACGATTGATCATCTGCTTCTAACAAAGCGAAGAAAGTTCTCTAGACAACGCTGTTTCACTATTAATTATAATTCATTATTCGTAATACTGTTTTTCACTTATAACAATAATATTATTATTATTATTATTATTATTATTATTATTATTATTAACACATAATCAGTGCACGTTTTTTAATTGTCCAGTTTCCCTGATCCTCGAGCAAATGCTGAGATGGCCCCTTGTTTTGCTTCTGGACATATATGTAACTCCAAATTAACTTCTGCCCATATCACGTCACACACAATTTTTAACTGTTTTTGACGTAAAGAAATAAAAGAGATTCATTTCATATGAATTATTATTCTAAATCGATAAAATAAATCTCACGACGTTGCATGAATAGTCGTCCCTCCGACCAAAGCTCTTTCCTAAACGCGCGCGCACACACACACACACACACACACACACACACACACACACACACACAGGACGAGACACACTCGCGCACATAGTTCCACACGTGCTTTCCGGATGCCGCTATGTTATGCACATCGAAGATCCGTCATATTTGTTTTCCAAAATGTAAACTCAAGCGATTTTAAATATGCTGCTTTCAACGCCCCTCACAGCATCGAAGAAAGGGCGGTGGAATCAGGTTGCGGCGCAACGGGAGAGAGGAGTGCTCTCGCTAGTCTTAGCACGTGCCGTCTATTCACATCGCCATCTGTAATTTTCGAAAGGGGTCAACGATCGAAGAGTCACATTCGGAATGTTAGTATCCTGCTTCTGACGTCTATTTGAGAGTTCGAATTAATACCACTCCCTCTGCATTAAAATTTGTTTAATGTTCCTTGTATATTTAAATTTATTCGAACTCTATTTTACATGTAGAAAGTAAACTAATGTTTAAATGTAATTATTCTAAATGTAGTTAAATGTAAAAGTAATCGTACAATTAACAATATTTATAAATAATAAAACATCAAAAATGGATGTGTTGAGGTCGTAAACCATACACTTCAGATAGGTTGGGAATTAAGTGAACAAAATAATTTATTTTTTTCTTCTAACCGAAATCGCCTCCCGTTAACGTTAGCGTGGCATACATTTCTCTTCCATTTCTTCCGCACAGTTCCTACACGTGTATAAACTCAGATTCCCTTCAAAAATAGCGACCGTCTCACCTGGATACACACTTCCTCTAACAAGAGTTTATCAAAGGAGTAGACTTAACTCGCACGGCACATCTCACAAAATATTCAAAACGAACCACACCTCAGGAAGAGGCCAGAATCACTATTCACGACGCGGGACCTCCAGAAGTTGTATTCTCAATTACCAAGAAAGGAATCTTATTTCACTAAATCATTAAATCATGAAATAATAATCAGTTGGTCCTTATATGAATTTAAGGTACTTTTAGTACATTAAAAATGAAAGTGCTTTATAAAAAGTTGACAATACTACATTCCTGAAAAGATATCTCTTCTATTTTCCCCAGAACCTTCCGGGGAAAGTACGAAACCTAAGGCCAGTGCCACACCAGCGTAACGTTGACGCACGTTTGACGCGCGACCCGTAAGGCGTGTGGTAGATTAACACTACCTTCCGCGGAACGGCCGAAGCGCTCGTGTGCTCGCTTCCCATGAGATGCAGTATTATTCTGCGACGCGCGTCGCCGCCGCCCTCGCCCTCGCCGGTGCAGTCCCCGCGGGTCGCCAGCCGCTTCGCCAGTCGCCAGCCGCTCAATTGTCAGCGTGGAAACGAACACCACGCGGCGCGCGATGATCGCTGTCAAGCAGAGGCCTCCAAATAAACGGCCGTAAATCCCCCCCCCCACGCCCCCGCCACGGCCGCCGCTGCCGCGATCGCCTCCGTATGTTCGGTTCCGCGGCGTCGCGACGCGTCGGCTCGCGTCGCCCGCTTCCGGCGTTGCGCCTTTTCCTGCATTTTACGACGCTTTTTTGCTTCCTAGAGGTGCGGGCTGCACTGGTAGCTATTAGGACTTCTTTTACAATTGTTCGGTCGATAACGTATCTGTTCTTTGCCGTTTTCTTCACATTTTGTGCTTTAAATAGGGATGCGACAAACCTATTAAGTCAACCACACTTGCGTGTCTTATTTTTTTTCTTTTTTACTGGTGATTGTATTAAAAAAGTTTTGTATGAGAAATTAATTTGATACTTACCTCATCGCAGAAATTATTTATCTTTCAACAACAAATGTTTCATCTTTTGTAGTAAAAACTCTAAATTATGTTTTGTCTCAAATGAATCACAATTAATTATAATCGAATTTGACCAATAGTTCTCAGTAATTACGGGTGATTCAACACAATAACAAATTTAATGGCATGAAAACGTCATAGGAAAAAAAACTTAAGACATTTATAAAAAATATACTTCATGGGAAATGTTACTGCGGGTAATAAACTGTCAGAACATCAATTTCTAAAGGATTGCGTCACTGAATTCTGATGAAGAAAGGATTATATTTAGAAAAGTACACGACTCAAAATACACTATATAACTTGTACCATTAGACGAGACATTATTTTCAAATATCTCCCCCATGAAAAGCGAAATTTTTAGTTAGAAATGACAATCACAATGGTTGTTTGTAAATCAATATCATAAAACTAAAAGTTCCCTCACAATTTGTTACCCATCTTCCTTCCTTCAAGGCACCAGACGTCGGACAGATTCTGGTCTACAAAGTGAATTTGCATGCGCCAGGATCAGGCTCCTAGCAAGACGAAAAGCTGCTGTCTGTGATTGGCGTGGGCACTACAAACAAACTTGGCGGGGGTGGCGTCGCGGGAGGGGGAAGGGGAGGGGAGGAGGAGTCCGCAGGCACGGGAGGGGAAGGGGGTATTAAGGCAGGGGCGGAGACGGAGGGTTGGACGCACGGTTGGTGGCAGGGGTGATTGCAAGAAGAGGAGCGAAGGTTAGTCCAAAGGCAAGGGCAGAAGGAAGGTGGAGATGGTGAGACAGTGCTGAGAGGGAGACAGTGCTGAGAGGGAGACAGTGCTGAGAGGGAGACAGTGCTGAGAGGGAGACAGTGCTGAGAGGGAGACAGTGCTGAGAGGGAGACAGTGCTGAGAGGGAGACAGTGCTGAGAGGGAGACAGTGCTGAGAGGGAGACAGTGCTGAGAGGGAGACAGTGCTGAGAGGGAGACAGTGCTGAGAGGGAGACAGTGCTGAGAGGGAGACAGTGCTGAGAGGGAGACAGTGCTGAGAGGGAGACAGTGCTGAGAGGGAGACAGTGCTGAGAGGGAGACAGTGCTGAGAGGGGGAGAGAGGGGGAGAGCGGGAAGATGGAGAGAGGGGGAGAGGGTGGACAGAGGGTGGGGAGAGAGAGAGGAGGTAGAGAGTGGGGAGATGACGGGAAGGCTAGGGAGATAGCAAGGGAAAAGAGGAAAGGCGGGGAGGGCAGGGAGAAGGCGGGGGAGGGGAAGCGGCAGGAGCGAGGGCGTGGCGGGCAGCGGGGCGGTGACGCTTTCCAGGCGCCGCGCGCGGCGGGCGATCGTAAAACGCACAATCCGCGGACCGCATCGGGGCTTTATATTTACCGCGGAGACAATATGTAACCCAGTTTCCCCGCGAGCGCGCGCGCGCGTGCGTAAATGTTTCGGCGGCGCTGGTAGAAACCACGCGGCGGAGCGGCAGGTCGCCGCCTTTATAGGTCCGCTGGCACAAACCAGCGGAGGGCGTCCGCGCCTCACCCGTCACATCAATCGTGCGCCCGCGGCGTTTACGGCGACGCCGGCGGTGGCGGTGGCGGTGGCGGTGGCGGTGGCGCGCAGCGAGGCGGAGGCGGAGGCGGCGGAGGAAGTCTCGCCGGAGGCGCGCATCACTGGAATCGAAGGGCCATCGCGAATTTGCTCGATTGCGAGGACAGGGAACGACAGGTGGTTCCGGTCCGAACGCTCACATGAATAAGGCTGTATTGACAGTCGTGCTAATCACTTAAATCGTTATGAATTAATAAAAAAACGGTTAAATATTTCATATACTCCAGTGAAATTTTTATATATATAGTAATTTCAATTGTCGGAAAAGACAAAATATCATTATTCTCAGTCATTTCCGTTTCTTCTGAAGACTTATGGGCATATGCAGTAATACAGGTTTTCCTAGATAATTTGGCAAATTTTAAAAATTATGTACATTACTAATTGCGTTTGCATATGCGAATCCTATGTTGATTGCCTTTTAAAATGAATTTTCTATTTTCACTTTGTCTAACTTACTAATGGGGCAAACCAATTATTTTTAGAGCAAGCAATGCAGAAGAATGGAGAAGGCAGTTAATTTCCTTGAGTTTTAATTGCGTATTAATGGAATGAGAACGACCTTTATCAACGCAAAAAGGATTTATTAACCTTGCAAAATGAAAGCTTTTGACTTCGGGCGCAGCCGAGCGGACTTCGGGCGCAGCCGAGCGGACTTCGGGCGCAGCCGAGCGGACTTCGGGCGCAGCCGAGCGGACTTCGGGCGCAGCCGAGCGGACTTCGGGCGCAGCCGAGCGGACTTCGGGCGCAGCCGAGCGGACTTCGGGCGCAGCCGAGCGGACTTCGGGCGCAGCCGAGCGGACTTCGGGCGCAGCCGAGCGGACTTCGGGCGCAGCCGAGCGGACTTCGGGCGCAGCCGAGCGGACTTCGGGCGCAGCCGAGCGGACTTCGGGCGCAGCCGAGCGGACTTCGGGCGCAGCCGAGCGGACTTCGGGCGCAGCCGAGCGGACTTCGGGCGCAGCCGAGCGGACTTCGGGCGCAGCCGAGCGGACTTCGGGCGCAGCCGAGCGGACTTCGGGCGCAGCCGAGCGGACTTCGGGCGCAGCCGAGCGGACTTCGGGCGCAGCCGAGCGGGTCTCAACGTGATGCACATTTACGAAACACGACAAACTCTCTGGGGGACACCGTTGCCTTTTCTCTCTGCGAAGCAGGCAAAAGTCCAGACAAACATCACAAACAAATATCACCACCCACTTGCCGACATCGAGACTTCAGCACGGGACCGGGGATCGAGCCCAGCAGGTGGCGCGGCGGCCAGCATTAAAATTAGCCGCGGCTTCCGGCCGCCATGTTGGTGTTGGCGGGCCGGGCGCGGCGGCTGTGGTGGCGGCCGTGCAGGCAGATGCGGCTTGTCACGCCGACTGAAATAGGCCGCGGGCGGGCGGGCGAGCAGACGGGCGGGCGTGCACGCGGGGCTTGCGGCGGCGATCGCGTCTCTGTGGCGCCGCCACGCGGACGGCGGGACGGGCAAGCGACAATGTCAACAGGGACTTCGGCGGCGATTCGGGTGAGAGGCGGCCAAGGACACACAGAATGACTTCGCTCATGTTGTCACAATCGGACGAGGGGCAAAATGTGGCCAGGCATTTCGATGCCGATTTAAATATTGCGGGATGATATCTCATTAATATGCACAAGCCAAAGAAGTATAATTTGGGAACGAAATATGTTTGAAAGCAGAACTTTCATAAATCACAAAACAAAGTCTTGCGTATTTAAAGAAACGCCGGCAATGAATCTACTAAGCGATCAACTACAAAAAGTTTCTGGTGAAGCCACACAACCCGAACATGTATCATTTGCGCCAGCAGGGAGACCTTTTCAAAAATCCCCAAAAAGGTTGTTTGTTGAACACAACGCTGTCATCAATCCCTATTAAGCGGGCATTCCGGCGAAATCATACAGTACTGACGTCACCGCGCTGCGGTCGAGCCTTTTCGGCGGCGGCGGCGGCGGCGGCGGCGGCGACGCGCCGTCTGCGGCAACGCGGACAAACGCGAGCCCGCGCCCGCGCGTGGGAGCGCGGAGTCGCCGGCGTTGTCCCCGCCGCCGCCCGTTTGTTCCGGGAAGCGCCGCCGCGCCGCCCTGCGATTAGGCCGCGCCCGCGTGCGCGAGCGCGCGCGCGCGCGCGCGCGACGCAGGTGTGGACGGCCGGGGGAAGCGAGACGCCGGCTGGCTCCCAGGCTCCCGTTGCGCGCTTGGGCGGAGCATGCCAGAGAAGCATGAGAAACGCATTCTCCGCGCTCCGAATGGGTAGCACTGATGTGTGCAACACTGTTTCAACAATTAAAATCCAATGTGCGTGTTTTAGCGCAGTGTGGGTTTATGTCTTGTTCAGACAATGTACTCACACCTATAAGCGTCTCTCTTTGAACGACGTGGAGGGATTTTTACAAGTCTGCATCCCATCGCGTTCTCCTTTTACATCAAAACACACTTGAACATGGCTTGGTGGACATCATTGAAATTCACGAACGTTTTTCAACCTCATTCGACGAAACTATTTCATTTATATCCTCTACTAATATTAGATTCTTTCGTTAATTAGCTTCGAAAATAGAAATTTCGAAATACCTTTTGGTGCGTTTCAATGAACACATAACATTATCCTATTTTTCATTAAATATGTCGAATATTTTATTTTTAAATTCGGTTAAATAATTTGCATTTGAAGCGATTGTGATGAATTCGCATTTCTTGGATGAAAATGTCTTTAAAATAATTTTAATTTTATTACAAAAACTAATTTTGAAAAAGAAAAGACGAATTTACGCCATGCTTTTCATCGTGTTTCATTCAATATTGATTAGCGTATCACTGACATTTTCATGATAATTACCAATTTCTACGTTAATTCACGCTTTCTCAAATTCTTTGATAAAGAATGACAAGCGACGTATTCGTTAAGATAATACTCCCATCATATTGTCATGAAGTGAAAACATTCATTAATTCTAACAATTTATACTCATGAAAAGAATGAGAAATTTGAATATCTGGAAAGCAACATAAAACACTTCACTTTCACATTTAATGATAACGGCAGCGCGTATGTGTGTGTCATATCAGAAGTACGTAAGTTCGTTGAACTGAACTGGTGCGAATTAATTTATTTTGCCTATCTACCTCTTGTCTCCATTTTAATGGAGTCTTTGTGAAAAGTTTCATACACTCAAGCGAAAGAGTGATAATTAAGCAAATACTTGAGCTAGTACTCTGGAAAGAACAACAATTTTGCGCGGTGCTAATTTAATGCCCACCGTCGAGCGTAAGTCGGCGCTTAGAAAACGAACCTCTGCACTCTCCCTGGCGCAATGTAAACCAGTCGCACTGTGAACTCGGGGCGAACGAGCGAACAAAGGCGCGCGCCCATGAACAGAGCCGCACTAACGAGCGCGGCGGCTCGTTCCGCATTGATCTGCACCTGAGCCTGGCACTCACCACGTTTCTGCATGTAGCTGAAGAGGTCGTCGAGGAACTCCTTCCGTTTGGGGTCGTCGTTGATCTCGTACAGCTGCAACAGGAGAGCGAGTTCAGGCGCGGGCGGCCGGGACCACCCCGCTCGCCGCGCGCGGTCAGCGGGACAACCGCCACTTGACCACACGAGAGGGGGCGGGGCAGTTCGAGGGGAGAAAGCTTGCTAGGAGGAGGAGGAGTTCACAAATCTCACCATGCTCACAATGGAAATGAAGGGGGATGTCACGAGGGAGATGTCAAGAAAATTAAGGGGGATTCAACTAGGAAAATGTCAAGTTGGGTCCAGAGGTGCTGCCAGGATGCGGAAGGAAGATGATGCTTCCTAACCATGTCGCTAAGAGTGAAAACAGGAGAACCTCTTCACAGCAGTTCACGAAAGGAGATATCAAAATCAATTATTTTATTCAAAACGAAAAAATAATGCGTGGGGGATAATCCATAAAAATAGTAAACTGAATTTACATTTGCGACTTGATTTCAATCACCTCCACTTCCCTGTTATTAAATTCTATTCGTGTGTGTGTGTGTGTGTGTGTGTGTGTGTATGTGTGTCGTCGAGCGTTTTCTCGTCGTCATGCAAGTCACCACTTTCCTTTCCGATATCTGGCTCCAACTTGTAAATCAAAAGAAATATGTTAAAAGTTATTTTTATGGGGAATGGTTTATTTTCCAAAAAACTTAAAGTATATCAAAACTACAACGTGCCCTTATGTGAATGCAATGTAGTAAGCAAGAACAAAGATAAAAATAACTCTTTGCAAAGAGAGAAACGGTAAGATAACTGAAGACCCTGAAGTGCAGCACTGAAAACGAGAACTGGCGCCAACCCCCAAAAGAAGAACAACGAGGGCGAGTGCGATGTGGTGGAGGATGGATCGCCCGCCCAGAGACAGCCACTGGGCAGCCAGTGGGCAGTGGGCAGGCCCTGGGCAGGGGCATTCGTCTGACGGGCCGCGCGATGGCCGCATTTGTCTGCGCGGGACGGAGAGAGGGGCATTAACCAAAATTCGAGCGCCTGTCTCGCGCGGGCGGAGGTCGTTACCGGGGCCTGGCGCCTCCGCCCGGAGGAAAACTTCCCAGAGGGGGCCCAATTCGCCGCCATTGCTCTGTAATTCACAGGCCGTCATTTACGCGCTCTCGTGATAAATTTTTGAAGCGTTGCCAACAATGAAAGACTAACCGCACAAAACCAAACGTGTAGCATTTATATATTGAAGCGATTATCTTCCAAAATGAAAAAACATTGGAAAACAAAATCAAATGTACTTTTTAATCTTTCGAGGCCTATGTTAAATACGAGTAAATCACTATCTTATTACACTGAAAGACTCGACGTTGTCCGTGAGATTTATCAAAGAGAGTAATTACATATTATCGACATTTGGTGCTCAAGTGCGAAAGGCATCACTTTTAGGGATTGTATGAACTTCAAAAGGATGTTGATTCCGACCTCACGTATCCGAGGCATCTGTGAACTAAACGAGAGAAGAAAACTTGAGAACGCGAAATTAAACTAAGCATTCAGTTCAATAAAAGCAGATTCTAATAATCGACACAAGTAGAATTTCGATTTATTTTCGAAGCAAATGCATCAGAAATAGAATGTCAAATCAGCTTCTGATAGCAGGAACAAGCATCTTCGGGAGTGTCCAAAAGTCCACAACTAGTTCAAAACAATATCTAAAGAATACGCAGCGCAGAAGTAGATAATCAAAAATATTCTCAATTATTCTAGTAAGCGAAAGCACATAGACTACAACAATGTTGATTGTTTGTAAACGAGCAATTTCAGCAAGCCGCTTTTCCTGCTTTAACCAATTGCACTTCTGACTCGTCAGCATGGGCTCAAAATATTCATGAAGACCAAAATTTGATGCAATAATAATATTCTGTTCAAGAGCCATTTCATTTGAATTGAAATATTGCGGCAACCAGGAAGTATATTCTCAGGAACATTGGGATCAAACCCTTTCACTTCATTATGCAAAGTTAATCACCAACTGTCAGGCCCTACTTCAATTACCTGGAGAGCACTGCTGTGTGTCGACATTCAGTCGATTTAATAACTCCTGAATATCAATTCGTCATTTCTAATAGTCTGTAGCAAATGAATAATCATACACTATACTAGTCAGACAAGCGGATCAAATTTGTGTACCTTCCATCAATGAAATAATGATTACTCAAACAGTACGCCAATTTAACATAACGATGTTCGGAGCTATTGTGAGTGTTTATAACTTGAAATGACTTCCTGATGAATGGATATTTATTTGTAGGCATTATGATCACATAACAATTACTATGCATTCGAGATGATAGTCAATAAAAGTGTTTGCTTAATAATCTATGATTTATAATAATGATTGCACAAGAACAAATACATAATGTGATATTGTCCCTTTCTCTGAACGGTGTGTAACTCCCGGCCAATGGCTTCACAAACACTGAAGAAAACATTATTCAAAATTAAGACTTGCACAACAAACTGTAATGCTGATTTTATCTTTCCCCAAATACATAAGCTAAATGATGAATGCTCAATTATACAGCTCTATTATAAATTCGCTTGTTTTAGGATTACTCACATTGTCACAAATTACCTAACTGGACCGAAATGGCACACCTTGAACAACCAAAAAAGTCGAAAGTTAAAATATCCTTACATTAAACCCTTTTATAAATAAGGTTTGAGAAAACGCCATTTTCTGATGCCATCTTAAAAAACATAAAATTGGAATGTATGTCTACATTTTTTTCATGTAATTTTACTCCACTTAGAGAATTATTGTTGCTGTATCATATTTCTAAGAATGATTAAGTTACTAAAATTTGTTACTAAAAATTTATTATATACGTAAGTTATGAAAAAAAGGATTATTTTCATTGTGAATTGTGAGGTAATTAGTTTCACTTCTATAAAATGGCTACCGATAACTAATCTTAAACATTATTTATATTAATAAATTAAACTATTAATTATTATTACTATTAATAATTTAAATTAAACTAATAATTAAATTATCAAAATAAATTTAAAAAGTCTTAGTCGAAAAATTCAAATTTTGGAGATAGTAAGTTTGGGACGGAGCTTAAATTTAAGAAATCAACTAGAGTTTGGGAAAATAGCGAATTCATTTTTGGTATTGATAAACTGAGTAGTGGCACAGTGCTGTTAAATAAACCTTTTTTAAGTCTACTGTTTCTGTCATTGTTGACGCATACTACCCTTTCTTAAAAAAATACCTGTAATTCTTCAATCAAAAGACCCCAGCGTAATGTGGGGAGGTGCGACTGTGCGCTAGGAAAATTAAAAAATGAAAAGTGCTGAACACATTTTGATGTTAAAAGAAACCAAGTTTCGTAAAATCTCCTTTTGCCTCCAAAGCCTCACCTCAACGTTTTCGCGCTGAAATACAGATAAAGAGTGAGCTTTGGTTTTGGATTAACATGGCAAACATGTAGATAATCGCGTAAAACTGTCAGTTTTGCATAACACCTTCCACTGACGGATGGCTTACGTTATCCGAAGACACGATAAATGGCCGCGCGACGCGACCAGAAAGGCCTGCGACTGGGAGACGCGACCGTTCGGCGTCGCGCTACCTACCGCACGGCGGGCCACGCTCGAGAGCAGCGGGGGCCGCAGGCACGCGGGGCGGGGCGGCCGGCTGGCCTTTACGAGGGGAACTAATCGCACGCATTAACAACTCAAGCAATGGGCGCTCGGTGCGCGGTATTAATAGGCCGCCAAGCCCGCCGAAGAGCAGGGCAGGCGCACGGGCGGGCGGGTACGCCGCCGCCCCCTCCACATCCACCGCCCCCGTCGCCAACGATCTTCGCTCCGGGCCACTCCTGACTCGCGACGGCTCCAACATTCTTCTAAAACGTGCCTCGCTTCGCCATGTCTCTTGCAAATCCACTGCTCTCGTCGTCAATCCCGTCGTTTTTGACCTTCGTGGGGTCATCCTGAAATTCCGTCGTCATACGTAGAGCCATTGTGAATATGTTCATAAGTATCATTACGTCTCCAAGAGCGAGTGTCATCATGTTACGGCCTCTCGCTCTATCCTCTTTCCCCCCTTATTCACTACCTCAACCCAGGGGAAACTTCAGATCGGTATAGTTATCGTACTCCGCGCACTACCAATATGACTGCCGTCGTAACACACTTGCTCTTCTGTCATTTTCCTTCACCTGTGGTCCTTTGACTCTTTCAGCCCCACTCCGTCATTGTTGTAGGTTCCCTGACAGCAATCTAAGTCTTCGCCCCCATAGAATGATCTTCATCTCCCCACTCCATTTGCCCGGAGGCATCGCCTCCGCCTTATCCGCTCCCAGCGTCATCAGCCCCGCCGCCCCCTCCTTCCGCCGGCGCGGCGCGGAGAGAGTGAAATATACGCCGCAAGATGGCCGCGCGCTCTTCTCGCGGGCGACGGCTCATTACTCACCGCGGTCCCCTCTCCCGCTTTTTAATTTCTTGGCCGTCAGCGCGGCGATAGCCCGTGATCGATGCGCGGCCGTGGAGGTGTTGCGGTTTTATATCAGAGCGGCCGCGCCGGCGGGGGCGGGGCGGCGCGCGGCGGCCCGGACGGGAACTGATAACCTCCATTTTTCTCGGGCAAATCACGGGCCCGTGCCCGCCCGCGTGCCCGCCTCCTGCCCGCGCGCCGTCCCGTCCCGTCCGTCTCCGCGTCCGCCTCGCCCTTTCCACGTCCCGTCCCGACCCGTCCCGTCCCCCGCCGCCTCCGCCTCCCCCGACCCGACCCGACCGTCTTCCACTCTTCTTCTTTTTAATGGCTACGATTTCTTTTTTAATTATTCGGGTCGGCTCGTAAAAACCGGAATAAATAATCCAGAGTGGATGCGCGGATAATGGAAACAAGTATTGTTAATACGTTTTTTGTGCCCCGCCCGCCGGCCGGCCGCGCGGCCGGGCAGTGATGTATGAATGCAAATCGGCGAGCAGTAAACTGCAGGGCGACCTGCGCAGCTTTACGACGCGAGCTGCGCTGCGAGTATGTGTATCAAGTTGCATAAAACTTTAATCTTCCTGAGGCGGCCCCGCTGATTTATCGTTTAATAAAACGTGCCCCGCGGGTCCGCCGCCGAGCCCCGCGCGCCGAGGTGCAGCCCCGCTGTGGAACCCAGGACGCCGCGGTTTCAGCGCCCCCACTCACGAGGGGGCGGCGCGGGGTGGGGAGGGCAATTTCGCTGAAAGCGTCGCGCACTGGCAACAGGAGGAGCAAAATAGTTGATTCTTTGGCGTACGTCAGGAAAATATTCTCCATCCGCGCTATGCGATTGAAGCGAAACATCAGACGCTTTTAATATCCAGAATGCATTGTTCTACGCTAGGGCGAGATTGGCTGCGGTGGACCGCGTGCTACCTTGCACTAGACTAAAGCCGATCGCGCCCGAGAGCCTAGTCTGCCATCTTCTCCGCGGTGACTCAACAACAAGAGGGCCACACCGCCGGCCCGCAGATATGGCCTGGCGAGGTGGCCCATTAGGCAACGTGAAGTGGGCCATCCACTTGAGCAACCCTTATCTATTCTAAAATGTTTCCCGAGATGCAAATAGATTTAATAGATCCTAGATACGATTGCAAGATAGTTAATAATATCAATATCATGAAGTTTACCTACCTTTAGAGGTGTAATAAGATTTGGTTTAACATATGTTACCAACACTACTAAAAATCGTTTTTTTCTTCATTTTATCCTTTAACACATTTCCTCCATTCTGAATTTTTTTGAACAAAGTGTTTTCTATTGTGTCAGATACACTCTTCATGGCCTCACTGAAGCAATTTGGCCAATGATTAACAATTAAGCGGAATGTCCTTTTCTAATCAACATAATCAAAATGTAGGACGTCTAAATGAATGCTAACGTTCAAACACGTTTACACTGTAAGTCTTGAATGTTTACCTTTTTCTGCGCGTTCGTAGTGGCGGTGTGGTAGTATATTTGATTCTACACCGATCCGATTCAACCCCTTTGAAAAAAATAATTACCTTCAATAACTAAAAACAAGTTTCTTAACAATAATTCTGACAAATATACGAAGTATTTTGAAAATAACGAATTAATGCTCTAGTTAAATAAAGAACATAATATCCTTTGCATGTTTAAAGAGAAAGAATTCCCTCGACCAATTCAGTGACAGAGCCATTAACTGTGGAGGTTGATCATGTAATGGAGGCCAGCATTTCGAATTACCGTGCCATCAATATATAAGATTACTTCTCGCGTGACTGCTGTTAGGCAGTCTCTGGGGGAGTGGCCACCAATAACTTCTCCCAAGATGATAATGCATATAAAACATTTATCATCACTCCATTAAACTTTACTATTAGTTATTTACTAACGGGCTAGCGAGGCTTTTGAGTGTCAGACCTTTGTGGGGAACACTACGCGGTTCAACCGGCATTTCACTAAATTACAAAAAGGGTTCCGAAGGTGGATGACCCGCCGCACCCCACAACATCTGGGAAAGAAATGGAGTACAAAGGACCCGACAGGTAGTAACACGTTTTTATGGCAACTGCACCGGCAGTTTTCTGAAGGTTGTGAAGAATGCAAGAGGAAAGAGTGAAACAACGGAACCCATCTCACAGCCTTCCTTGATAAATGAACATATTTCCCCGAGCTTAATATGACATTCACTTCATTACAGGTGTTTAACATAACGGCCCTTTTTTATACATGGATATTATTCTGGATATTTCCTCCTCCGAAAGATTTCGTGGAAATTCATTGGTTTCAAATGAATAAGTTCTATTTCTGCAAGGCAACTACTTTTCCGTATTATATTAAACTTAAATCTTTGATTGCATTAAGACTATATTATCTTTCTAGTTGTCAGTATTGTTGATATATTGTAATTCACCGCCTCAAAATACAGCAATAGTATAGTCTTCTCAGAAACACCCGCGCTCAAGAAAACGCTGCCTCATCGCTTTGGTCCGAAACATTTTAGAAGTGAACAATAAATATAGAAACATAGTGCTGATATAATCATTTAATTACATCAACAGAAGTTTCTGTGTTTCCGAAATTTTAAAACAATTCGTATTTTCACAATAAGTAACTCTCTGTACTTGATGTATAAAGCAAAATGATCATTGAATATTGACAATTTTGGTCGAGTTAATACTTCCTTTGCCTGAGTTAATCTGTTTATCAGTATTTTACATTTTTATAATTAATGCTTATTTGTATTATTGTTTTAAAATGTTCATTACAATATTTTATATTTTTTCTAAAAAAAATTCAATTTTTTCTCTCAAAATTTCGAAATGGGCATGGTGACCCCATTTTAGGAAGTGATAGAAAATAATAAGAATTTCTAATTGTATTTCTGTAATATAATAAGGTAAAAGGTTGGACTATCTACAGCGTCTTACAGTTAGGTAAAAATGAATTAATATGATGTCAAGTATTGAACTGAAGAGAAATATTAACAATTTATTTCAGTTCATATCTCGTATTTAAAGGGTTTCCAGACCTATATGGCTTATAACAGGGGTTGTTACAAACTTCAGCTGAAAATGAATTTAGGATTGAAATCTATGTTAATGTTTCATTTTAACAAATTTGGAGTGACAGCATTAACCCTACATCCTCGCAACCCAATTGATATTTCACCTCGCACTAAAAGCAGCGAAAACAAAAGATCTGTTAAATCATGGATGGAGATTAAAACATTGTCCAGTCACGCAACTGTATGTGAAGGCTAAGAATTTGTTTTTATCTTTCCTATTTGTTATTTTCGATATTATTTATTCCTTAATTCAGGTGTTCCTAGTTCCCCAAACCAAACTGCGTTAATGCTCGTTTGATTTTTACCATTATTCATCATTAACCTCCAAGTTCTACTTCCGTTATCGGCTTCGAAAATTAGTATCCATAATGTCTACAAACCCTTATCTTGATTCCCCAAATATTAGAAAAAAGCAACAATTTCAATTGATCTCTGCAACGTTTATTGTTCCGTTCGTAATATTAAAAGAGAAAATGAAATCTCAGGCTTAGTTCCATCATATTTTCACGCCTTATAATGCTAAATTATCTTCCCACCATAGTTATTTAATGCTGTATTAACTATGTCCGGTGGGAACTACGCCTATTATATCATTTTATACTTCCGAGATCTTCATAAACTTACCAATAATACCTATCAATTTTGAATTATTTCATTTTGAGGCAAATGATAATTAAGATCCGATTTAAACTTTCTTTTCCCGAACTATTACGGAGTTTTAGCGAAGTGTTGGGTTTCAGAGCCACAGCACCCACGTCTGACTGTCGCAAAAACTCAAGAATTGTTCGTCAATAGGAACCAAGTAAACCGGGCATTATGCAGCAGTACTCTGGTCGTCGGACGGACAAAACCAAGCGACACACATCTCCGTCCGACGGTCGATGTTTTCGGACACCGTCTGAAGAGGTCGTTCGTGTTCGCTTTGACCATTTCCATCCACCATCACATTTTTGAAATAATCTGACAATTCGGCTCTTCCGACGTCGGCCGACCGGAATGTCAGCCAACATCGGCTCCGGGGCCGCCGCGTAAGACCCGATTGCTTTCGGCGGGCGATTCCCGAGTTTAAGCAAGACACCCGGCGTGCGCGAAGTGGCGCAGCGCGAGCCAAACGTCCGCCCGCCTGGATCGCACGCCCGTTCCGCGCGGCGGCGCCACCGCCCCCTCCCACTCGTCCGCTGCGTCGCGGTGCGTCGCGGCGCCCCGCGGCGCCAGGGCGGACTCGCCGGCGGACGTTCGCGATGCGGGCGCTTCCGGCCGCCGCTGCGCGTTCCCACGGCGGCGGGGGCGGGGCGGGGGCGGGGCGGGCGCAGCTGTCTGGACACGTGGCGACGCGCCGCACCCCCGCTGGCGAATGGACGCGGAACACGCAGTGGCCCGTTGAGACGTCTCGTACCGGCGGAAACTCACGGGTGCAAGTAACGGGCTCGCATTAAATTCGGAAGCCGTTTTGACAGGCGGGCCATTTTTGTTGCGATTCAATTATACGTAAAAATGAATTGGAACATTAGCTCTGGCTTGAGAGATAGATAGCGATGGAAAAGTGGCAGAGACAGAGAGGGGGAAGAAAAGTAAGGAAATGACAGTGAGAGAGTGAATATGTGAAGGATAAGAGAAAAAGCGGATGAATGAAACGGGAGAAAAGACATAGAGGGGAGAGATACAAAAGATATTCCAGAGGGAGACTGAGAATACAAACCGGAATTGGGGTGAAAATGAGAGAACAGAAGCAGGAGAGAACAGAATGTAAAAAATATGATATGAGAGTCTATGCAATAGGACGATGTAATAGATTAGTGATTATGAGTAAATGTTACTAATTATATTATTCGGCATGATGTGCCATTGTTTTTAGAGTGAACTGTAATATTTTCACTACTATTAATTCTATACGAATAAAAAACAGGATGCATACAATGACTGTAAGATGTTAAGACTTTTAGAATATTATTTTTATACTACTATTCCGATGACAATGAGAGTAGTTTATGAGGGAATGATTAAGAGAACATTAAGAACACCTACAATAAACACCATTAAACAGGATAACGATTATTTAACAATGACCTGAGAAAACAAACGCGTAATAGTAAAGATTAGATACGAAGTAGAATAGTATGCCTCAAATAGGTCGAGAAGACTTAAGACCCGCCAATACGCAAGCCAGCAATGAACAGACCAATAGCTGAATGGATGGAAAACGGGCGCGTAACTGCAAGCAATGGCGAATGCGCGCGACCTTTGTGGCAGAGGAAGTGACGAGGCGTGAACGATAGGCAGCGTTTAGTACTAGAAAGCCGATGGGTGGGCGAGCGAGAGCACGGGGCGCTGCGAGTGGGTGGAAGAGGTTCAGCGGGGCGGGGGCGCGGGCGGGGGCGGGGGCGGGCCCAGACAGCGGGGAGCGCGCGGCGGGACCGCCGACCGGTCGGTCGAGACGGCCGTAACTGCCACGCGGAAGATGCTGTAAAGGACTATCTATAACTATACGTCATTGAGAACAGCAGTTGACGGCTTTGAATGCTACTGAGGATGATGCACGCACGTACAGACCAAGGCAGTCGGAAGCGAGGCTGGAGGACGTCCCGGTGGGAGAATTCCACGTCGAGTGCCTCGCGTTATTATGTGGCCGCTGCGCCAGGCGCACGTTTTCTTCGGTTGTTACGAACAAAGTGCGCTGTTCCCGCTGCGAAATTGTATGTTTACTTCGCTTAACATAATATTTCCCCGTCTTGCTCATTCCAAGAGATATTCTCTCAGCTGTAAAGTGCTCTTGAACTTCATATTGGCCAATATCGCAAACCTATTTACGAGTTAAAATAACACTTCATACAATGAAAATAAAATACAAATATTTTTCATGGTCATGAAACATTATTATCCAACAGAATACCTATTTATTGGCTTGTTTCGATTTCAAGTCATATCAAAAACGTCGCACACATTTCGGAATTCAAAAATTGGATATCATAACTCGCATCGATCTACGAACTCAAACTTTACAGATTGTGAGTCACTATCTCTCCAAACTACCTATTTTGTACCTCCTATTCCATTAAATGATTTAGACTACCTAATAAAATAACACATAAGAGATCTATCTACAGAAAAGCGTTCTTTTTCATAACAAAAACAGATATCTCGTAATGAGTCAACAGTGAAAATTCACAATTTTTCTTAGTACCCAGTATATCATTATTATTATTATTATTATTATTATTATTATTATTATTATTATTATTATTAATAACACACACATTACATTCAGTTTGTGACGTCAAATATTCTTGCGTCACATTACAAGTGACTACTAAACTTTTCCTCCCTCTCTAACCGCATCACCATTGCAAAACAAAACAAAAAAACTCGATTATCCTGCAGACACACCATGCAAGAGGTAATAACACCAGGTGAAGTGACATTAAATAAAATTAAAAGGACGAAGCGTTATTTATAACAATCACACTGGACAGTTTCAAGGACCTGTGGTTGCCTCGGGGACAGCCACGACATCCAGATAATCGTTGCCGAGCGGGGAATTAAACAAAACATTGGCGGTTAACGCCACCGCAAATCCATTGCGCGTTCTCACGCTTATGTTGTGGTCGCTATCATGCACGTAACGGCGCCTCCCCGCCTTCTTTCCTTCCTTCCACGGCAATAAATCAACTCCCACACGACCGACCGCGGCATACGCAGTTTGCGTATGAAAGTCTGATGTACACTCGCCCCACAATGTGTCTGACCAATAGTAGAATTGCGATAGCACTCTTGCGTCATCTGCTGCTAGCAGTATTGTCATTTGTGAAAAAGCTGTTTAGAATTCCAATAACACGCCGTTCTGAGTGATTACTGTCAGACGGCACGAAAAAAGGTTCAGCGGTCTTTGGTAACACGAGTTTATATCACGTGTCTTATCAATAGGGGCTGACACGTCCAGGTTTCGAAACGCGCTTAAGCCACGTCTATCACAAGAAATAACATTTTAACATGGGACATGGGGAAGAGAATAGTTTATTAGTTAATATTATTTATTGTGTTTATCGATCTGCAAATTATAAAGCAAAATATATTATGTTTATTATTTTGCATTCACTTTCCTTTATACGTATCTAGAGTTGATTTGTCTCCAAGTACAAATAAATACATACCATACATGTATTGTAATTGTAATCTTCTATATGACCGTTTCCGCAAATTTCCTGAAACTGAAGGAATGAAAGCGGCCGTCGTATAAAATTTTTCCCATTTCTGCACAATATTAAGTACTTTACAATTGCAAACTTTTTCACGCAGGGGTGATAAAGCCGACATGGAATAAAGCAGAGTTTTGACGTATATACCCCCAATTGTTGCTGTAATTGAGCTCTCTAGAAACCTTTCAGAAGCACAACCAGTCCGCTTGCGAGGAGCGTCGCACGCAGGAGCTACGTGAAATCAAGCGAGCGCCTTAAACGAAATCCTTATTTTATGCGCTGAAACCCGCGGCCCAAAAACAACAGCGACGAGCCCGGGCGCTTGGAACGCCGCGCCGCCCGCCGTTCCCAGAAGCAGCTCTACAATACCACTCCACATCGACGCGCCCCCCCTCCCCTCGCCCCGCCGCTCCTCGCCGCGCCGCGCTCTCCGTCCCTGCCATAATTTCGTCATCTCGAATCGTGGCTGCGCGGATCCGCCAGCGGGGCTAGGGCCCCGCTCCGCCCTGCGCCACCCGCTCCTCTCCGCTCCGCTCCGCCCCGCCCCGCTCCGCCCCGCCCCGCCCCGCTCCGCCCCGCCCCGCTCCGCCCCGCTCCGCCCCGCGCGGCGAGCGGGTGGGCAGGCAGGCAGCGAGCAACCGCCGGGCGTAAATCGTCCTCGAGACGTTTACGCGCGGCCGCAGCGGGATGCGTCACCGCTCGCCGCCCCCGCCCCGCCCCGCTGCTCCCCGCCCCCCGCCGCGCGCCTGCCGCCTCCGCGCGCCGCGCCGCGCCGCACCACGGCGTCTCTCCGCGCGTTTAATTTCCCCCATATTTATGATCACAATGTAATTAAAATGCATTGAAGCTCAGGCTATCTCGGCGCTAACACGAATTCAATTTGTCAATGGAGTGATGGGTACCTGCCGGCCCCCGGACGCGCGCTCCGGGCCCCGCTCGCCTCCACGCCCCACGCCGGGGCCCAGATTTTAATTAGATAAGCCGGCGATCGTCCTCGGGTTTAATTCGTCGTTTAATTTATATAAACAGCGAGCGGCGCGGGCGCGGGCGCGGGCGCGGGGGATGTGGGCCGGGCGCGCCCCGGCGGTCGGCACCTCGGCGGTTCGCGGCCGGGCCGCGTCCCCGACTGTACGCCGACGCCACGCTGATTAGTTTACACGTGTTATTAATGACGTCACTTAACCTCGGCGTCCCCGCGGGCGCTGTTGATACAGGCGGCGGGCAAGCGGCGGTGCCCTCGCGCTGATGGATGGCTCGGCGGCGGGCGGGCGGGGCGCCCCGAGAATGAGACATCACCGCGGGATAATTACGCGGGCGAGCGGGGGCCCCGAGGGCGCGCAGCCGCAGCCGCCCTCGGCCCGCGAGCGTATGGGCGCGACTTCTTTTCACTGGGCGCGGAGGATCTGCTCGGCAGATCGATTCGGCTCCGCGGGAACCAGCGACACTTGGAGTCTATAAACACGAACAAAGCTTCCAGCTGCTTTCATCTTCGCTTGTCGCAGTACGCATGCCCTCGCCCGTTCGTTTATGGGAGAGTGAATCGACTGCTATATAATGAGAAAAGGACGAAATCTTTTCACTGGAAAATCGCCCCGGAAATGGAACACGTGGTAAAAGAAGAGTTATAAAAGAGCTTCAGGATGAAAGGTATTCTGGGGCATTATCACTTCGTCTTCTTCCAGCCTTGGGGATCTTTTTGGCAATTTTCGTTTCGTAGGTACGGAGGTGGTTTTCTCCGGTAAAACGTTGCTTCTGTTTATTTTCATCATTTCTGTATTTGAATATCAGTGATGCAATTTACTTGTAATTTATTCTTTATAAAAGTGTAAATTGTTTAGATGTGCATATAACTAGTAAATGAATAATACACAAGAGCCATAGCCTTGACATAACGCATTTGCGAGAAACTAGTATAGTATAATGCTATTCAGGATTCTCTCACAAGTTTACGAAACTTTAGAAAGCCCTACTGAACGATGTAAGCATCCCTGAAGCAGAGGAGAAAGTAGAAAAAATAAAGCAAAGAAATGTTATGGCACGTGATTAATATGGAAGAAGTCTCTTCGTATACTGTACGAAGCAGAATAGGAAGACAAAAATTGTGCTACAAACCCCAACCTAGGCTCGATTAATGTATGGAATTTGAAATCTACGGCTATTTATTCGGTCCCTGACTTGAATTCATTTTGCCATCGAAATTCCTCTTTTCAGTGTAAATTCCATGACCTGGACGCAGCTGTTACCGACAACTAGCACCGGTCCATCACCACTCGGCGCGTTCTGCAGGCGAGCGGCTCACCGCGTGCGAACATGCGCCCGCCCCAGGCGACCATCCCCGCCGGCTCCCCCTCCCCCGGCGGCGCGGCCACCGCAATCCGCGCTCGCCCCCGGGCACGCGGCCGGCGGCGCGGAATAAGCCGGGCTGAGCCGCGCTCAAAGGCGCAAGCAATCAGCGCGGGCCCCGCGCGCGCGCCCGCGCAGCTAAGACCCCGGCGCGGCCCGGCCACCCGCCCGCCCGCCCGCGCGCAGTCAAGAGCCGGCCGGCCCCACAAAGCGGCGCCGCCGACGCATCGCCGCCTCGCGGACAATGCGCGCGCCCTCAGCACCCGCCGACAGCGCCCCCTCCAACGTCAACTCCCCGCCTCCCCGCTCCACCGTCACCGCCTCCTCGCTCCACCGTCGCCGCCTCCCCGCTCCACCGTCGCCGCCTCCCCGCTCCACCGTCGCCGCCTCCCCGCTCCACCGTCGCCGCCTCCCCGCTCCACCGTCGCCGCCTCCCCGCTCCACCGTCGCCGCCTCCCCGCTCCACCGTCGCCGCCTCCCCGCTCCACCGTCGCCGCCTCCCCGCTCCACCGTCGCCGCCTCCCCGCTCCACCGTCGCCGCCTCCCCGCTCCACCGTCGCCGCCTCCCCGCTCCACCGTCGCCGCCTCCCCGCTCCACCGTCGCCGCCTCCCCGCTCCACCGTCGCCGCCTCCCCGCTCCACCGTCGCCGCCTCCCCGCTCCACCGTCGCCGCCTCCCCGCTCCACCGTCACCGCCTCCCCGCAACCGTTACAACTACTCCCAAAACAGTCACAACCATCCCTGCCGTAGTCACCACCCGTTTCACTACGCCATCATGACCTCAAGCCCGCTCTTCAGATTCGAAGCCGCTGGGTGGGCTCTCAAAAGTGAATTTGGAGATATCGACGCGGTCCAGTGAAGGGGGAGCTGATGTTCATGTCTGTGCTTACGATCAGAGCCAGGAGAGGTCTTAGAGCCTTGGAGGGGCACGGCTGGGAGGAGTGTTCTCGAGTGCTCAAGGTCGTCATGTGCGAATTCCATCATCAATAATTGATGAGTTAATGAAATCCATCGCATTAAAATCGATACATTCACGTATTGCCGAAACGAAATACACAAATGATTATTCAATCATTTTATTTTGAAACAGTTACGCAAGTAGACAAATTAAAAACCAATAACTATGGTATGAAACAAAATTGGATGTACTAATATAGTTTGTGAATCTAGCTAATATTACTAATCCGTGCCATTTCACGTCATCCATGGAGAATGCGCAATAAATGAAACTGCAAATCTTTATATTTATACAATACATTCACGTACAGATTGCTCGTTATAAAGTCCACAGCGTGTCACACGTTCTAATTTACGGAGTTTTCGCTTTTGAATCCACAAAATGTTTACCTACAAATGGCTGACCCCTCGAAAACCCGTCGGTAGAGGCGTAGCTCATTCTCATTCATTGAAGTCCAGAGCAAACGCAGGCGCAGTCGCCTCACAACGATTCACTTCGCGCGGCGACGCTCGAGGGCAGTGGGCGTGGCGGCGGTGGGGCTACACACGCGAATCTCGCAGCCTCCGCCACCGCTCCTGCTCCCACCACCAACATCGTCGTCACCGCCACCGAAGACATGTTTTCGATGAACACGCGAACAGTAATTTTTGCCTAATTCCTAAATATAAATCCACCATCGCCACCGCAGTCATCACTGCCACCGCCGCCGCCGCCGGCTGCGTCAATATTTATCCGCTAATTGGCTGCCATCGAGCGCCATCAAGGTCGTCTGCGCAGCGCGCGCGGTGGCCGGCGGCGGTGCCGCTGCTGCTGCGGTGTTTGCGCGCGCTCTCGAGGTGCGATCCAACAACCGCACAGGCGGCGGCGGCGCATTGTTCGCACGGCCGAGGGCGCCTGGGCGGCGTGGGCGGGGAGGACGGCGATGACGTGGGCGGCGGAGGTGGCGAGGAGGGCGGCGAGGAGGGCGGCGAGGAGGGCGGCAAGGAGGGCGGCGAGGAGGGCGGCGTGAGCGGGGAGGACGGCGATGACGTGGGCGGCGGAGGTGGCGAGGAGGGCGGCGAGGAGGGTGGCGAGGAGGGCGGCGAGGAGGGCGGCGAGGAGGGCGACGAGGAGGGCGGCGAGGAGGGCGGCGAGGAGGGCGGCGAGGAGGGCGGCGTGGAGGGCGGCGTGGGCGGGGAGGACGGCGATGTCGTGGGCGGCGGAGGTGGCGAGGAGGGCGGCGAGGAGGGCGAGGAGGGCGGCGAGAAGGGCGAGGAGGGCGGCGAGTGTGGTGTGGACGGCGTCAGTGGCGCGTCGGCGTGGGGGGCGTGGGTGCTTGTGGCGGGCGCGGACGGCTGTGCTGAGCGCTGCCCTCCGGGACCCAGCCGCCTTGCGAAGGACGCGCGCCGCGTGAGGGAGCGAGGGGAATCAAGGTTTTGGGAGAATCGCAGCCCGCAGAGTGGAGAGGTAGGAATGCGCCACGAGTGGCAATGATGAAGTCATTGTTAATACACGGACAACACGGATATGAGGGCTGAGGAGCAATGAAGGCCGTACGGAGGCAAGTTGCCGAGTTCGCAAGCAATGAGAGACGCGGACGGTCACGAAAGAGTGAATGAACGCGGACTGAAGAGCAAAAGCCTATGACTGCACGAGAGTACTGATGAAATTAAAGCCTATCCCGTGAATAGGACAATCGTGGGCCGTAAGATGTGTTAAACAGATCTCTATCTCCATATGCAATGGTGTGAGTTATAAGAACATGGGAGAAGAAGGGCTAGGTTCCATAGGCGGAGAGTAGGCGAATTGGGTTTGTTGGAAGGAGTTGGGAAGGAGAGAGTTGCAAGGAAGACATTAGAGGCTCGGGTGTTGAAATTTAGAGGCAGGAAGGTGCAAGAATTGTAAGAAAGTACGGGAGGATGTGCGCATTTTAAGAAGCACTGATGAGAAGCGAGGTACAGGAATACTGCTGTGGTGTTAACATTGAAGCAGCAGAAACTCCTAACGAGTACACTGCAATAAAATTACACAAGACTACGCACTGGCTAGAAAACAGGAACAAAAATAAGGTGATGCAAATGAAAGAAATAGAAATATATCACTTTGATGCCTGGCTTAGTAATAAAACGCCGCCATAGTTCTAAAGCAAGACATTGAGACGGAGGGAGACATGTGAGGGCGCGAACCAGATCCATCAGATGATAAAAGGAGGCCGAGGTGCAAGTGCGGTACGGAAAGACAATGGGGGACTCGGAAGAAGGGGGGCGGCGAGGTGAAGAGGGCGCTGCAGGCAGGCAGGTATTTGACCCTGGGAGCACTCGCGCGTACACAGCGCGCGCTTGTTGGTCCGGGGCATTCCTGCGGCCGCTAACAGGCTGGACAAACGCCGCCCGCCGGTCCCGTTAGGCGGCGGCGGCGGCGGCAGAGGCGCTGGCGCGGGTTATCTTCCCCGCCCCCACCCCCGCCCGCCCGCGCCTTCAATCAGTACACCACCCCTTCGTCGCACAGGCAAATATTACTATATTGTAGAGGAAATGGATCTATAGAAACCATTCTCGCCGCTCGTTCCTTTGTTGCGCGGCTCATGAGAAGAATCGAAAGTAATATTACAATCAATATTTGAAGCGCTGTTTGATTTTACTGAAAAGACAGACGCTTCAAATAGAATATCTGTAAGTTGAGAGGGCTCAAGGGAGAGACAGGTTTGAAAAAAAATCATAGAAAAGATGTGAGAAAGCTGAAAAGAGGTCTCAGAAATGCTGAAAAAAGGCTAACACTCAGAGAAATGGGAATGAAAAATAAATAAAATAATACCTGGTTTTCTTTTTAATTCTCATCTCTCTAAGTCCATACTCCACATATTTACTCTGGGCGGCCAACATCGTACGAAACTGCCATCTCCATCATGATTTCAGTTCATCCCGGAGAAATTATTTCTTTATACGAAATCAATTTGTTCTAATCAAATTCATTTTCAATCAATTTCATTTCCCCACCTTTACGCTACATTTCTTACAAGTACATCTCCCGCCACTTCTCTCGGGTACCTCAAAAAACTTCCGTCAAGACCCGTCTACGTGGCCGCTAATAATCTTCCTCGAATGAAATGGCGCAACGCTAGCGGAGGCGTCGCTGGCACCTGCACCACTCGCCTCCACCTCCGCCGCCGCCGCCGCCGCCGCCGCCGCCGCCGCCGCCTCTCGCCACCTCGCGGCTGCCGGCGCAATTAACGGATTCTGGGGCGGCGCACGCGCCTTCCAGGAATGATTTCTCTCCCGCGTCCTCTAATCCCGCGACCTCTCACCGCCCGCCCCGCGACGGACGCCCCCAGGGCGCAGGTGCGCGCCCAGCGCCGTCGCCTCACCCACGCATTTCTACTTCTGCTTTGGCCTTTAGGTGTTTAGCCATAAAATCGACAATATATCTAGTATTCACACATTTGGAAGAAATACCATCTTACTAGTCCATTACTAAAAATTAATTCTATCTCTTCTATTCTATTCTACTCTATTCACTACGTATTATTACGTATTGCACATGATCACACTGCAGAAGATGCCATGTCCATCACACGTCTCATGCTCGTCAAACCCCATTGCGTGATTGCACGAGATTGGAGACGACATTTTAAAACACGTTATTTTCGAGGACAAATTCAAAGCCTATGACATTATCAATATCGTAATTTCAAAACTAAATTGCTTTCATGTGGATTTGTGTCACATGGCTATTGCGTTGGGTTTCTCCCAACTCAATAGCAAATATGAATACTGGCAATGCCGAAGGGCGAATGGTGCAAGTGCTCAGTTCATTGATCATGTTTTATTATGACCATGCTTAAAGATAAGCATTTCTAGTTCTCCAGATTAGAACAAGTTCAGGAAGGACGAGAGAGAAGCTGTGGAAAATAAATCTAAGCGTATTATTAATTTCGTTGAATTTCTCTACAATTATTTTAGAAAACTTTCATAGGAGAATTGTCTAATAAATTTCTTCATTGTACATTTCACGCCGCCAAAATGAAAGACATCATGAACATCATGAATGATTTTCTTGCGTACCAATTGTAGTTGCATCAACCACATCGGCCGCCACTGTTGAGGATCGCGACGTCTTCAAAGCCGGCACCGCAGCAGACTGCTTCTGTTTGTATCTGCGTTGCCACTCCACGGCACGTTATCACCAACACCTTCACGACGTTGGTGAATGCACTTTCAGGCAATTCCCTTTCTGTTGTATTCCTATAGTCCGCACTAAGGTCATCAGTTAAGCCACAAAAACATTAACGTTCTGCACTATACGTTTTTCCAGTGAATTGATATCTTGCCTCTCCCTGCCACCATTACCGCCGCCATCAGTCCATTTAATCTCAAGTATCATAACCATTTGTTTCCCCTTCAAGCAGAAAACAAAGCAAGCTACTGACAATCATAAAATAAATTAGAAAATAAAATATTGACCGTCTCCATTGTTATCGCTGAACTCGCTCACCGAAACTCCCGGCAATGCAACGGTTTGGATTTGTACCCATTTAAAATATTCACGCTGTTCCCACAATTCCTTCCACAAAAATCCCTAGCGTAGAATTCATAGCAATCAATTTCAATACATAGAACGCATAAAAGGGGAACGCTTACAAACAACATGCATATAAAGTTCACGCACCGTAAAGTTATGATTCTTCTTTTATTATTAGCTATCACTTAATCACTAAGAACCTTCACTTAACTATTTCATAGACCGCATTAACACCATCACAATTGTCTTCCATGCTCCTCCTCCTCAATCGAATCGTGCACTAGTCGGGGGCTCCTACAGGCCGCCTCCGCCTCCGCCTCCGCCTCCGCCTCCGCCTCCGCCTCCGCCTCCGCCTCCGCCTCGATCGGCGACCGGCGATCGGCGATCGGCCCGGATCGCAGGCGGCCGCGGCGGCGTAACTCAGCGCGCTTTACTGCCCTGGACGGGGGCGGCGGGCGGCGGGCGGCGGGCGGCGCGGGCCCTGGGTGCTTCCTTTAATTAAATTCCCCTCCCTCCGCGGCTATAAAGCGCTCGCGCTCGCCTCCTCCCCCTCCCCCGCCCCCGCCCAGCCTCTCGGCGGCGCCCAACAGCCGCCGCGTTTTTTGTCGCCCTCTCCCTGCCCCCCCTGCCCCCCTGCGATATTAGTTTTGGGAAACGGTCGGCGCAGGGCGGCATCGACGCGACCACCCCCGCGACACCGTCGCCGCCGCGCCCCCGCCCCCGCCCATGCCCCCGCCCCGCCCCCGCCCCGCGCCCGGGGCGAGCGGCAACGCCGCAGGGCCGCCCGCCCGCCGGCCCGGTCGCCCGCGTCGGTTCGGTTCGGGTCGGGTCGGGTGGGTTCCGGCCGGCCGGTGTGCTGATAAAGGTAGGTGGGAACTGATGCTATCTCCGAAGTTAGGGTGCTACTGCGCTCAGCGCGCCAGATAAAGAGCACGCGTGTAAAGGAAATTGTGTTGTTGTTTAGTACCCGACTGCTGAAAGAGAACGTGGTTTCGCTGCATTATAAATCTGCAGCACAGCGATGAGATAAATGATTCTGTTGACTTCACTAAAGGTTCTATTATATTAATAAACCTAAGTATTTGCCTGACATATGCAGTTAACTGTTTGTACTAATGGGCACTGAAAAATATGCGATAACTAAGGTGGTTATTTCTTTTTTCTTATTTCTTACGATACAATCGATTAAATACACTTGAATTATTGTACCTCAAACAATTTACGATGTAGAAAAAAGTAGACCAATACCTTACTTTTAATTGTTATTGAAATATTAATTGCTCGTCATTAATTATTCCTACAGTAACAATTTCAAACGTGTCGCAACTTTTAAAATTAAATGCATTGTCATTTATTTCGTGCCTCATGTGTTCCGAAAGCAATGGAAATATTTATCTTCAGTAATAAAAATATAATAAAGAAAAAAATTAAAAATATTATAAGTGATGATACAACTTCGCCAAATTCTTTAAATTACATATTCATTTCACTTAAAATATACTATTTCCGTAATTCATTTACAAAAAATTAGGAGGACCGAGGAGTCCGTAGTCATCGAGTACAAACACGCGGCGCCTTTGCGGCACCCCTGGCACTTAGCTGGACGGCCCTGCGTTAACACTTCGCGCGCTCCCGTGCACCCAAGCTTAACTAGCGCGCCGGCCGCGCCGTTAGCGCTGCGATGCTAACGAGAGACCGCACTCGCGGCGTCAGCGCCCTCGTCCGCCCTCGTCCGCCCTCGTCCGCCCTCGTCCGCCCTCGTCCGCCCTCGTCCGCCCTCGTCCGCCCTCGTCCGCCCTCGTCCGCCCTCGTCCGCCCTCGTCCGCCCTCGTCCGCCCTCGTCCGCCCTCGTCCGCCCTCGTCCGCCCTCGTCCGCCCTGTTATTGCCGCCCTCCACTCTCCGGCCCATGCCGTCTAGCCCTGCATTCTTAACCCACCATAACCATTCTTAACCTACACTTAGCCTCCTTTCTATCAACTCCTCATTCGCCTTTCTACAGCTGCCCATCCGGCACTCCCGCCATTATCTGACTTTTCCCCTTCCGAATGCCTCAGGCCTTCACCATTGCCGCAAAATTACATGTACAAGATATGACTCACTCTTAAAAGTATTTGTTCGAGATAGGAAAACATGAATTCTATGATCATCTCATATGATCTTAGTTCATCGTATTTTCCCTTCTTATCATTTCAATGCAACTGCCCTGTGGATTTTTTTTATTTCCTCCTCGGCATTCTGACGTCAGGGTGAAAGATTTGCAGTTCATTGTTTCACACTTGACTGTAGCCAACAACCAACCACGTATTTGTACAAATTGAGCATTTTCCTAACGGCAAGTGTCTGCATTAGTGAATACACCCTTAACAGAAAACATTTTGGCAATATACAATTTTTATTAGAATAATTCTTTAGAAACTCTTGTAGTATATCATATTCAATAATAGTTTCGTGTTAAACGAGTTTTGAAATAGGTAATCTAATGGGAATGTCTTTAGACTAGCCTTTCTAAATACAGAGAGCTCAGTCTGTGTGCTGTGGCAATTGATTGCATCAAATGTGAATCGTTATTCACCCCTACGATGTAAATTATTTGTCGAGAACTACCAGCATTCACTTGTACATCTCTTTTGGAAGTGCGGCGATAAGTTCATAAACTACTGAATAACTGTCTCTTCTCCGTTTTCTCACATGCGTATTGTAAGATCAACTTTAAAAAATATAGGATAGATTTAGTTGTTTATAATCAATATTTTTTTCATGGCTATATCATTTAATGCACATGTCTGAAATCCAATACACAATTTGTGCCTACCACTATCCGACGAGGAAAGAAACAAAAACTACATTGATTATTTAATAACTTAAGATACATTATTATGAAAATGAATATTCCTTTTTTTATTTAAAACCTTTAATTTGCGTATTCTCCTTTCTTGTCATACTGCTTAAAACACTATTATTTACAAGTTAAATAAGTTATAATCAAATTAATTTAAATGAGAACCACAATTCAATTGTTTTGAACAAGTTCTTTGCTTATTGAAGACAGGATATTCGTACTTTTTCTTGTTACCTTACATTAAAATCAATCTAAATGTTCTGCGACATTGCGATTATGACTAGAAAAATGAATGAAGAATAGATGTCTATCAATTATACACATTACACGTAAATAAAATTGTTTACAAAACAAATGTCACCACCATGGGTCTCTTCAACTGAATTTCTACTATCGCTCTCTCGCGTCGATCGAGAGGAGTATCCCACGGTCACTAAACTTTCCGTGCTGTATTTGCATTAATGAACTGGGCCAAGCTTCATCGAAGCTTAGGAATGCGAGACGAAGTATAATGAAAATGCGCAATTCACATTGCTGAGAGTCATAATTCAAAGAAACAATTGGAATTTTTGTTACTACGGGTTGTATTTCTAAAGACAATTATTTTCAACAAACTAGCACGAATACATTTTATGGCTTAGTAAAAATGCTATAAATTAAAGCCTCAACTAATCGGTACAAAATGTACCAATCATCATCGACCCCTTTATTTCACAGTCTCCTCCCTGCAGTCTGATACTAAAAAGGAAGCGATATCCACCCAAAGAAGATCACAGCCGAGCCAATCGAAGACGTGTGCGCGTTCGTTCCGCATCACGGTACAGAGCCACCGCAACGCGCCGCCCGTGCTACCCGCACCGACATCAACTGCGCTTTGGAATCCTGTCACTGCCACCCGTCTTGAGCCGTTCATTTGTTCCAGCAATAAAAGAAATTACTTTAACCCCGCTGACACCGCGGCGGGGAAGCAGGCGGTGGCTCCCCCCTCGCCGAGGTCAACCGACCATTATGCGGCGGGATAACACACGTCAAAACACTCGCGGAGACATCGCTCGATCGCCGGCGACCGGGCGTTAAGCGCTGCACATACAGTAATGAAGCGCCCTAGACCGGGGGGAGGGGCGCCGGTCCCCTCGGGGGGCGCCGCCCCGAAGCCCCTCAGGGCGTCCCCCCGAACACAAAAGACCCGCTCCCCCTCCTTCTGGTGCGACACGGATTTTTTGGGTAACCGTCGCGCTCTTGTGTGTGAGCGGGCCTCTTCCTACTTCCGGCGGGCCGCACACGCACCCGTCATCCAGTTTGTCAGGTGTGGCCCCAAAATTGTCACCCGAAATTCAAACAGGACGTCACCCAAAAAAGGAAACAACTTCGTTTAATGAGCCGACACACTCTGGAATTGGTAAAATTATATACGGTAATAACGACGACATGAACCTCCATCAACACGAAATTTTTACGCAATTAGAGCGTCCCAGGTGTGAGCGGATGCGTAGGATACAGCAAGAGATATATCAGGGTAATTACGATGTCCGGCGGAATTACAGACGTACGTTTAAACGACACGACACGAACCTCGCGCGTTTCCGCCTCATGCGCTCTAATTAATTCTCTCGTGAAATTCATGTATTCCGTCGGATGTCCGCGCGCTCGCACCACGCGATGCGAATCACGGCTTCGATGCCGCGGGTTCGCGCCCCGGGCGACAGGCGTCAAGGGCGGGGCGGGGCGGGCGAAGACTGCCACAGCAGCGAAGCGCCTCGCTGGCGCAGACTGTCTCGGGAGAGGGGAAGAGGAAGGGTGTGAGAACGGAATGAAGGCTCCAGATTCCCTGTGTCTCACAGTTGCATGTGAAGGCCAAAGTGAGGAGATACAAGTTATCAAGCAATAATTATGCATCGCTATAATGACCAAACTCTTATTGGAATACAGAAACCTTACACAGTGGGTGTGATGTTGCTCAAGTGAAAAGTTGGAGTACTCGTTCGGCGGTATTTTACATACTGCCACAACAATTGTATGCAAGGGTGCGCCAAACTATTTAAATCAAAAACAAAAATTTATTGAAACGGCGTCTTACTTTTTTTTCCAAATATTCTTACGGGAAAACAAACCCATTTTTAATAGTATTAATGTAAATCGTTGCTTCTCAGAAGCAAGTATAAGAATACTTGAACAGTAATCATTAAAGGTTGTTATAGAACCATTAGGAAGGTAGCGCGATTAATACTCTCATAATGTGTCACGAGAGCACACGCACTCACGCAGTGTTGAAGGAAATATCAAACAGGATTTTCCTGTAATTTTCCAGAAGATCTATTAACGTTGACCAAGTAGTGATGTCATGTGAACGTTCTTTCGAATAAGAGTTACTTTCAAGAAACAAGTAAATTATATATTTTATTATTCGATTGCATCATTCGTGGAATCCATGATCCGCGTTTTTGTTCATTCTTCCACGAAGGCACAGCAAACAATATCCAACCGAACATAGTGGCAGCTCCTCAGAGGTATTAGGGCGGCGCCCTCCCCAGAAAAACCAACCTTGCGAAAGTTTTAGACTTGCAATAAATCGAATCGTTTGATTTGTGCATATCTCCAGCACAATTTTGAGAACGAATTTATTTTTATGCGCCCGATTAAGCGAAAGATTAATGTTTTTGGAATGGGTCGCATCGTGGGCTATCGCGAGTCCTTCCGTAGCTGGCACGTTGGAGGCAATGGGAGGTTGTCGATGAGTGGGGATACTGGGAGTTGGGGGGGGGGAGCGGGCTGCCTTAGGTTTTGTTGGGTATATTCCTCGCATTTAACTAAGCTAAGAATACCGACCGTTTCATCTGATATCATCAATTACTGATTGCTGGAAAAAAGTTTTTTTTTAATCTCTTATTTCCGTGTGAGCACAATTGTATCTTCCGTTGTCAACGTAAAAGTTATCTTAGACAAGGATGAAAATCACGGTGCGTGCAACTTTGTTGTACACTACGTGCTATACAAGTAGTTTTCCTCGTGCAATAAATACCTTGAAGAGGTAAACTGTTTGTGGTAATTCGGACGTACAATCCGCCCTTTCCAATTCAGCCGCCTCTGACCGAACCGTGCACTCGAAACTTGGGCTTCGCCTCGGGGCCAACCCGCAGGCAGATAGCGCGCCAATCGGGCTCTATCACGCGGTCGATAAACCTCGGCGGGGCCGCCGGGCAGAGCAGCCGTCATAACCGGATCCGCGCAATAGGATTGAGCGATCGCGCGCATCACATCGTCGTACGGATTCTCCCCCCACCCCCACCCCGCCCCCCCCTCCCCTCCGCCACCCCCACGTGCGCGGCCACGCCACATGTGGCACAGCGTTGTATTCGCCGCTGTTTTAGCAACAAACCTCCCGAGCTTATGTAACGTAGCTAAGATATGATTTTTCCGGTGATGTTTCTGCTCGAGATATTTCTGCCATACGTCGGTTATGAACGGTTTTGCTTCGGTCAAAGCGGTGCACCAAAGTACTGAAACTGGAACATTGCTTATTACTTTGCCCCAAAATGTTTCTCATTGATTTCTGGAGTCCATTTATATTAATATTAAAGTGGTTATACAAATATATCCCTGATTAACATGTTATTTTCTTGAGAATTAATTTCATGCTTAGCAGTAAAAGAACATAATATTTAAACCTTAAATTTTGAAAGTACGTATGTTTTATCATTGCCCGAATTTTTACAGCGGGTTTGGATTACTCTCAGTTTTACTAAACTACGTCTGTCAGTATCTTCGTAGAGTTGATAACCTGCTTAATGTATAAGTAATGAGGAGCCTGCAGATTTGAAAAATTCAATAGCTCTAACATTGCTAAATTGTACCATTTAAAATCATATCGCACATTTCAACGATATAAATATTTTTTTCTTACTGAATATAAATGCCACATGTAATTTTTAGAGTAATGTTACTTATTTGCTTATTCGTTTACCATTATACGAAGCTTCAGTGTTTAGCATATTATTGGTAATTAGTTTTCACGTATCCCATCATCATCATTCATGGTATCGCCACACATCATAAAAGATCTTAGCGGAAATACAGCCCACTAGGCCGGCCTGCATCAATATTCTCTAACTCAATTTACAGTTTTATGTCGTCCTTTTATCCGCACCAAACATGCAAACAAGATAATACGATAATATAGCATCCATTTCTTCAGTCGGTAAATACACATATTTGTATAATTGGGTACAAAGATCAATCCCAGATATATCCGTTGTATCAGACGAAGTCCAAAACTCATTTTACATACAAGCGTCAGTCATTACCCACACATTCACATAGTGTAGTATGTAAGTAATTGATTTTCTCTCCTTCCTCCTTCCCACATCCCAACTTTGATTAATGTCAGCACTGACTTCAAGCATTAACATCGAAGTATTCAGTTATTCGCCATTTTAGATCTATTTAGCATTAATTTTCGATGGAACTAAACGCATGTTTCAAGGAAAGCGCCAGGAATTTTGCAGAAGGAATACTAGCAATCCCCTTGACGTGGCAATTTGTCCCTTACTCGCAAATGAGCAGGTGAAGTAACATGAAACAATGGAAAATGCTGAACCGATAAGGCACGAAATAAAAAAGTGATATCGTCCGTAATAACCATCCACGTTGAGTCATTCCGTCTTATCACGGGCGCGTGATGGTCACGCTACAAGACAAATGACAATTTCGAAAATTCTATTGTCGACCGCCAATCGTAACAGTAATCATTAAAACGGCGAGTAAGCTGGTGAAGCAAGTTCGCACGAGTATAATGACATCGGATCGTGGTATAACAACGATACTCTGCCAAGAAAAGAAAAAAAATTCTCGTGAGAAGAGAGGCGAGCAGAAGCATCAGTCGCATGTCCCCCGGCGAGAGGGAAGTCTCACGGATTGGATCACGCGATGACGCCTAAAAATAACGCGTCTTTGCATCAACAGACATTTTATTGTGGAAGATAGTATAATAATCGATGAATGTGTTTTTTTTTTCCAGGAACTTCATTTAGAAATCCATTGCTGAAGTTTCCTTGCATACAATTTTTCTTCAAAGGTTTAATTGAGGGAATACGAACATATTTTCATAATTGTTCTAATAAATAAATTGAAGTTCCTTGTGGACTTATTTGTTCACACTAATTACAATTTCCCCGAAGCTCTCATCACTCGCGTCATTCTGACAGTTCATTACACTCTGATGAAAGACGAGAAAATGTACACGAGAGCTTCAAAACAGTTTCATAATGACTTCAGAAATGTACATTTCCTCGGAGAAACCTGATTAATGGGAATATAATATATTCTTTCGTTAAACAGGTTCTCGTGGGGTACTACATAATGCTTTATTATAATCATCAGAATTGCATGAGTCACTTAAGTCCACTGATAAATCATAATTCACATTAGCATTGTCAAAACAAATTTATGAAAGAAAATTCATGACAAAACAGTGATAATTCTTTCCCTTGTATAAAATAAAATGAACCTTTGTTTTTTAAATAAAGAAAAATGAGCTTGATGGCCGAAGAGAATTGCTCTCAACAAGCAATGAACTTTTGAAATAGACTAATGGCTTTAGCAGGCATGCCGTTGTTTCTGTGGAGGAGAGGAGATTTGCGTTTTCGTCTACACATGTTCTCCTAATTGATCCAAACAGAAGAGAGGTCACACTTTCTTGCTTGTGTGTTATTGTAAACAAGTTTTCTACACTTTTCAGTGAAAATTATTTGATTAAACAAATTGAAAGTTGGAAATCCATATAAATTATTTAAATAAAAAGTTAATATATGTGTGTTTCTGTAATTTTTTTTCAAAACCCTTGGGATTGTTGCTGGACGTTCTCACGTGAGAAATGCAGAAAATAATTGCTCATTATTACCGAATAAGAATTCTTAATTGAAAAGTGCTGCAATACCACATTCGCCACGCTGAATATCTTCACTCGCACTCGTCCGCATGTTTGTCACATCAGAAGGGAACCGCCTGAATGCACTTGGCGAGCCCCCCGGGGGCGTTTATTCGCCGGATCCGCGGCGCCCGAGGGCCTTCGCGAGGTTCCCAGCAGAGGCCGCGCCGCGCGGCGGGCAGCCAGCGTCTCCGTGCCGCCAAGTATTACGCCCAGATATTTACGTGCGGGCTCGTAAGAACACCGAAATATTACAATAATACGTATTATGATAATCTCCATATTTTAATTGGTGTCCGGGGGCGACGCGCCCGGCGCGGGGCGGGCGGGGGGCGGGCGCGCGGCGGGGGGCAAAAGGACACAACAAGAAGCTAATTCCCGGGCTCGGTGTCGTCCCCCCCCCCCCCGCGAGCGTGCGGTTCTGTTAATATTTCACACACACAAAAACCGCGGGTTCGGCTCCATGCTAATGATGTCCCGGCCGTTCCCAGCGGTACGACACGCCATGCTAATTACATCGAACGCTATCTCGCTATACTCTCCCCGCCTGTAATTATTCCAGGCCTCGAATTCGAGCGCATTAACATACGCCGCGTCGCGTGATGCGCCGGCCCCACCCCCCGCTTCCGCGCCCGTGGACCCGTCGCCGGCGCGCCACCAGCGCGCCACAGCGCCCCCCGCGCGCTGCAGCCAACCGCTCGCGGCGCTCGCGCTCCGAAACGGCGCCGAATTTATTTCTCGTAATTCTGTTCTGGAAGATCGACTTGGCATATCCAAGCCCAGGGATGAAAAGTAACGTTTAACGGCCGGCGTCCGTTAAGGATTTAACACTCCGCCGTCCGTTACGAACAATCGACACAAATGGGTTGGAGCTAAAAACTGTGCACAAGTACATTTATTGCAATAAATAATTTCTGTTTATAAGCTTTTATTCTAAAAATTATTATGGATGTCTGAAGGGACAACTGATCAAAACAACTGCATTCAAGTGCACAATCGCGCTGCCAATGCTTTCGTTCCGCAAGCGACCTTTGCACTCTGCACACAGAAGGACAGCCGAATACGAGTCGCGAACTTTATCAAAACACGAAGGCCTGGAAGATACGATTTCCCTTAACGAATGATTCAGAAGTTACAGTTAACGCGCGCATATGCACTGTTCCTTCTGGGCGTGCAGAAGCTACAATGCACGTGCGCACGTTCGCTAAATCAACGAAATCGTTCATGGAAAGGAATCCTGTAAATCGGGTCTTATCAGCGTTTATGCTTGGAAATAGATACGAAATAAATTTGAAGGATGGTTCAAGTTAGGGTTGGGCTGAATATTCAAGTAAGTAAATTCCAAAAAAATGTTTCCGAAGACTGGAAGGACAAGGCAAAGGTGTAAATTGGCCACGGTAGCGAAATTACGTGAAACTAACTACGAACAATTTTCATGAAGATGATCTTTCGTTTATCTGAGGCACTTCGAAAGTTGATTTTTCTCATTCCATGGCAATTCAAAACAACATGGAGTACCTGTACTATTAATTACGAGCACTTAACTGCAGATAAACCTGTTTGTTACGCATTAAAGAAGCTTCCAAACAGGATGATGAGAAAGAGTTCTTGCGAGACTTCAATTGAGCGTGTACATGAACGGCTTGCATGCAACTCGCACGTTGCTACTTTGCAACATCACTCTTCAAATACAACTGGAACGCTTCACAGATTTCGGAGGGAAAATTCAAAAAATGTTAATAAACGTATTTAGTCGCAGGTGGGTCAAAAGTGTTTTATTTTAAACTAGTTCGGCCTGCTTTTACGGGTCTAGATACCATAATTTCCGAGTTAAGCACTACAGTCAAGTGTCCTGCCACTTAACCTATGTTGCAGGTAGCAAGTGCGCATACATTTTCCCCACATTACAATCTTCGAACTTTCTTTATAAATCTGTTTGATGCAGGCCTGGGGAGTAATTTCCTGCACAACAGAAGCGAACTTCTCGAGTTTTGATTCGACAGCTTCTTATTAATGGTACAATATCATCATTGCGTAGCAAATTATATTTGAAAGGCTTGGAGCAGTAACAAGATAAGCTACACTAGCCACGGCAAAAATCCGGTAAATGTTAATATCTCGATTTGGAGTGCAGTTACCGCATTGTTACTTTCCAGAAACCATCTTAAATATTAACTAGGAATTAAGATAAGCTACACCGTGTACTAACAGCGGGGGACTTTCCATAGCGCGTTATGTAGAGAAGGGGTTTTGCGTCTTGGCCCACTGCGCGCAGCATCGCCCGCGGCGCGGGTTCGACCCCCGCGTGCGGCCCGGGCCCAGACTCTCCCACTGCCGCCGGCGGCCGAGAGGCGAAAGAACGACATCGAAAGAACCGAAGAGTAGTTCGATGTTTTGCTCCATGTCTACAACCCTGCATCTCAACATCCCGTGTATTTTTGCCGCAGATGTCGGAAAACTTCAAACGAGGGATGTGAAATGACACAAAGTCTACAAAAGAGGTGATAAGAGGAAACGTTCATAAAGCGTCAGAGTGTATTATAGACATCGACTTAGCCACTGGTTAACATGAAGTAATGGATGAGATTTTACTGGTTTTGTGAACAATTTTCAGTTCCATTTGAAAAAGAGGGACAAGTTTCTTTTCTGATTTTTTTCCTTAACGAAAATTCATTTTCTTCTGTTATATGCTCGCAGATTCTTGTCTGAATAGCAAGTGTCATAGCACAATCGCCAATTTACTGGTTTCAAATGGCGTTTAGTCACTGAAAGTGGAAGATGGTGAGAAGATGGTGAGAAGATGGGGGGAAGATGGGGGGGAAGATGGGGGGGAAGATGGGGGGGAAGATGGGGGGGAAGATGGTGGGAAGATGGTGGGAAGATGGTGGGAAGATGGTGGGAAGATGGTGGGGAGATGGTGGGGAGATGGTTGGGAGGTGCCTGGTTGATGGCAAACCCGCTAGACGTCGTGTAGGTCGGCGCTGCATCTATCGGGAGGAGACCAACGCCAACGCCCAAGGAGGAACATGCACTACACTTAGGGGATTAATGACCATAGCAGTTGAAGACCCTGGAAACGCGAATTTATCAATCTATGAAAGCTACAATGAAAGGAATATTTAATTAATTTTATACATTTCAATAAAAACATTCGTTTCTTAGAAAACCCGTAGATCTAATGATGGAGTTCCATTATGAGAGAGTGCTGAAAAAACTAATTAGACAACCCATTCAGTCGTCCGTAAGGAGTACAGATTTTTTCAAGAGAATTTTTTCTTTTCTTTTTTGTATTAAAGAACGTTCTAAATACGGAAGTTTCAGAAATCACTCAAGGACGTCAAGAAGTAGGAAAAATGTTTCCGTAGAGAACATGTACTTCACACAATTAGCTGCTGACTGTAGCCAAATATATGTTCGGCGTTTACGTTATTTTCAACACAAGTTCAAAGAACAATGTCTCGTTCAAAAAAATGGTCAATGAACTGAAACTATGAACTACAAATACTTATCTGACGATTCTTTCTACTGTGACAACTACCAGTTTCGAAGAAACTTTTAACAAAACTTGTAGATAATGCAACTAATAATTTACCCAGAACATAATTTTATGTTCCATTCATTATTAAATGGATAAAAGAAGGGTTAATATTGAATCCTTTTAACATTAACATTTATCACTTGCTACATCTCTCTCAATTACATGATATCTTTCACTACAGTAAGTGCAAGATCTATAAATGTATGAAGTGAATGTTTAATACGTCTACCTCTGGCCTGTCTATAAAAACAAACAGTTGTATTTTTTTTGTTTTAAATGTAAATTTATCTCCACATCTGATAAACTTGGTTGAAGTTATCAGAGGCAACTGAAATGCAACTAATAAACGAAAATATGATGAGGACAACAAAAATTTTAACATCTCACTCGGCAGATTAGTTTTTACTTAATACAAACCACCTTTAAAGTTGCCAAAAATGTTTCTTACATATTCCAATTTACTTACTCAAAAGAATCAATGTCTCCATTTATCTGCGAGAATTTTAATCCAAAAGTATTTGAAGGGGCGCTCTAATGTGTGCCATCATGTAAAATGTTCGTCAAGGAAATTATGAACAAAAGATGAACACTTACGTGCATACGTGCTGCCATTTCGTTTCACTGATGCACAGTTTCTGTATCTGAGGACCTTCTTTTAACATATCGCGACATCAGATTGACAAGTTCTACGTGACACATTGGCAAAAAAGTGTAGGCATTTTCGAAATATCCATTGTCAGATTCACAAAATCCTTCAAAACATACTTGAAGAAAACTTGTGAAAAAAATGACAGCGTATTGCGTGGAATTAATATTCACTTCAAAATTTTAAAATGCTCTCGTGTACAATTTCCTCAAAACCGCATGGAACCTCGTCATTCTGATGCTCCTCTATATATCCCTTCACTACGGTCGGGTAAGTTGGGTAAGTTCACTACGACTGGGACCAGATTAGTGGGTAATTCCGCATCCCCCTCTCGTGCGGGCGACGGTTCGTGCCAATCATCGCCGCCCCCACCGCCCGGCGCCCGTGGCCAGCGCCCGCGCGCAGCCATACTGGCCGGCCACCACGCCGCCGCCGCCGCCGCCGTGCGCTACAGCTGTTTAATTACGCGCGCCGGGCCAGGGGGCGGGGCGCGCCCGGCTCCGTTCCGAATCGATAATTTATCACGCGAGATGGGTTCAGTACCCTGACGCCGTCTTCGGCCTGACACGTTCATTAGCGGAACGAAGAGGCGGGGCGGAGCGAGCGAGAGGGGCAGGAGAGGGGAGAGGGGAACGGGGCGGGGCGGGGCGGGGCGGAGAGGCGGGGACGAAGGGGAAGGGCGGCCCGCTCGCGCCCGATCATCGGCCCGATACCCTCACCCGACAAATTGATCGGGTAAATTGGGCGTCGATGGCGGGCGCACGTGGCCCGGCTCCCAGGCGCTGCTCCCCCGCCCCCGCCCCCGCCCCGCCCGTGCGGCGCGCGCACCCTCGCCCCGGGAAGCGCTTGAGCCGCGGCGGGCGACGCCGCCGAGGACGCACGCCCACCCGCAAAGCGCCCGGATTTGCATGCGCCTGCGCACGCCCGCGGGAGCGTGCGCGCGCGAGGGGCGACGCGAGGAGCGAGGGGTGGGGAGCGGCTCTGCGGTGCTCCGAGTCAAACGAACCATTTGTGTCGGCTCATCTCGCATTACTGTTCGTTAGAGGGAACCTGCAAAACACTCATCTCGTTGTTCCCCAAATTTTAAATATAGACAGTAGGCAATTTACCAACGCCTGATTACCTATCAATGCATCACTCATCTGAACTGAGGAGTTAACTAATTTAACTAATTTTTACGTTTAACGTTTAACTATTTTTTCTGTCGCTTTCAAATGCAAAAAACGAATAACTTTAACAAGAGAGAAATGGATTACTTATTCATTTTGTGGGGGAGATAATTTAAGCATCATGGATAAATAGCGCGTTGAATAATCACACACAAATAATTCAGTTCGGGATAGACAGAAAATGAAACGCTGTAAAACCAATTGCCATGGACATTACACAAATGAAGTCAGCTAGCGGTGGAATTAATTTGAAGATGGAAGAGGACTGAAGAAACGATAAGTCTAGTATTAGAGAGAGGCGATGTTTCGATTGACAATCTCAAATGAAAGAGGTAGTAAACAATAAAGTGGAAAGACATTATCTGAGAAACGATCTCAATACAGAGGTGAGTACATATTGTGGTGGTGAGAACTTCCTATATTTCCTACTGAGAGAGGAAGCAACAAAAATACAACAGGGAACAGTAAGAACAGTGGGGATTCATGAATATACACTCTCACAATACATCATACTAGCACTTAAACCTTTTGTCCTCTTGCGCTAAAGGTAAAACATATTTATAATATTGATACACGATAACTACTATAGTTACACTAAAAAACACCTTTGTAACTTAACATTTGTAACAAGGTTCCATGAACGAAAAAATACATATTTGCTAAAAGTCATAAGCATCACTGTCATAACGTAAGCAACTGTATCAGCACATTAGAAAGGGAATAAGATGAAGCAGTATTCTCAATATCAATGAGGTAACATGAATAATGTTAAGGAGAATAAAAAATAAGAAGAAAAACAAATACCAAATAGACGAAATCATTCCGGGGATTTCAAGGTAATGCAAAAGTGCCTTTTGAGAACTGTATAAAATCATGTAAGAAAATGAAAACGCAAAACGGATGTTTCTTCTAGATTATCTAAAATACGATTCGTATATAAATGTATAAAAATAATACAATTATAACATTCGTCGTATAGCTAACCGATTAAGACAATCCTATGAACTGTATAGAGTTTCTTTCCTATCCATATAAACCTCTATCCATATAAATTACACAAGCATACAAAGTATCAATCATGCACTCAGAAGGCGAAAAGGATAAATTAATAATCTGCAAGTCTTTTGCACAAGCGCAATAAGGTTTTATAAGGACGTAAAGAACTTTTATAATCTATATTACTAATTTGCAATGCGCGGAGAAAACAAAAGAAAATTATGCGGCCTCCATTCATGTGAGAGGTGCGTATAGTTTCCTAAGATACCCAGGAACTCAAGAAAAATCGAAAAATAATGAAACAGTTTCGATTTGTACCGAAAAATTGAATATTTGTTTGTGTTATTCTGCATATTCTTATTATACCGAATGCGCCTACTCGGTTCGTGACCACTTACGATACAGCAGACGTCATGTGACAGCAGGGCTCCACGGAAGACGCCGCATACCATTAAATCTTTGGTATTCACTTGTTACAGATCAGTAACTTTTTTGATATACCTGGTATGTACAGATTTTCTGAACTGCATACAATCTATACTACATTATTGCAGTATTCGTGAAGAGGTTTCCTTAAATAACTTATTTCTGTTATAGAGTATTTTATTTGCAATCCTTGAGCAGTGTGTGCGATCCTCGCTGGAAACCCATTTTACGTAGTTGCGTTCAGACGCGTATACTGCTGCAGACCGCTAGTTACACACTAATCCCAGTAAACGAAGACTAGATCTAACCTGCCCTCCAGGTGGGGATTGGAGGCGAACAACAAGAGGTGGAGGAGTGTGGCGGGGCGCGGGCGGGCCGCGTCCACCATCGCCCAGCGGCGGGCGTAAGGCACGCAGCGAGCGAGGCGCGGGCCCCGCCGCCGCCGCCGCCGTCCGGCCGCGCAGGTGCGACGTGATAAATCGCTGGGGCCGCCATTAATTTAAATTTAAATAGACTTTTCAGCCGCCCCCCTCCGCCCCGCAATACTATAGATATTTAAATGCTCGACACTTTTTTAATGTGTTGTCTGCCCGTCCGTACGTAATGTGTTAATGACTATTGCGATGATTATTTCTCTGTCATGATAAATAGGCGCGTACTCTGAATACGAAACGCTGGGACGAGCGCTCCCTCTGGCAAAGGCACATCGCCCTCGCATCTCCTCAGACCGCGCCCCGCCCCCGCCCCACATCTCCCCTCCGCCCCCGCCGCCTTCTTCTCCGCCGCCGCAGCCCCAAACGCGTGAACTTCCCCGGCGCGGCACAGCGCGGCCGATCTTTGTATCGGAACGCACGTAATTGGCTCGTTAGGGCACGTTTACATCCGGGCGCGCGGGCGGGCGCAGGGGCGGGCGCAGGGGAGGACTGGCCAAGCGACGGCCAAGAGACGGCCGGGAGGGTGGCTGACGTCACCGCACGCCAGCCCGCTAGTAAATGCCATTTTGTGTGATTAATAAATTTGCGGCGTCGGGGGCGTGAGGGGGAAGGGGAGGGGGCGCGGGGGCGGGCGAAGGCTTCCGCCTGCCGGCCCGCTTTGTCCGCTGCGGCGGCGGCGGTCGGCTAAGTTTAGCGCCCGCGCGCGGCGTATACGCGAGTAGAGCCGGGGCCTCCGCCGCCGGATTATACGACTGTTCCAGGGAATCCATCTCTCCACAGTTGCAACATAACACGGCTGCGTTTACACGCCTGCGGTTTTATAGGCGCTGCGGCGGATGGCCGGAGGCGGATGGAGGCCGGCGCGGAGCGGGGCGGGGCGGGGCGCGGAGCCCAGCGGCCCTCGCGGGGGGGGGGGGGGGGGCGCGCCCGCGATCTGTAGAGGAGAAAAAGTGGAGCGCAGCGAGGCGCCGGCCACCGCCACACACTACGTGGAAAACATCGATCATTTTCACGCAAGCGAAAATAAAATTAATTAACGAGGGACAATAATAATACAAAATGTAGCTGTGGAGACCACAGATTTCTGTTGAAGTAGTTAATGATACGGCAGGACAACTTGAGGTAGATTTTTATAGAACCTGAATTACACAAGTTTAAACGCGATTTCTTCTCCATAATTAACTATAAATATATTTTAATTCTGTGTAACACGGTGCACTTAACGCATTGCAATTTTTTGCATTTACTACCTTTTTTTAGAACAAAATTCTACTTAATGGATTCTTAATTTTCACGAAATGTGTTTTTACGTAGATTTCCTAACACAGCGTTTTGCGGAAATCGTGTGTTCATCTTGAAAATCATAAATCGCAACGGCAAAAAGAGCATCAAGATCGCAATAATGACAAATGCTGACAAACCCTCGCTACAATTGAACACCTACCATTAAATAAATTGCCTAAGTGTTTGTTTTCCTATTTATTATTATTATTATTATTATTATTATTATTATTATTATTATTATTATTATTATTATTATTATTATTATTATTATTTACATTTATGAGAATACTCTGCGACTTGAATTGATACCCATTAAAGAAAAATATAACTAATAACGGCGCAATGACCAGCAAGCCGTGCTGGTTTCCATAAAGCAAAAAATGTTTAGAAATACGGCTGGACATAAGCACGTACAATCCTACATTTTATAAACACCAATTGCAAATGAAACGAAGTTTCTCTTAAGACCTCGCGTTGATACCGACGCCAATTTTGTTCCACTGTTTGCACACTGTTTTCGCGCGGTCGGCCTGAAGTGAGAGCGCGAAACCCTACAACAGAAACCTGCAACAGCCAGCGGATGTCGGCAGCCGCAAATGGCACGGGAAGTACTCGCACGGCGAAGATGGAGGCGCCCGCCAAGAACGATCCGCACGGAAAAAGATTTCAGAACCACGGGGGTAGAACGCTGTGGGGTGGGGCGGGGCGCGGCGGGGCGGGCGCGGCGGGGCGGGGCGGGGCGGGGCGGGGCCCGGGGGGGTGGGGCGCGGCGGGGCGGGGCGCGGCGGGGCGGGGCGCGGCGGGGCGGGGCGCGGGGGGGGGGGCGCGGCGGGGCGGGGCCCAGGGGGCGGGGCGCGGCGGGGATAGGCTGAGATGGGCTGGGATGGACAGGGCGGGGCGGGTGTGAGCGGGGCGGGTGTGAGCGGGGCTAGTGCGAGCGGGGCTAGTGCGAGCGGGGCTAGTGTGAGCGGGGTGGGGGTGAGGTGTGGGCGGGGCGGGGTGGGAGAAGGGGAGGGGCAGGGCGGGGAAGGGAAGGGCGGGACGGGGCGGTCCGCGGTTCGTGGTTCGCGCTGGCGCCGGCGCAGCTTGGTGGCGGCGCTGACAAGTGTCGTCTCTTCACGGCGGAAACTCTCCTGGCCACCGCCACCGCCGCCTCGCAATCGCCTCAAAGACATCCACGCCTTGGTGCCTTACGCCACATGCCACCTTTCATAGTTCAGTGGCATCGTGCGTGTTCTTTATGTACCACATCCCATCACATCAAAATTTCCCCCGTGCCTTTCGTTTCCTGCCGTCAGTTTACTCCTGTTCATTGTATATAAATTTCTTTATAAAATAAAGACGGAATTATTATTATTATTATTATTATTATTATTATTATTATTATTATTATTATTATTATTATTATTATTATTATTATTATTATTATTATTATTATTATTATTATTATTATCAATTTTTAAGGCACGTATCGACATCATTATGTTGTAACCATAATTGCTAAAAACAAATTGATGCTGAAGAGAAGTAGGGCAACTCCAACCAAAAACAATAGTTTGGTTTCATTCCTGCTTGCAACTTTCCGCCGCGAACATACTTTCTCACTATATGCGCAGTCCTTCGTTCGTGTTCTGAAACATCCAATATCACGTGCCACACCCCATTGAGGCCACCCCTTCTAGCGAGAGTTCTTCCTCCATTCACTATTTTCTGACCGTTTCCACTTCCTACTCATTCCCTTACTCCATCCGCTCCCTGCCTTTGCTCCAACATCTGTACACCCTCATTCACTTCCCTAATTCCTCAACCTCGTCCGATTGCCCAGCCCGTGGCCCTCGCCATCGGCGCCTCTGGCAGGCAAAATTTGGGGGAGAAGACTTCAAAGCGTGAGTGTACCTCGGACAATTTTAGTATAAGGGGCAAATAGTTAATTGATTTATTGATATATAGTGTTAAAAATGTTAACTATGACGCAGTTTTTCAAAATATATTTGCTTGCAGGTCAACAAACTTATTGCGTTGGGTTTCAATATATAACCGATATACTTTCAAGATAAGAGTTTATTTCAGAAAATCATCACTAGCCGAGAGTATTTTGGAGGAATAAGACTTTGGGAGGGAGGGTTAAGATGGGCCAAAAAATAAGTAGGTAGATTCGGATGATACACATTCTTCTTGGGTTTTCTTTCCCAAATTGGAAGTGGAGATCTAGTGGAGTCGAAGGGATTCTGTGTCAAAACCTTAGCTCAACTATTCGTGAGTGCAAAAATTAATCTCTTACAATAAACTTTGGGAACGACAGCGGTCAAAGAGACTATGGTGGCGGAGGTTAGATAAGCAATGGTGGCTAACAATGTGAGAAATGATTATTTTTGTTAGCCATGAAAAGACATGCTCGCAGGGTATATCTAGAATCTACCCGCCAGTTCGCAAGTAGGTATATAATATATTTATTTTATGCATTTTGACGCTCGAATACTGAAGGATTGTAAAACACCAACTCATCGTTTCAATGGTATAAAACGAATAAATACCACCGTTGCATGCTACACTGTCAGTGTCATTAGAATAAAATGCTGGACGTTGCTGAAAATCTCTGAAGATAAAATGTGCCGGCCTTCGTCCACCGCGCGCTTCGTTTGTTGGCTGCGCCGTGAGCTCCGGAGACCGCAGCGCCGCAGCGCCACTGAGGCGAACGGCGGCCATTGCCAGATCTGGCCTCGGGGCTTCTGTGTTTGCAAAAGGTTTTTTTAGAGTAGACAGAAACATTTTTACAGTTCTCTATCGCATGTTCCGAGTTTCGCCTAGTACACTTTTTACCCAATGATATTTCTGGTGAATGTTTTGCCGAGTAAAAAAATCATTCCATTTAATCTTGTGTATTACGTGACGCTACATACTAACTTTTGGACCATAAATGAAGCCAAACCAAACATTTCAAAATGCAGATTTTAGTCGTCTTTTAGTCACCATTTCATTTTTCCAGTATTTATCTCTTCAGTAACTCTTTCATGTAAGGCAATATATTTGTAAAAACCAAAACGCATTGAAGACATACTTACAGCTTCCCCCTGAGTAATAAGTTATCCCTCAGAACACTATCAAATGAAACGAAATATCTTTCAACTTATCCTATGTTTAGGGAAACGTGAACCGAGAAGTAACTGCTCGTTAATGTGTATCATCGGTGCGCATCAAAGTCAAAGTATGTTTTCCCCTCTCTATTGATGCTGTTTTAATTACGGAACTCCAACCTTGGTTTGTCAGTTCCTCCGTGATTGTTTTCATAGGATTAAACTGTGTCCTTGCAAATGGAAATATCCACGCAGGTGTTACACCTCACGGAAGCAGCTGGCAACTGAAGCTCTAATGTTGCCGCCAAACTATTTGTTGCATGACGATATTGACCAAGGTTAAGCTTCATTATATGTTCAGAAATTGAATACAGAAAATAATTTGACGTCTAGAAAAACTGGTTGCGAGTTCAGTTAGCAACAACACACATTGTGAAGTTTAACAATAAATTTCCAGAACAGATAATTTGCTTAAAATTATCCGAATTCAAGGATTTGTTTGTACACAAAATTAAATTTAAATGTTCTGGCTTTAACCGAAATACAATTCCAATTCGTTGAAGTTTTAGCAATTTCATCTCACTTTAATCTTCTTCCACAATAACTTTATTTTGAAAAGAAGGGTATTCACGAAGTAATAAACATTTGAACTACATTTTTAATTAAGGTAGAAAATAGTTGTTCTATTTGGCAAATACCGAGTCACAAGAACAGTGTTCTCAATTTCTGGGAACACTATAATAATTTCAGATCAAGCGAGAACTGCGACGCAGTAAGTGACGTCGTTCTGTACCATCAGACAAGTGACATAGGTCCAGCTCGGGAACGACCACTTGACTTTTTGACAGATTTGCAATAGAATGAGAATAGCTAGGAGCAAACGGAAGCATGTTGTGACTAAAAATTATTTCATCTTCGAACATTTTAACTGATGTTATAAGCTCTTTAATTTATTTTTGCTGAAAATATATTTGATACTTTCAGAAGTGAAATTCATTCATTTTTTAGCTTTAGCAGAAAGTTAACAAGCATAAAAGTGTCAATAAAAAATGAATAAAAATGATGAAGTAAAAGCTGAGAGTTTAAACTTTGATCCACTTTGTCGATATTTTGATCCATTAATCATTTATTAATATTGGATCAATCAGAAGCCATCGGATCACAATAAAGACAGTAAAATATATAAATAATTTAAAACAATTCTCATCTAAGTTTATTCAGCAGCATTAATTAATGCATTGCCTGTTTCAAAACTTAAAAGAATAATATTTGATAGTTAATGAGTTATTAAAATAATTCGTAAAAAGTTATGATAGATGAATTTAGATATTTATGAAATACAAATTTTCTTACAAAAATTATTGGGGACTACTGTGGGGCGCGTGCTCGTGCTCATAATGTAACCCCCTACTGATCAGCCTGCTCTTGGATCCATGGGGACAGGAGAGAGGGTGCGGCGCGCGCGCGACAAGCGCGGTACGTGTGGCGTGGCGAGGGGGTGGGGAGTGGGGGGAGGGGTGGCGGGGGAGGGAGGGGAGGGGGAGCCATGACCCATTTCGGGAGCGCAGCTGGGTCTTTCGCAGGGCAGGGCGGCGTTAATAGAGCGATCTGCGGCGGCGGCGCCGCCGCCGCCCGCGCCCAGGGCTCCGGGCGATGGGAAGCGGCCCGGAAGTGGCAGCGATCGCCCCGCCGCGCCCGGGGAGGGCAGCCGATGAGGACGGGGGTCCGGAGGCCTTACAAGGTTGTTAAACGCAGGGGCGTCGCGTGCATTCGAAACGCACGGCCGAAATGGGGGAGACTTCATTTACGGCTTTGTATTAAAGTTGTCAACAGAAATAGATTCGCATCTCAATTTAAGGGGGGCCCCCTACAATGCCTTTCATTAGTTTGCAATAAATTTTGTCGCGGGTACTTTTTGAAACAACAAATATTATCAGAATGCTTCCAAAAAGGATATAGTACGTATAAGGAATACCGAATTTTATAATTGGTATAATAAAAGGATATTGTGGTTTGTATTCACATGTCTTTTCTGGAATGTTTATACAAATTCTGAGTGGGTATTCAATGCTTCAAAGAGAAAAATACGGAACAAGGATTGAAATTGATTTACATGCAAAGGTTTTTTTAAGCCGTTCTTTCAAAGTGGAAATTCAATTGACACCTGAGCTTTGAGAACACCACACACTCCGAGCTACAACGTGCTACGACCTCCTCGCAGGTTGAGGAGCATGTGAACTCCCAACGCTCTCTCAATATCGGTTCCTTCTTTGCTTCATCTCATCCGTCTGCCAACGGCGAGGCTTTCATTCACCACCTTTGTGGCGAGGTCGCTGTGCAGCGAGGTGGGGAGATAAGACGCGCTTCACACGCCTATGCAGATGCCGGGCCGCGAGGGCGCGCTATCACCGCCAGCGCATCGCACGAGTGGTCGCCCCCCCCCCCCCCGAAGACATCTCCGGTCGACCGACAGCGTTGCTACGGCTACTGACGAAAATACACTGTCAGGCGCCGTATCTCCACTGCACCAATTACTCACGACCGATACTAGATGACATACTAGGTGTCATGGGGAACGGTTCAAACTATTTATGCATGTGAACACATACTATACATTTTTAGACATCAAAACAAATTTACTTGAGCCTGGAAACTCCGCCTGTTATAATTTTACTTGATTTTGTGATCTGTAATGGCACAGTGATTAAGCTTAGACATTTAGATGTAATTCGTGAATGTAACAACCTTTATATATCTTTTGAATCTGTTCGCTTTTACCATTACTTTTGTTTCTGTAATAGACTGTTGATGACATTTACGAGCATTCAAAACTTGCATACTACATTTCGGTAGCCGGAACACAATTTTTTAAGGGCTAGTTCAATATTCACTATGTTCCACAGATTGGTCTACGGATAGAGAAATGACATTTCAAGGTGACCTTGAGCAGGACCAGCTGAAAGAGGCTGAAGTTTATAAGAAGAGATTATGGATGGTGACTGCTTCTTTTTACTTTGTAAACATCCGATAAATGTTGAAGGATCAAACTATCTCGAAGTGATCAAAAACATTCTAATAATGGATTTCCTAAATGATGAAACAGTATCTTACTTCCTAAAGAAACAGAGAAAGTAAACTGCAAGTTCATCCTTGACCCCCTCCCACCGCCCCAGGGTTAGAAGTGCGAAATAAAAGAATTCAGATCCAATTTTATTATGAAATTGTTGGTTCCTTCGAAATGTTTCCATTGTAATGGAATATTACCAAATGCAAAATAATATATGTATATGAATTACAAAATGTAAATGCAAGATTACCAACAACAACAACAACAACAACAACAACAACAACAACAACAACAACAACAACAACAACACAAGGGATCGCGGCTCTTCAGATCTACTGAGAAATTCTGAAGAAAAACATTCTGGACATGAAAAACAAAAATTATGAATTATAATTAATACTGAAAACGTAGCTGGTGTTCATTTTCAGTGAGAAACAATCTGGGGCGCACTTTGAAATTCGTCCTTCTCATAAAAAAATATTTCCATAACTTATTTTATTCTCGTCGATAACGCAATCGATCTCCCATCTCCATGCCGAATTGTAAGTTATATGAAACCCCTGTACCGCTCATTTTTCCCCTCGGCTCCAAGTATGTGGAGGAGCTGTGGCAGCCGCTTTCGCCCGCGGGAGGTTTGTCCAGCTAGCCCCCGAATCCGATCACTGCGCGCAGCCACCCCCACGGCGCCGCCAAAGCGCGCGCCGCCCCCGTCGCCAGCGGCGCGCTATTTTTAACAGGCGGGCCTGCCAGCGGCGTGGCGCACCCCCGGCGAGCGGAGGAATGCCACACTCACCCCCGCACACATGGCATCCGCCCCAACCCCCGCCCAGAAATAACCCCGGCGGCGCAGCAGCCGCCCGCGACCCTCGCTGATCGGCCGCCCCTGCACCGCCCCTGCGCCGCCCCCGCGCAGCCTCGCGGCAGCCGCGCGGGCGATCGCCGCGGAAATCGAGGGCGCGCGGCGCCGGGCGCGCACGTGGCGGAGGGGCGCCCCGAGGACGCACGCGCGGGCTGTTCTTCCACGTTCGACCGGTGGCAAATGGCTTCAATAGCGGCCAAAGCAGCAATGCTTACGATGTCAGGACGCGCGTTATTACAATTCGGTCATTATGGGTCGATGCGCGTTTTTAAAATTAAGAGTATCTTTTTGTTTAAAATATAATTTTCTTTGAATTGAAATTAGTTTGGTTAGAGGTTTTTGAATCAGTTTTTAATGTTTGCGTCAGGTTGATTTAAAGTATTTAATTGTTTATTCTTCAAGACAACAGTTATCGTACAACACTGAATAAATACCAAGGAAGGTCAAAACATTATTTCATACAATAGTAGACAATTTTCCACGGAATGTTTCTTTGATGTCAATAACATTACTTTCTCATATACAATTTACTTTGCAGAGAGAAAGTAGTGAACTGCTGCAGCAGAAAGCGGCGATTTGTCGATAGAAAACTCGTTTTGTGTGTCCTAGATTCCGAAAAATTGGTTTACAGCACATCTGTCCGTTCGTTCGCCAACAACGCTTGTGGCTAAATCGTAAACAGGATCTGCACCAGAATTGGTATTCCTTGACCAGGCTGGTGTCACGACCCTTTGCATGTGAAACGGATATATTCGGTTTTGCGGGTATCTTACAAGAATCGTCAGTGACAGTGTCAAACATTTATCAAAATGCACTCCATTCTTTTGCTCAGGTATCAGGAATAGCAATGTATGTATATAAAGATGGCGAATGTCCGATTTTTGTTGAAAACTTTCAATTGAGCGAACGTACCATTATTAAGGAGCTGTGGCGTGCCAAGGTGTGGGGCACTGCGATCTATCGCAACTTTCCCTGCGGGCCCGTGATTGATGGTGTGGTGATGTCTACTTTTCGAGCAAAGAAAAAGCGCCCAATCCCATATCCCTACTTTTCCTCGTCTAAAGACTTGTGAAATGCAGAATTCGGAACACGTAATTATTTGGAGGAAATGTCACAATTGACGAGCAAGAACGAATTTTAACTTAGTGACGGCGGATTCCATTGCCTCCCTACGACATGTTAAATAATATGCAAGAACTTACACTTTCGTCACTTTTCATTGGAAACCTAATATTAATTCCCTCAGCATCGGTCTCCACGCAAGTCTTATGAACCAGGGGATGTGTACGTAGAGGGCGAAAGCACCGGCACAGCACCTTTATCTCAGTTCCTGAACTGTAGCTTAAAGTGATATTATTTTCGATTTTGCACAGCTTTTTTACCAAAGCTCTGTCAATATCATGATCACCTACACCAATCGCAGTAGCCAAAGAAACGGCGATAACAGACTATAATTTTCACAACTAGTATTCTACAAACACCCGATGAAAAGTAATAACTTTCTTTTCTTATTATTACTTCGTTTTTGTATTATTTGTACCTCATTCCAATTTGTTTTCAAAAGGATGTTTTTTTTTTACATTTCAAAATATGGACTCACTGTTTTAGTTGTACAATATACTAATGTAGAATAATTCATCCATTACTATTTATTTTAATGATAAAATTTCTAGATTTATTTGAGTGAAATTAACACGTTATTGATATACTCGAGCATCGAACACTGTAATTGCAAAACTCTTTAGCTTTGCTAGAACTCGCTTAGTGACAGACTCAAACAAACGCACATCTCATGACGTACTAATAACCGTTCATTCACAATTTCGCAGAATGGGCACACACGAGTGTTATTCTTGATCGTCTACGTCTCATAAGCGACATGGCGAGAAGATTCCGCAGATGTGCATTAAGCCCGGCCGCGTTCCCTCGTCTCCTCCGCCAGGCCCTCCGCCGCGGCGGCGCCCTGCGGAGGCTCCCAGCAGATCGGGGGGAAAAGCCGGCGATTGGCGCCGAGGCGCCGTTGCCAGCGCGGGCGACCCTCAAGGCGGCGCCAATCGATGGCAGCGGTCGCAGCCCCGAGCGAGCGGCGCCGACCTGCACGACCCGGTCACGCCGGCCGACACGCACGTTGGCGCCACATCACATCACATACTGGGCAGTCAGTAGGGCATTCGGATTAAACGCGATGCAGTAGGGTCCCTACAGTACAGCAAGTTGCATTAAATTCGGTAAGATAGTCAGTAAAAGAAGTTGAATTGTGGTGTGAATTGTTCACTAATATTAGAGATAATAACCAGCTACTTTCCTTTTCTTTTATCTTGTTGTTTTACGCAGAAGAATGTTGTTGCTGTCGTTATTGAAACGCGCCTGGTATATTTCATATCACTATTTATACATCTACTTCGCTCTAAATGTGCTCATTTGTAAGTACTAGAAATGCGACAATATTTTGATCTTATAAATACATGTAAATATTTTTTAATTATCTACAAAGCGACGACTGTAATTATTACATAGTCAAATAACCGTGTTTTCTAACAAACGTTCTTCATTTCAGAAGTGTTCTTCAGCATTAAATTAATGTTGACATTTCCATCGTCCCTCCTATGCGGAAATCAGTGTTTCTAACGAGCCACTTTAAAAGACGCTGGAAACGGAAAACTACATGAAACTCTTTCCTCAAAGCTCAAAGTCTGGTGAGGTTTTACAGGCCCGAGAACAGTGCGTTTCCATCACGTATATCGAGTGACAGCTAAATTCCAAGGAAGATTTAAATTTTGTGAACACGTACACACAAACCCTGTTTCCCTGGGTTGTTCACCGATGTTTCGCTCCACTTTTGGATGCCGGAAGCTTGTGACGTAGTACGGACAGAAATAATGTAACAGAACATCTAAACCTGCACCCAATATATTATATTCTGTAATACATGAACTTAACCTGCATATTCTTGTAACCAGAGTTCGATATTGTGTAGAAAATTGCCTTGTTCCTAGAAAGGCTGGTATTTAAGTGAATAATGTAAAAAAGAGGACGCATAATACAAGCGTATTCAGAAATTGAGTAAAGGCGGTGGCTTTTTAAAGATAAAAGTACTACCCCACTATCATCCACTATCATCATACCGTATCTTAATTACATTCACGTTCTTGTGTCATGAACGGTCACATCTAGGCGCAAAAGTGCACAAACATTTCTATCACAACATAAAAGGGTTAGGAATAAGATTGCATCTTCCTTTTCTTGACATGAATAATTTTGTACCTACACATTTATTTATATATTCTCCCTGTACAAAAGCAACTGAGCGAAACTTCAATGAATGGACTCTCCTATAGAGCTGTGTTTTGAATGTTTGCATGTCCGCTCCTGCCTTCCCAAGAGCGCTTTTCAACGCAAGATTTCACTGGAGGATCTTCAAGTGCGTCTCCTATCAACCCTTGGCACGTCGGGAACATGTTCAAAGTTCGTCATCACCTCTTGCACGAAGCGTAAGTCCATGTACTTTGAACGGCGCAGTAGCATTAACACCTGGATATTCCTTGAATCGTTTCGTTCTCATGTCGCCTTTTAAATCGACGACCTCAGATATAAAAATCATACATTCAATTATACTACGAGCATCGATACCGCATTTGAGTCACCACGTTCACCCATTTGTGTGTAGTAAGAATTATGTTGATCACTTTCATTGTGTTACGTCGAATTGTCAAAAAATATCCAACATTCAAATGTGCAAAGTTAAACTAATGTTGAAAATTAACTTTTCATTCACTTGAAGATATAAGTTTATTTCCATCCAGCATATTTTTTTAAAATTTAAGCGAAAGCGACCAACTGCGGCTGAAGAGGCGCTTCACGCGGTTCGGGGGAATGAGAGCAACAAGAGGGCTTGCGCTTTGCAGGAGCAGCTTCGCATAATTGCAAGAACACAGCTATCTCCGTTATGCCCACCAATCGTCCAAATGGTGATTAGCTCGGCGAAGTTGTAAACGAACGGTCCCAAACCAATCTGCAGATAAATAACCATAAAATATACTCTTTTCGAACTTCAAAACTTTATTACTGTGCTACTGCATCCTCTTTTGTTTTGCTTTACGTTCTTGCTAATAGCATTAATTCTGCCAGAAGACAAAGAGATAGAAATAGAAGGAAATCAGAACCTAAATTCGAGAGAACGAGATTAAAAGTAAATTGTGGTGGTATGCTGAAAATGTTGCTACAAAACCGTTCTGCAGCAGTAATTTTGAAAATCGAGTATGTGAGATTCCTTTATTGTATATTACAATTTGACAATGTTTCACAAGGCCTCTAGAAGGATACAAAACACAGAGCAGACTATGCTCTGCAGCCTAAAATTACACTGTGTAATAGGAATGTCAAATTTAAAGAATTATACGAATCGCCACAAACGTGAAATTCAATTGACAATCAACATTCAACAAGCAAGGAATGTCTTCACAGAAGTTAGTCGTCCATTCGCAGCGGAATTCCTGCAAAGCTCGTGAACCTTTAACGACATTCCGTTCCGCAAACGCACAGCAATTTCAACCAGTAGCTTATGTAACAGATATTAAACACACAGAAGTATCCTTACATCCAGAAATACAAACCAGCACAAGACCGAACAGCAGTTAACCCTTCGACAATTTTTTTTAAGTGACGGCAGTATGGGCAGATATTACCAGGATATGGTAATGAGCGGAGAAGAGAAAAGAACAGCCCCCGCCCGCAGCGCGTGGCTCCGCCCCTCCGCCCCCACCCTTCGGATGCAGCGCAGGCAACACGTGCTCGGGGCGCACGCTGCCAGCGCGCGGAGACGCGACAAGTCCCGCCGCGGCCGCGCCTGCGCACTCGTCACCGGCTAACGACGCTCTTTATTGCGATTAGCCTCCCCGACGCGCCCCCAGCACAGAATTAACAACGGTAGCGCCCTCGGGCGCTGGGGCGGCAGCGGAGGCGGACAATGAGGGCCGCCCCCGCCGCCGCCGCGTGCACGCAAACAGCGGCCCGTCATTAGGATCGGCATTTACATGTAAATGAATCCGTTTCCGTTGTTGAATATTCAAAGGTATTGGTGCGCTCAACAGAACCTAATTTGAGAGCTCATTGCCGCTTCCATAACAGTTCCACTTCGCACAAAACACTGAGCATTTACATTTTTCCTCTTATATTTTATGATTGTGTTTATGGAGACGACGCACCGAAGCGAGGCGGGCGAGGCGGGCGAGGCGGGCGAGCGGCCATCTCCCCGGACGGACGGCGGCCCGCGCAGCCGTCACTCAAGCGAGAGGTGGGGGCGGCGCTGGCAGGGGCGATGGCGGTCGAGGCAGACGCACAGGCAGAGACAGAGGCAGAGGAGAAAGAGGAAGCGAAGGAGGAAACGAAAGAGAAAGGAAAGGAAGAAACGAAAGAGGAAGGGGAAGTGAAGGAGGAGACGAAAGAGGAAGCGGGGAAGACACGAAAGAGGAAGGGAAAGAGGAAGCGAAGGCAGAGGCGCCGACGGAATCGACCACCCCAGCGGCCGAACCTCCAACCGCCCGTCCGCCCAGACACCGCTGCCACCGCCCCCTCGGCCGCGGCGTCGCGACTTCTGCCAGCGGGTTCGTGTGCGAAGATGCGCTGTTACGTGTCGCGCCTGTCAGCGGTGCTCCGCGCCGCCACCGCTCGTCTCCGCCTCTTCGGTTCGAATTCGTCTGCAACGCTGTCAGGAGATGCGAACCTTTCAGACATCCCCACTTCTGCAGGCGCCTGTCACTCTCTCTTTACGAGCACCTTACCTTCGCTCTATTCGCTCACCATCGCCCACTTGTTGGTTTCGGTTCAGTATGAACGCAAACCCAACTACACAGTTTGCATCAACTGGCTGGATATATTCTGGATCGTCACATGCCTTCCAAAGTATTCCTGTAATCTTTACATTAACACTTCATTCTAATTTAAGAAAAATATACTTTTTTACCACGTACCACTGATTTTTCCTATTATCCTTTCCTTTCCTCAATTATGTACATCGCTCCTTCAGTTCAGTCCACTCCTCATTACTTCACGTCTCCATTTAAACTACTAAAATTGTGCTACCCCTGACGCGCGAATGGTTCGCATTAAATCGCAATGAAAGCTCGTATTGTCATCGAGAGCACCTTCCAGCACTCCACCTATGTGACCGCGAGCCAGCGGCGCGGGCGCAACCGTGAAGCAGTGTGTTTTTCGAGAGGAGTGGGGCCCCCTCTTTTGTCGGCCGCGTCCCCTCCGCCGGCGCCATTGTATGTTTGTGCGTGCCGACGCGCGAGTGCGTGGCGGTGTTCACGCGCGCCCCTAAGCGCCCCCCCCCCGCCCCCCGCCCGCGGTGTTTGTGTGGGGAAGGGCTTCTCGCGCGTGGATGCTCCGCCGCCGCCGCTGCCGCAACGGGTGCAGCGGGATGAGGGGCGGGGCGCGGTGTGACGTGGCGAGGGGCGCCGAGTGAGACGCGGGGGGCGCCGGGTGCGGCGTGTCCTGGCTGAGCGCGACCGCAGGTGTAAACGGCAGGAGTCGAAGCACGCGTCCTTTGACGGCGCCCTGCCGGGAAAACGGCGCCCACTCGGCCTTTCAAGCTGTCGTGTTCGCTTAGGAAGGTGGGGCCAAACAAAAACTCCGATGATTCAATACAACTTCTGTTGAAGAACGTCAATTCAAAGGTAACCTAACCACGATTCATAGTTCACACTTAATTAATCATTAGTTATTAGTAAACACGAAAACAAATATTTAGGATTATAATAATTCTAAAGAATCCTAATAACTATAAAGAATTAGTTTATTGAACAAATACGCAATGCAGATACCATTCATTAGTTTTTATTCGTTATTAACGCATGCACCCCTTAAAATGAAAGCCCTTCCGGTAAAATAAACAATGCGCACAAGAGATATTGTGTCAATATGTTTGCTTTTTGATACGCACCTTTTGGAACAACCTTTAAGTTTTTAATTACGGGAAAAAATGCTTCTTAATATTTACTGAAATAACGGAAAATCAGTTAAATACTATACAAAAGAATAATTGATATAATTATTTTTATCCATACTCATTTCATTCCAATAAATTCTTCAATAATGGTATCTAATTTTATTTCAACTTGTTGTAGTTGCTCATAAATTCTAATGTTCGTACTCCCATTGGACTCTTATCATTGCTTCTTTCTTCCTCCTGAAAAGCGCACTGTGAACTACTGCACTTTCGTACGTAAGCATGCTAATCGGAGAGACGAATCGTCTCAGCAAATCTCGTCTTCCCACTCTATGACACGCAGTAACGTTCCGACAAATGTATATTTCGAAGAATTTCAACACTCGGGATTTCATTCTATGTTCTCAAAGGGTATTGCAATGATTATTTTATGTACTTTCCTCATTTTATTTGTTTTGTTAAAATAAGTCTCTTTGTCACTGAATTCACGAGAGGGGTGCATACTTTTATACAACTAAGTAGATACATTTATTTTCAATAACGACATGATTTGAACCATTATTTCATTTCAATGTTTGGAACAAAAAGTTCTAAGTTTTGTACTTCAGCATTAAAACAAGGTGAAAAAATGCAAGTCTTTGAACACCATAACCATCTCAGTTAAGTGCAAAATACCGAGTAGTTATTACAATCAAATTTTTTTGAAGGAAATGTAATTTTGAGGATTTCTTTGATTGTTAGGAATTCTGTCCGATATTTGGACCCGTAAGTGTAGTAAATGTTCTTTTCTCGGGAGATGGCGGTGATATTCCGCCGCTGGCGAGATCCGGCGCCGAACTACCGTCGGGTAGCAGGTTTTCTTCAATGAGATTTCTCCTGCGAGCCACCACCCCAGCCGGAACAAGCTCTAGGCTTCCGACCGGTTTCCGGTAGGGTAGTGCATGGTAGTGTAGTCCATATTAGTGCAAGTGTGTGTAAGGAAGGGAGCGAGGATAGGACAAGAAAGTTTGCGTGGCCCGTTTGCTAGGGTACTACTCCGGCATTTGCTAGTGTTGATCAAAAACCACGGAAAACTACGTATCCGAGCAGAATTCTAGCCGCTAGAATTCTTCTTCACACAGCGACAGAATTCGACCTAGCTGACACGCTCGTGTCGAAAATCCTGCCACCGTGGGAGTCGATCCTAGGACCTCCCGCCAGAGGCACTGCAGTGACATCAGTTGATGCGCTGACCAATCTCCTGGTTATTGAGGTTTTGCGTAATGCCATTTCAGTTGATGAGGATTTCGCTAGGGGCATATAACGCGCGAGATGTTCCCGGAAGTGGGTGGCGTTGATTCGGCCGCGGTTCACCGTTCGCGGCAGGGGAAGAGGGGAAGGGGGGAGGAGGGCTCGCGACCGCACAATGCGGGCCCCGGGGGCACTTCGCGAAAGCAGCGCACGCCGCCCTCGCCGCCGATCGCGCGAGAAAGTAGCGCAATGATTGCATGCCACTTATACAACGGGCGGAAAGAGGGAGAAAAAACTAATTCCAGCCGTTTCGACGTTTCCCTGCCCGCGAGAGGTCGCGCGGACTTTCACGGGTGTCATTACTCTCGTGTTTGCAGAGCGCTCCGCTCCCCCCCCCCGCGCCCCCTCGCCACCCGCCCCCCTCCCGGGGGCCTCGCCCCGCCAGCACGCACGCGGCCTCCGCTGCCGAGCACACGCACGCACGCACGCCGCTCGCGCACGAGCACGCACTGCCCAGTTTAGCGCCTCCGTCTCAGCACCAACGTAATACTCGCATTCGAAAAATGGCAGCCCGTGAAAAGAATCCTGGAGGTAATACTTGAACAGATAGTCTCACGATTTGAAAACTTTGTATGGCAATGTGTTGGGAATGTTTGGTACTAACCTCTTTAAGAAAACTCACCTACGGGAAAAATGTGTAAATTGTATATTAATAGAAACTAGTTGAAGTAAATAACATAAAACCGTCTATGAGTGTTCAAATAACGTTAAATACAACATAACTTCTTCAAAGATGACGAACAATAATCTCTGCCAGTTATTGTTCTTCTCTAAACCCTGCCGTGAAAAGTACACAATGTCTTTGGGTCGTGATCCTGGAGGAATTAAGGTGGAACAAAGAATTATAACACACTCCACACCACACACATGGGAATTCTGAAACGCACAGCACACACACAACAGACACACGCATTCACTCTTCCGCCGCCGTGCCCGCCGGAGCCCCTCGCCGATAAGTCACAGTTCAGGAGAGGAGGAAAATGGAAATTTAGTTTTACTTCAACTATAAACATTAATAACACTGAAATTTAACATATTCCCTACTCAATGCATTTGGTATTCTTATAAACCAATAATTTCACCGAGTATGGAAAAAGAAACGGAAATGTAGAAAGTGAGAGCAAGAAATGAACACTGACGTAAACGCAAATGGAATGTTGTTGCGTGTTACTATTTATGCGGGGATGCTAATAATGCGCTATTTGCCGTCACAAATTTTAAAAAAATGTGAACAACATTCAATGCTTCCCGATTCTGTCTATTCGACTTACGTAAGATCTACCTTTTCATGAATTCTGATTCGACAGAAATCGTAAAAGCAGAGGCTTCATTGCCAGCTGTAAACTTGGCGCATCGTTTTATCGCCCATATTCATTGATTTTACGTTCGTTTCGTATCTGATGTTTTCGAGTTCTGAATAGAGTCGCGTTCAAGACGAGCTTCCTGTACAATGTGATCGTAAACGATTCCAAGAGGGATTGGCGCTTGCAAGTAGGACTGCCGAGGAAGCCATTACAAAACAACTGCTCAGAAGAATCCTATAGCGTAATATACAGACCGTTGGCAGTAGCTGGCGAAACGTTTCACGCTTTGCTTTACGTTGAACCCTACGGTGCCCTACGTTGTTAACACACAGATCTGAGTTTCCTAAGAACATGTAAATGGGCGTGAATTAATGTGCTAACTACGAATTGCAGTGCAAATCGATTGTGTAGAAAAATAATTTTAAAAAATGTTATTTCTAATGTCTTTAAACACCATTTTCAATTAAATGTATGACGTATATATGCAAATGGGCAAGTCTGTAGGGTTTTATTATCTTCCTTAAACCTGGAAGAATCCATCAAACTTTTTCGCGCAGATTCTCATTTGGAAACCCCTGTCTAATGACGTCGTTCGCCATGGGCGGCGGGGGCGGGGGCGGGGACGGCGGCGGCGCGCAGGACGCCGAGCTTGCTGTAGGGCGACTGGAACGTGACTTGCCTGACGCACCTGTTTGAACTGCTCCTCGAAGCTCCACGTCTGCTGCGACGAGTTGCTGGACTCGCTGGAGTGCGAGGAGGCCGACGAGAGGTTTGCGTTGAGCTGCTGGGGGCGCGCCGGCGCCGGCGGGCGGGTAGGCGGCGCCCGCGGGCGCGCCTCCGCCCGCGCCGCCGCCCGTGCCCGCGCCCGCGCCCACCGCCCCGCCGGGCCCCACGCCGGCGCCGCCGCCCGCGCCCACCGCCGCCACGGGGGCCGGGGTGCTGACGGGGGGCGGCGCCGCGGCGCCCAGCGGCGGCAGGAAGGCCGTGGCGCCGCCGTGCGGGAACGGGAAGGGCAGCGGCAGCGAGAAGCCCGGGGGCGGGCCGGCGGGGGCGGCGCTGGACGCGGGGTCCCCGCGAGGGCTCAGCGACGGCGGCAGGAGGCTGTGCGGCGACGGCCCCCCCGGCGGCGCCGTGGGGCCCGGCGGGCCCGCCCCCGCCGCCCCCGGCGCCTGCGCCGCCTGCGCGGCCTGCGCCGCCGCCGCCGCCGCCGCCACCGCCGCCGCCGCCTGCGCGTGCGCCTTGAGCTCGCGGGCGATCTCCTCGCGCTCCTCGCGCTCCTGCAGCGCGAACGCGCCCAGCCCCGTCAGCGCCGTCAGCGCCTTCAGCGCCGACTCGTGCCGCTCCGGGGAGCCCTGCGGGCCAACCAAACGCACTCAACACACCACACCTCAAACTCGAAGTATTCGCCTCGCCAAGAAATAGTATGAAAATACAGCATAATACACAACACAATTCATTTACACAAGCCAAGAAACACAACGTGGTTTCTACATAATTTTACATTGAAAAGCTGACAACGAATATTCAAATAAACTGGAATGTTTGGTGTTACCAGTAGAGATGCATTTTTTTACAGCAATGAATTTGTACTAGAATTTCTATGATTCAAATGTAAGTATAAAAATTGGACAATTAGGGAAAAAATGTCCTGCAATGATGTGAGATTTATATATTTACAAGACACTAGTAACAAAACGTACAATTTAATTTTTTTAACAAGTATCATGGCTATGATCGTGCTCACATTATGAATTGAACGAACGTAACACTAAAATGCATTCAGTGTCAACACAAATGCTTGATAATTAATTCAGATACTAATTTTAATAAGCTGTAGAAATAAAAATTACGAAACATTATCTCTACATTTCTTCTACCTTCTAATGTTATTTTCAGTACATCCTTACGAATCTTCTACCTTGTAAATTTCCTCGAGATTTACATAAAACTAAAATTGAGGTTATTCGTCACATTCCTATTGAAGCAGATTTTGACACGGCTCTCTATAAAGCAGGAATAATTTCCTCCTTTCTCTTTAATACCCTCGATGTTCTGATTATGGAATGCCCCGGAATCGAGAGCGTGATGCAAATTGTAAGCGGACAAGCGAGTTAAGAGCAGAACGACAAGTGGGGCGTCGCGACCGCCGCAGACCAACCGGTCCTCCATCTCTCGGATTCAAATAAAAAATTCGAAATAAAAACAGATGAGAAGATCACGTGGTTTTGATACAGTTCTGAACTTCCTCGATTTTATTCCGATTATATTAGTTTCTCGTCTTGTCTAAACCTGTCTATTTATTACAACGCATCTTAACAAAACTTCTGGGAATGGAATGTGATGGTGCGAACAAGACTTAGTCACAGAGAAGGAAACATTTCCCTAGAAAGAATGTATGATTCACTCCAGACATCGGTAGCATTCAATAGTTGTAAATTAGTTAGGTCCGCATTTTACAGCAGCTAATCACTTTTGCATAATTATAGCTTTGTTCTCTGCAACACTGACAGTTCTCAAAAGGTAAACCCTCACAAGGGAATGGGTAAACGAACCTTTTTCTACCCTTTTTGAAGATCAGTAACTGCCAAAATCTTCATAGGAGCATTATATTTAAACAGTAAAGATGGAAGCACGTGTACTACATTTTTTAAATTACTTTTTTTTAAAAAATTTCATTATGACAGACTACTTAATTCCATTCAACTTTAAAAAAATTTGTACAACTAATTTTGAAGTACATCTGAATTTCCTCCACAAGTAGTCTCCTTTCAACTTCCTCCTCCGAAAGGGGGGGGGGGCGAGAAATGAGAACGCAATTGGCATCCTGGAGATGAGCGAGTTTTGCGATGACCGTCTGCGCATTCAGAGCGAAGTCTGGCACACGTTACCTGTTGTTTGAGCTTCGACAGCACTTCTGGGTCGGCGCCGTCCTCGGGCATTCGGGCGAGCGCGTCCTCGCTGTCGTCCTCGATGTCCGCCTCGCTCAGCTCCTCGTCGTTGTTGGACTGCAACACCAAACAGAGGCAACGGTCACTCACTGATGAGACATTATACTCTACTGTACATACATTTGTTTAAAAAATGTCACTTCGCTTTGAATATACATTGAAAATAGTTTTTTTTTACTTTACACTATTGAAATCATGTGTGTGGAATATCGAAACATCAAAAGCATCAATTATAATGTGAATCGTTCTCTATCGGTTAATACCTTGAATATTGCATTAGACGTAATAAACTATCCTACTGACATTCTTTCTGCTTCATTAAGTACAATAAATAGTACCTATTGAGAAGAATACAAATGCAATTATTCTAATTCCAAATACTTATGTTGTTTAAAAAAATATTTATTTATTTATTTATGTATTTTAATTAGTTACTTCTGGGCTTGTAAAATTATATTAAAATACAATTCTATTAAAATACAATTCGTGAAATGGTACATCTTAATTGATCATTTTTGAATGTGCAAACTTGCCTACGCGATATCTCGTATTATGTTAGGTACATTCTCTGAAACCAATGTACCAAATTTTAAGTAGTACGTACGAAATAAAGTTATAAGGGCGTAAGCTCAGGCGTGTGTTTTAACGGTCAGCGCCAAGATGCATTCTGCGCCAGCAGCGTGCTTCGAGCCCCATGCGGAGCGTCGCATCGAGTGCTTGCTAAGCGCTCGCACTGCGGTCACCGGCGTGGGCCAACGGGACCCGGCCAGCTGCTCACAACGGAGGCCTCCACTGTCCACGTCGCTCTCCGGCACGCACGCACGCACGCACCCGCGCACGTACGCGACAACACGGCCTGGCTATTACGCCACGCTCTAATTGCGGCTTATTTGTAGATTCGGCGGCGATAGCCCGCTGCCCTTTACCCGCCTGCGCAGCTGGCGCTCCCGCCGGGCCGGGCGAGCGGCCGCTGCAGAGCCACTGCAAGGCGGCGGCGGCGGCGGCCCCGGAACACGCGAAATCGCCGGCGAACAGACCGTCAAATTACGCGTCGGCCGCGTCCGCTTAGCAGGGCCGCCGCCTGTCAAATTAGACGGCGCCCAACGCGTGACAGGCGCGCTCCCGGGGCGGCGCGACGGCCGTGGCGTGCTGAACGAGTCAGCCAGGAAGAATTTACTGATTCCGGCCGCATCAACGACGTAGCATGTTAGTCCTGTAAGTGGAGTGAATGTTACAAACCGGGAAAGACGATTGTTTCTCCCTTTCTGGAACGTGACTGCAAGATCGCAAGATCTGCTAGTTCATCCTCTGGTATCTCCTCCCCAGCGGTGGACGATCCGAAACAGGACAAGCTCTAAACTCTCGCCATATGTGGATGCACATTTAAATATGTGTAAAGGAGAAGAGATGAGCGGAAGTTTGAGGAAGTAAAGATCGAACGCGGTGCGAGGCCGTTTGTTTAGGTATTGTTCTCGCATTCAGCTGGCATCGGTCGGAGAAATCACGAAAACTAACTAGCAAAGCAGCCGGCTGCTAGAATTCTCTTCCAAAGAGGGGCTGAATTTGCCCTAGATTTGTAACTGGTATCGAAAATATGACACCTTCCGGTCTCATCTCTCCCCCCAAGATCTTCCATTTACGGATGTTGCAGAGAAAATTTTGTAGCCGATGAGGTATCGCACCATGTGCCTTAGTGGCAGCGGAAGGGGGGCGAATAGGAAGGGCGCCGGGAGAGGCTGGAAGACGGAGGCGAATTTCGGTGGCGAAATACGTAAAGGCGACAGTTAAGGCGACGAATTTGGAGAATCAGAAGGGCGACGTCATTTAGCCCATGGTGGAACGAGAACGAGGCCGCGGCGGTAGTTTTCTGAGAAAGGTCGGTCAGTAACAATAGCAGTGTCAGCGCAACGGTTAAGCGCGTAGATTTCCAGAGCAAACGTGTTTGCATGAACATTATAAAGTTATAAATTAACATTATGTAGTCGCCTTACAACGGAAAACCATTCGAGCCTGAATTTAGAGTTAAATGCTTAAATCAATATCTTGCAAATGCTTATCTTAAAGCACAATTCTTACCGCTCTTCTACAAAATTTAGAACTGCACGTTTCTGTGTGTGCATATTTTAATTACAGCAAGAAATGCACAGTAACAGCTCGAACACTTCGCTAGTTTGTGCAATGAGCGGCAGGAGAGAGTGTCACAAATCGCTACAATAAATAGCAGCGTGCAGGCAGTAGCTGCTGCAGCTTGGAGTGTGTGCACAGAGGAGAGCACGTGGAGTGCGGTGCACCGCTTAGTCAGCATCTGCCGCGGGGACGGTAGCGGCGGCGGCGGCGGCGGCGCGACGCCCGCCGTGACGCACCTGGGCGGCGCGGGGGCGGCGTGCGCGGTGCAGCGTGATGGAGGTCGCCAGCTGCATACGACTCCCCGACGTGATTGGTAACCCGAGACGGCGACACTGTTGCACACGCACCGCCAGCTCAGCGCTCAGCGGCCGCGACGCGCCGCGGACTCGTAAAGCGGCAGGAATTTTAATTGAAAGGCGCAAACGCGGCGAGCGCCGGCCTCTCTGCGCGCGGAGGAACTTCGCGGGTGATGCGGCGGCGGTCGAAGCGCGGAAGACGGCGAGGGAGGCCCGGCCGCGATGGTAAAAGCAAATAGCTGGCGGAAGGCGCTGACAGCACGAGCAGAGCTGACAGCGAGAGCGAAGTTTGGAGTTGCAGAGATGATAACGATCTGGATTCAAGCAGAGATAACTATCGCAGCAACGGTAACAGGCGAAGATAGGGTCAAATGAAAGTGTATGAGGTACAATTATTATTGTGCTTCACGAAATGATGAACTATAATATATCTAATAATACCGAAAATTAGATAGTTTAGGTAGCAAGTTAATAGTACAATATTATGTATTTAATTTATAATATATTGTTTGTGTTAGTTGGAATTGCTCTCTTTGGGGGAGATAAATATAAAAGTGGCCTTTACTTTTAATGAAGAAATTTTAGATTGGACTGTTTCATTATGCAAAATTGATGCTCGTAATAGTGTCAAACAAAAGTTCCGTTACAAAATAAGATTTTGTGTACTGATGATGTAGATTACTAGAAGAAATACAATTACGCATTGTTAGATAACGAGAAATGTGAAATAAAAACTCATTTAGTCATCTTGTGCACGTTGGTCCACAGATTGGAATCTAAGATAAAAGTGGACGTTAACAAAAGAAACTGACGATATCTGCAATAATTGTTTGGGTACTTTTCCGCCGCCACACTTCAACACCAATCGATATTAAAATAGCCACTCGAATGATACGCGAACGCTTAGGTGGCAGGCTGCAAGAAGAGGCGTGGAGGAGCCGCCAAGAGCGGCGGCGAAGGGAGGTTGCTGACCCGCGCGCTCGGCAGAGACAACGCGAGACTCGCAGGCGGCGCGCCCTCGCGCCGTGAACTTCGTGAACCGCGCGGATAGCACTCCCCCGGCGGGAGCCGCCGCCGCCCCCTCCCTCTCCCCCTCCTACGTCTTCCTCCCCCGCCGCCGCCAAACCGACGGCATACGCGTGCGTGACGCAGCGACACAGCGACGGAGTTCAATGTCACGACGTGTTGAAGCGTACAAGACAATAATGAGACAGACGCGCGGCCGGCAGCGAGCGACGGTGGCAGCGGCGGCAGCGGCGGCGGCGGCGGCGGCAGCATCCTCAACAGCAGCGAAGCAGAAGCTGCGATGGTAGCAGCAGCAGAGGCCGAAGCGGAGGAGGCGGCGGCGGCGGCGGCGGCGGCGGCGGGCGGGGCGCGTCCCGGGGCGAGGCGGGCCCGCACGCGAGCGCCGGCCGCGGGCAGTCACGCATACGAGTGGCAGCGGCGGCGGCGGCGGCGGCGGCGGCGGCGGCGGCGGGGCCCGCGGAGAGGGGGGCCGGGACCCCGAGCCGGCCGCCGCCCGGACACCCCCGCTGGGGCGAGCGTCCGCCCGGCCACAATAAAACTTTTTGTAGCAGCCCTATCGCCCTGATAATGATGTGTGCCGGCTAATTTATAAATCCAATTATGTATTTACCGTGCGGCTACTGTGCGGCGCGGAGGCCGAGGGTGCCCGAGGCGTTCCGGGAACCGGCGAGAGAGCGGGCGAGCGACGGCGCGGCGGCTCAGCGGAGAAACTTGTGATACGGCCGCGGAGCGGGCGGGGCGGGGCGGGGCGGGGCGGGTGAGGCCGCGTTGTGCGCGGCGAGGGGGGAGGGGGCGAAGACGGCGTGCTGCGCAGGAGGATGGCCCTGCGGTCCCGCACGACGTGTCCCCCGATGGACACACGAACCGGGCGGGCGAGCGGGCGAGCGGGCGAGCGGGCGAGCGAGCGGGCGAGCGGGCGAGCGAGCGAGCGAGCGGGCGGGCGGGCGGGCGGGCCGAGAGCCTCTGCGCGGGAGGAGCCCGCCGGGCGGCGGCGCTCGCCGGGCAGACTACGTCCAGGGGCAGCGGACGGCGATCAACTGCTGTTACCGCGCGCCTGCAAATCCCGTTTCGCGGTGTGAACTTTTTGGAAACAGGGCGTTCGCCACGTAGTTGGGATTTGCGTCCGCAAAAATCATATATATTTCGAAGGAACTTATCAATTAGTGCGCCACACAGATGCCTACAACCAAGTTGTTGACGTAAAAATGTTTTTTAAAACTTATTTCTGCATTATCTAACGGCTCAATGTATAAAGTTCCCCCAATTGCAACTAATTCATTACCACATGAATTAAGTCAAGAGTATTAATAAGAACGTTAAATTCCACGTCAATTGTTTTGCTCTTATAATGTAATTTTCCATTATTTTACTTTTCCAAGATTCATGGTACTTTTCTTGCATACACGTATTTAGTTTGAAGTGAAGCCCATCTTTTAGATTTCGAATAAAATCTCCGACAACAGTTTTATGGTTGGGTGTATTCATTTGTTCCACATTAAGCTGGATTATCATGCATTGAGTGGCGCCTTGAATATGAGCCGCAGACGGGAGAACAGGGCCGCAGAGGGAGGCAACGGAGCGGGTGCGCCTTACACCGTACAAACAAGCTAATGGAGCTTTAACCCGGGCGCGGGCGGGTCGGCACCGGCCCGGCCCCGCGTGGCATCCCTGGCGCCCCGCCAGCCCGCGCCCCGCCCCTCTCCGCCCCGCCGTACCATCCAGCCGGGCCGCCCGGAAATAGCTGGCCGCAAGGTGACAATGACGCTAATGGGGTTTTAATGACGGCCGATGACTCAGGCGGGCGGGCGTGTACCGCCGCTGCCCGCGCGGGCGGGGAAGCGCCCGGGCGAGGGCGGGGCGGCGCGGGGCGACGGCGCCTCACTCCGGAATGCGCTCGCCGGGCGCTAACGACGCCCGCGCTCCCGATTCTCCCGGCATCAATCTTCCCGAATCTGCCGCGCGCGCCGCCACCGTCGCCCGCCCTCCGCCTTCCGGGCCGCCACCCTCCACCCTCCGCCCTCGCCAAATTAATGACGCGCGCGCCCAATACCCGTCAGGCGCGTAACAAATGAAGCGCGCGGAGCGGGCGTCGCGCCCGCTAATGAACCGAACGCGGCGGCGCGCGCCGCCGGACGAAGCGATGCGCGGCGCGAGGACGGGCAGGGGGAGGGGGCAGGGGAGGGGGCAGGGGAGGGGGAGGGGGTGCGAGTGGGGAGGCCGTGTGAAATGGGGTTAGAACGAGAGGGCGGAGACGTCAGAATAGCTGGGCGGGGAGGCGGGATGTTCCGGCGACTGAGAAATTGGTACAGTTGCTACAGAATGACGAATTGAGCCACGGCAAAACCAATTATTCCACATTAATCCGTGAAACAAGAGCTAATCAAATTAGTAAACTGCTAAGCGCGACAAAAATATGTATCGTTATATTATATAGATGACAAATTACACATTTAAGAACACAGAAATGTGCTTTTTCGAAGAAGAACAAAAGGAACGGATATCATCATTTTTAATTACATACATACTTATTTGAGGAAGAAAATTCAGTGAATTATATTCGATATATATATTTTACAGACTATGAATGTAATTTACTTCATTTCACATTATAAAAAGATCTCTTAATTTTGCCTGTTAGATTGCCATCGTAAATCGCGGTTAAAAGGTGAGAAAATTAATTGAACTCTTCAAAAGAAGAACACAATTCCCGTGAGTCAGAAAGGGGATAAAAACTTACAAAGTGATGAAGCTGCAACTGGACCCTTGTGAGAGCCGTAGACTGTGAGGCTCATTCGTGGTCAAAAGCCAGTTGTCATTTGTTTTTATATTTATATTTAGCACTTCACATATGTCCTGTGAAGGGGCCTCGGCGCCGTCAGATCACCCAAGCAGGAACCCGCGACGCCTCGAATTTCTTTAAACTTCGTGGCGTCACGTAGTTAAAGAATTTGACGAGCGACTCCGGTTTTGCGGTCGTTGCCTTTCAATAGAACTATCCCAACATTCGTCTGGATGACCGAAGGGAAACCACTAAAAGCCTGGTCAGGATGGTCGACACCCCGGGATTGACCCCGAGGCTACGAATGCGAAGATACGCCCTGAGCCACTTTTCTCGGCAAGTCACTGATTAAAAAGGGGACAATTTCCCTCCAACAGAAACGAGAATCTGTGTTTTGGTATTAAGCGATAAAGCCGCAACAGGACCCTACCAAGCGTCGTAGACTGTGAGACATCCATCACTCGAAATTCATGTGTTATTAAACGTTGAGCAACTCAATTGAACACTGAACAGTGAACTTTTGAACACAATACGGACAATTGCGCTGCAACGGAAGCGGGAGTACGCTCTCCGTATAAAGCGATAAAGCAGCGGCGGCGGCGCGAGGGGCGGTCTTCCACGCGAGCGCGCGGGGGCGGCGCTTTGAGCGCGCGGTGAAGCGCAGCGGGGCGCGTGCACCGGCCAGCCAAGGGCGAGCCGCGGGCGGCGGGCAGTGGGCGGCGGGCGGCCGCGCCGGGCACGCAAAGACGCGCGCGTCGTGTTTGCGCAGGGGGCGGACCGCTCTCGGTCAACAGCCGGTGTCTTCATACTGTTTTAATTCCCACAACACGGTACTTCACCGCGCCTGTGTATTTATTGTAAGGAAAACGTTTAAGCATTCCTTTTACGCCCGGACGAGGCCGTAATTTTTCCCAGAAATATTGGCACTGCCTCACACGCGCCGACAGCCCGGCTGGCCGACTGAAGGCGAGAACGGGGAGGAAGAAGAGAGGAGGAGAGAAGAAACAATGTGAGGGGTGGAGAGTTCACGTGATGAAGGGAAGAGCTGGCGTCCTGTTTTGTTTGTGGGCGCCACCTAGCGCCTAGCACCTCTTGTGGACGGGCAGACAAAGATTTCTGGAAGGTAATGCTTTCATCGCTTACCAGCCTCTTCCAGGCAGAGTGGTCGGCGCAAACGTGACAGTCGATAGATTGACATTTCATGTCTTCTCATTCTTATCCTGTAAAGAGTTGTTGGACGTCATTAGTCCCTCCTCGAATATCGGTTGTAATTATACAGTGCATTCGAAGCCAAAGAGCATTATTATCGTTGCTTCAAGTTTGGTCATTCTATTAAAAGGAGGAATTACATCCATTTTTAATTAAGTTTTTACCACCTACACTAGGTTTTCGTTTGTTCGTTCGCGTTGTGTTGATTTGCCTATAACAAGACAAGTACGTTATTATCGACAGTTATCAAATTATTCACTTCACACATTGCCGAAGCCAAACAACACGCAGAGTTTCAAACAAACCACTAGATTACGAAACCGAACTCACAAATAGGATTTTTTTAAATTTATCGAACATTTTTACAACATAAATCACTTAATTCGTTCTTTAAAATCATAAACGGAGAGGTGCAGCGACGGGCGACCGGGTGGGCGATCGCCCGCGAGGGGGGGGGGAAGGCTGCTTCCGCCTTGTTCGAGCACGCGGCGTCAAAGGGCTTCCTTGGGCGCGGTAAATATAGCCTCGTCGCCGCAGTCGTTATTCACACGGCACTACAAGTTAATCGGAGAAGGAACGAAGGGGCCGGAGTGACGCAACATCAGACATCACAGATTTTAGAGGGGAACGGGGAAGAAAATAAAAGGCGATTTAACCAAACTTCAACCTAAATATGACCGAAAGGAGAAACCATAGCATACGCAGATTAAAAGAACTATCAAAGTTTTAAAAAAGCGTTTTTCCTTTTTCAATAACTATAAAAAGCTTTCGAAGTGAAGTTTGAGTTGGTCATGTGTTTAAACGTGAATCCCTGTACGTCTATAAAAACATATTTGTTAAGTCTCAAAACGTAATTTTTGTGTATTCGTATATAAGACGTAATTAAACACTTTGCTATCACAAGTTTGTTTCGAAAACAGTTGATAAATATTGAAATGGAAAAATGCGTTTAGTTTCACGTTAATATGCCTTTGAGTTCATGATATTGTTATAAAAATAATGTTATTTGCATTCCATTTATTAAGCAAGGTGATTTTTCATCCCTATTTTCATTATCCTAAAAGAAGTTTCATTTTTAGGGAAGTTTTTATATACGTTTGCTCCACGAAACTCCCAAGTTTTTAATGCAGAATCGTTTGGTAGATTCTTTTGGGCCGCCTTCGCACTATGATGAGACGTTATTATCCTCTTCTGTCTTTGACATACATTGACTTGACATCCTGGTTGAGGTGAAGTAAAAAAGTTCAGCATTCCACTTATCACAGGTTCGATTCCTGGTCCAGCCACTCTTAAAATTTCTTTCTCCCCGGGGCGTACTTAGACCGGTATCTTAATTAAGGACTTTCAACTGTTTCCTGGTCTCTTGCCTCTACCCTCCTGACGAGCATTCCTTAGCATGCAATAAACATCGAACTTGAACGTGTATATGTAATAATTAGTGGCATAATCACATTCGAATTAGCAATGGCGAACCACCGGCAAAAGTTCTCATTATTTGATGTTTGCTCTCTTTACGACCTATGAACGAAAAAATTCTTTATCTGTATTTGTAACAAGGAGAATCCTTGCGATCATAAATGCGACCATAATGGTTCATGGGACTTGACCAGCGGAAAGTAATACAACAATTTGGTTGTTTGCCAACGTTTTGGAAAACATATTACCATCGTCAGGACTTGCAACCGCAAAAAAAGAATAACAAATACATGGAGTACATAACCTGGTCATTTGCTAGATTTACTGGACGTCCACCACCTGAAAGATTACATAGCTACAATTCTTTGTTTTTGTTTTTTGTGGTTGCAAGCCCGGATGATAGAAACATATTGTCCAAAACATTGTCAAACAACTAAACTAGTTTTATTATTTTCCATCGTCCACGCCGTGTGAATCAGCCTCCATATCTGTATTTGCTTACAACAAGCGGCTCTGCCAGTAAGCAGTTTCCTCCCTAAATGAATATCTGTAAGCTTACTCAAACATTTGCAATTATTATCCCATTTCATAAGCTCAAAAATAGGGAAATGAGGAAAATTGAAAGATTTGAGTTCAGAGATAGAGTTAACAGATTTAAAACGTGTTGTGAAGGACTGTTGCGTTTAATTTTCTAGCACGGCGTTTATAGCACGTCTGTATCTGAATGAAATACTGGCAGACAATTATTATTACCGTGAACGTGAGTTCAATTGAACAATTTTGATAACACACCTAAATGTGGCTGTAATGCGAGAGAATTAATTATACGTCTTTATTTCCCAAAGAAACCTCACAACATGGTCTTTTAGATTCCATCGCCAATTCATCACGCGCGTAAACACTATCTGTTAATCAGTAAAATATCTACATCATCTCTGTAGTTTACCCTGTCAGAACCGCGCGATTATAATAGTATTCTTGTATCAATTTGAAAATCTAATCGCCCAAATAACAATTTTCTTAAAACCCTGTAATTTGTCCCTATCTTGTTACCAAGTGGCCACACATTTCTTATGAAAACTCACGATAAAACGTCTCCAGCTGGCCCACGCATCCACGCGGGGGAATGTTCGGGGGAAACGTGTATCACTCCTCCCCTTCTTCCTGTTCACGGCCGCACGCAATGCCAAGGCTGACGGCGGCCGACGGCGGCGGCGACAACGGCGGCGGCGGGAACGCAAGCGCGTACGCACCCCGCCCCATCACTAATTAATCGCGGACAAAGGCACTGGATTCCCCTGGGATCAGGACACCGACTCTGTGCGACGTGCGCGCCCCCCCCCGGATTTATTTCTTTAATTAACCTCGTTACCGCGCGCGCAGTCAAGAACCGAAGCGGCGCTGGCGACGGACGCGGCCAAGGACAAGGCGCCAGCGTCGGTGCAACTAGCACCTCCCGGCAATCACCACCTCTCACGCGTTCGTTGATGTCGAGGGCGCATTTTCTGTGATACGCTGTGAGCTCAGTTTACTTGTGTTGGTGCTTAGGTCAGTTTTATGCACAATGGATTCCAATGACAGATCCGAAAGAAGCTATTTAGAACGCATCACCATTTATTTGACCAGACGCTATAAATTCAACTCCAAAGCTCATTACAAAATCATTAGCGAAATAATTATAGTTCCATTGAATGTTTGTATTGGCATGTTTTCACGACTTTCTTCTCTACGAGAGTTATCACAACAAGCAGTTCCAAATTCAACCTTGACTTTCAAACTCCCCACCGACTATGTTCTTGCTTTCTCCAGGATAAACTGAAACCTCTATGAGGCATTGTTCCTGTCTTAAAATTAAATTCAATGGTATGATGTCTTATTATACGAAATTCTCCATGAAAGTCAATAAAATGAACTTTCTCAAAACGTGAAATTCTCCTTAATAATCTCTCCTCTTAAAATAAAAAGTAGTCATTCGTAATCATCTCAGAAAAATGTTATTGAACAGAAATAAATTAAGGAAACCATGTAGATTCCAACTGAATATTCGTCCACGAACACATTGTGAGACATGTACAATGAGAGTATGTTGACAATATTACACTTAAAACCAACACACACTAAATAGGAAAAACGACAAAACTCTGTGAATCAAATATCAACTACATAAATGACGCATTACCAGTAGAGGTTCCTGACAGCTGTTGCAATGGCTCTTTGAACGTTACAAAACATTATCAAAACTTTCACCAATAGTCCTATGTGACGTCATCTGGAGAGCCACGAGCAAACTCTTGATTGCGTCAGAGGAAGTTCAGCACCTTCAATGAACTGTGATAGGTACCAATTGTAATATGTTCTCGGTTCTTCATGCAACGTCGCGTTTAATAATTATTCAAACCATTGCTAAATGAAGTTATGCCTGACGAACATTAACTGCGATAACTATCATATACCCAATATTAAAACATTATTTTGTCAACTCGAGCGTAATTTCCTTACAAAGCAAACGTAGCTTCCGATTACGCCGATGGCGGCGGAAAGCGCCGAGACGCCAGGTGGGCATGGGGGGGGGGGGCGTCGTTGGCGGCGGCACACGCGAGCGTCGCGCGGCGCAGCGGAGACTTCGGCTCGAGGTGACAACGGGATAAACAGCGAGAAGATACCAGCCGGATAGCGCGATCATATCGGCCGATATCAGCGTGGCATCTGCGTGTTCTTGCGGCCTCATTACCGACACGCCACGGCTCGCAGCGGCACAAGGCGTGCGGCGGCGGCGGCGGCGGCGGCGGCCAGCACGGCGGCAGTTCCGCCAGCCGTCAGCTGCTGCCTCTGTCGCCGCCGCCGACGCCTGCGAGGGAAGGAGGGAGGGGGGAGGGGCGCGGTTGTATTTCGGGAGAGCTTTATTTATCCCCCGCGATATACAGGAGCGCCGCTGGGGGTGGCTCCGGCGTGACGAAGAGGCGACCCTAACCTCGCACAACCCAAGGCTGCGGGCTGGGACGGATGAGCGCCGGCGGGGATCTGGGAGAAGAAGGTCGCCTCTCGCAGGCGCCCCATTTCTGAGGCGAACTTGAAATTGCGTTGGGATATTCGAAGTTTTGAAGGCTAAGAATTCGCGTACTCGCGATTTTCCACAATATCGTTTACGGTTTAATATGTTTAAAACTTTTTTAAAACATACATATGAGAAACGTACATTTCTAATATATCTGGGTAACTGGTACGACAAATGTAAAACACAAAACTTGAGTTTAATACTATCATTAAATATAACTGCATCAACAGTATCTTGTGAACTCTCAGAAGAATCTATTTTTGTCTTTTAAAAATCACGTGCCTGGCCACTTACGTGCGCATCTAGGGAAACTAAGCCTGAAAGTATCATAAATCTAACTAAAAGCATCGACGAGGAAACCTTCGTGACAAAAGTTTCGTATATTTTCCCCGTTTCAGTAGCTCTTGAAACTTCACTCCAGAGAATATGATATCATTATCACATTCTGTCAGTCACCACAAACATTTAACCGTTTCAAAATATCAAAAACTATTCCTATGTCTTCTGTGAGGAGAGAAAGTATGGGAATTAGACTTCCATGAAGATAAATACTCATTACTACCGTGCAGACAGTAAATACTATTCGAATATCGGGAGGAGTTACCGGTTATAAGAACAAGGAAACTTATTATGTAACGTCCGGGACAAGTTTTTCTTGTTTATGACACTTATTTTACTATGTCCCACTATTCATTGAGCGAAACGTATATATCACAGGCAAGAAAATCTCGTTAGTATTGTCAATTACATTGCATTGACACATTGCATTACTTTCTATTTCACACGCGCCATAACATTTCTGTACATCTCGAACAATAAACGTAAGTGAACATAATTCTTGATGATTGAACGTCTGTAGCAAGTGATGTCCAAGAAATACTTAACGCTTTCTTGAAGGTGAGATTTATTCGGGGTCTATTGAATTACCTCGGTAAGTATACTCTTAAACTACCTCCTTAAGAACCTCTCACCTAAAAGTCACATTTAATTTTCGTCGTCTCAAGTGAGCCGTGAGCGCCGTCCGGAACCGACGCGTCGCGGGCGGGGCAGGGGCGGGGGCGGGGGCGGGGGCGGAAACGCCGGCGGCGACGCGAGTGGGCGGGCGCAGGCGGCGGCGGCTGTGATCATGTAAATCATTAATTGCCGCCGGCTCATTGTGTTCCGTCGCGCGGGGGTCGCGCTGCATTGTGTTCGCCAGCGCCCCTGCCCGCCCGCTCGCCCACTCGCCCACTCGCCCCACCCTCTCCGCCCCTTCGCTCACCTGCTAGACACTTAACCCTAACCACGCTCTCCGCCCCCACGATCACTGCCTCGCATGGCCAGCGATTTAGCGCATTAATCCACCTGCCTGGCCATTTCGCTCTCTCGCCCATGTACGGGCGTTGGAGCAGTGTTTATTCGTGGATGTATCTTGCTGATAATTTATTGGTGCTAATCAACTTAGGTAAGTCTACACACAAGATACCTCTATAGATTTGCCTGTCCAATTTCCCTCCCCATTTGTCATCCCTTGCCTGTTTTATTAACGTTTATCAACCATTTTTCTCCATGATCATGTTTGCTCCCTCACTTTTATCACACACCCGTCGATTTAGTCATGCATTTCATCCATTAAATTACCCACTATCCCCTTCCACAGATTATATTTAACCGCTAATCCCTTTATCTCTGTACCCATTTGGCGTTCGGGGAAGGGTATCTACGCGAACTCCATGGCCCTGGCGGTCGCCCGTACTTCGGCCTCGTCCGGGGGGCTGCGGTCCGCGCGTCGGCGCTGCCAACTTGCCCTAAGGAGGGTTGGCAACGACGCTAGCTCGCTGGGCCGGGCCGGGCCGGGCTGCGCGGCGAGGGGGCGTGCGCGGGCGGGTGGGTTAATTTTAGGCGACAGGAAGGGCGTCGCCGACGCGCCGCCGCGAGTGGGAGGGCCGAGGGACGGGCGGAGGGCGCGCCCCACGCCCCAGTCCGACGCCCACGGGGGCGCGCCGTGGTGCAGGTCAGGGCGCGCGGCGGCGGCGGCGGCGGCTCCCGCACTACTGACGAGGCGCGGCAGGCCGCCTCCAGCCACGTTCGTCCCAGCGGGAACTCTCAGTTGCATAGTAGTGAAATTAATCATTTTCGAAATCTGATTTATTATTTTTACGATCCTTTCCCTGAAACATACGTCGCAAACTGTGAACGCAGCTAATATGAGGCTCAGAATGAGGGTATTTCAATTGTTGTTCATTTATAATCGTACTTTTAAGTCATCATTCAGTTTTGTAATCATAAAATTAATTTGCAGAATAATGCATTTTTCACGATATATCAAACAAATGAAGTATGAAGCACAGTATTTGATACTGTACTTAATTATTATGTAATTGTTGTATTTAATATTAGGTGCTCACACTTAACCATGATAAACTGTTTTGAGAATGCAAAGAACTTGCATTATAAATAAACTAGGTGTGATTCGTTTCATTCTTAAAAAGAATCTTCTAATTGTGATTTCAGTGTTTGTAGTGTCCAAAAAACAGAAATACAACATAATTAAAATAATTTTTTAATATTTTCTTTCATCTCCCACATTATGATTTTTTTACTATCAAATCTAAAATGGAGTAACGCATTCTGTCTATAGTGTCACAAACCTTTTCAAAATTTCACAGTTGACAGCGTAAAACACATACATCATAAATAGTTATGTTTCTTCCGAGTCGGAAGTTTTGCATCCCAAAAGAAAACCACAATTCAGCTCCTCAGTCAGGCACTTGGGAGGGGCTTCTCGAGAGCAGAGATAAGACCGAAGCATGCACGTAGCCGGGCTGTGCAGCGAGGGTGGGCATGGGGGCGAGGAGGGCGCAGGGGGCTCGAAGCTCCACGGCCCCGCTGCGTAAACGTGGCGGCGGTGGCGGTGGCGGCGGCGCGCGGGCAGGCGGGAGAGCAGGAGGCGGCAGCGCCAGGCCCAGCAGTAAATCACGCGCACGCGGTGCTGACGTCACGGCCCGACCTACCGCACGCGCTGGCGACGCTCCACTCGCGAGGACCGGCGCCCCCCCCCCCCCCCGCTCCAAACCCGCTTCTCTTCCGCGTGGCCTATTAATGGGCAATTTCATACCAGCTACTACGTCTCCTAGTTGCCTGCCTCAAGATTTTGAAGCTTCCTCGGCACACAGTTTTCTCATCTCTTTGACGCCCTGAACTTCAACGGGTTACGGCGTTATCATGTGTTGAACTGTCGTTGTGGATGTCTCTTGTGAATTTTGTTAAAATATTCATTGTATTTCTCATTTATTTCAATCATTGGGAATTGTTTTATCGGGATTTGTGGGTCCTGAGTCTCTTCCGTTTCTAATTTTGAAATCATTGTGCTTACATCTTCCTAACCATATTGCGTTTTATTTTTAAATTCCAGGCAGTTCTAACAATCCAACATCACAACACCTCCCTATCTCTCGTGCCATCTGGCTATCGCTATCGCTGCCCTTCCTTACCCAACACTCTCCCACCCCAAACGAATAATACCCCTGCGGCAACCCCGCGCTTTCTCTTTTCTTTCCACACCGCCGGCGTGCCTGGCCGCAGCGCCGACGAGTGCGTCTATAATACTGCCCCCCCCCCCCCCCGCACCCTCGGCCGCCGCCGATCTGTCATCGCAACCGCACCCTCGCACGACCTTCGCTCTCTGCGCGGATGTGGGTCGCGCCGCCCCGAAAGAGTCACGCGCGTGTTTGGACAGCCGCTCGGGTGCCAGCGCCGCCGCCCGGGGTAACTGTACCGCGCGCCGCCGTTAAGTAAACGTCCAGAGCCGAAGCGTCTCCAGCTTCGACATCTTCGATGATAATCCGAAGAGATAGAACGCAGAACTGACGGCAGCAATAAGCCCGCAAATACTGAATGGAAAGCATTCCTTTCATCGCGGAACAAAATCACGAGAAATGAAACGCGTGCAAAGCTAGAGAGGCAAAGATATGTTTCGAGAATACTGTACACACTTCGAATGTTGTAAACAAGTCAAGCAAGCAAGGAAAGTCATTTATATTACAGATAAAACATAGATACAAACCGTTAGACTTCAGCCAGTGATTTCATTTTCATTTTCGTGCAACTGCCATTCTGTCGTATTACTCAAAGTAAGCCTCGAAATTGAAACCTGACAGACAATGAAAGGTTTGCCGCAAAACTATTTCACATTTATATTGCTTTTTAATCATGTTTATTCAACATTCAAAAGTGATCATGCGTAAGAAAATGTACTATATGACTCGCATTTACTGCATATGTGTATCGATTGAAATTAACCTACTCTAGTCGACAGGCTATTTGACGTATCAATATTGTTGGTAAATTTGATAATAGTAACGCAGAAGGGAAGTACCGAAGTAGCGTAATAGCGAAGTCAACAGAAATTCCTAGTGTTTACAATTTAATTAAAGCAAGCATTCGTCTTTTTACTATTTTGCTTCTGCCAGATTGCACACTTTCAAATATTATCTAATTAATCAATAAATTGACATAAATTAACCACTAGAGCCGGTTAAACTACATTTTTCTGTACAAGTACCATGTAAATGTATTCAACTGAAAATCCAACTCCAAACTAGGTTTATTTTAATCCCTCCATCTATCATTGACATCCCATTCGCGAATGTAATGTGATATTTAAGACAATGTAAAAACTGAAGATATTAGAACCGCATGGACCTGGCTTTACAACAAAAACCCCTCTTATTGGCGCCGATGACTCATTATTGATTATTGAAATAAATAATTGAGAGAAAAGAACTAAGAATATCCCGTAACAATTTCTTACAATATGGAAGGATTATGGCTGGATTTCGGAATGTGAGTATTTAAGCGACGTGTTGAGGAATTGTCGTTTGAAGGAAGAAATCCGAACAATTCGTCCAGAAGGGTCGCCCTTGATGAAACGCCCGCGCCGGCGCGAAGACACGGCGTCGCCGATCGCGCACTCCCGCGCAGCAGCTCTTCTTGTGCGGCTTCGGAAGACCGCCAAGACGCCGGCGAAACCGGAGCCCCACGTCGCCCGCCTACGGCTTCTATTGCCTCTGCGAGACGGAGCGGCGACCGCCGTACGAGAGGCCTCGGGTCGATACTCGGGCGCTTAGCGCAGTTTGTTCCCAGACACCCGGAGGCGCTTGGTCGCCCGGCAGAGACGCGCTGTCCAAGGAAGGATTTTACGGAGGCAATGCTGCCGCCACCGCCGCGTCCCCGGGCAGCTCCAGCTCGCTGGTCGCGGTAATCCCCTGGTATCTGCCGGTTCAGCCGCCGCCGCCGCGCCTTTCACGGATGTCAGGCCCGCGCCCGGCCGGCGCCCGCTCTAATCGCCCGGCGGCTCAGAGCAGCCCCTTGCGCCTCCCCGGCGCGCGACTCGCCCGCCGCTCGCCCTCCGGCCCTTGTGACGAAGGCCAGAAGCCCCGGACGAGGGGGGCGGGGGGGGGGGGGGGGGCGATCGGGCGCCGGCCAGGCGAGAGCCGCGGCGGCAGACGAGAAGAAGGACGGGTCAGGAATGGCACAAGCGGCCCGGGCGGATGAAGCATGAACAGGAAAACGTAGGACAGACGAACAACTGCGATGGAAGAGGAACACATTGTTCAGGATGGAAGAGAGAGATGCCAAACGACAGGGAACCGTACAAAAAGCAAGGGGAAGAAAACGATAAAGAACGACATTTCCTAGGAGACAAAGCAGGGCAAAAATAAGTATGGCTAAATTGGGATAATGACAATAAACAGTAACAACAGAAGATAAGAAATATAATGGAATGAATTTACTACTGACAAAGCAAATAATTTAAATCATACGTTAATCAATTGGGTACCCTCCGAATCCTAGAGACTTTCTCTACAGCTCGCCGGGAATAAATAATTGAACTCGAGATTAGACGATTAAGTGACAAAATGGTGAGGGAACGTATGGTGAGAAATTAAGTTGAAATTACCAAAAAATTGCAAAAATAACAACAGCAAAATAAGAAAAATGTAGAAAACAGATCACAAATGAAAAGTAAGAAATGTATCATGGAACATACAGTACTAAATGTAGCAATATGACAGGAGGGAGGATGGAATCGACTATCGAAACGCGAAGAGGCGCTGGATGGTGCGTGCGAACTGCGCCACATTCCATCCCCCGGCGCGGGGAGGGCCCGCTGGGGGCGCGGCGGGGGCGGGGGCGGGGTAGGGGCGCCGTGTGGGGGCGGCCGGCGCCGGAGCCTGCGGGGGGCTGATGGCGACGCGGACATCGCGCCGGGGGGCGTGCCTGATTAATGGAGGGCGACGCCGTATCGAGACGGGGCCCACGACGGGACGGGGCGCCCGGCCTTGGCCCGCTCGGGGCGCCGGAACGGGTCGGACGTGGGAGAGCGGCAGCGCCCGCGAGATGACACTGCTCTTCATGCGTCTGCTCCAAGGCACTTCGGTCGCTTTCCAAACGGAACACATCATTTAGCCGCTTCTGAAAACGACACTGCAAGGGCGGAGGGGGTTTTAACGTTTTATATGCTTGGAATTGACGAATCCAATGAAATCAGAAACAGTAGGCAAGATACTATAATCTACAGATATTTTTTAGAAAGTTTTTTTATCAAAAAATTGAACACACATTTAATTATTTTTTGAATTTAACTTACTTTGATTACTATTATTATAGGAGTAATAGTGTTATTAATATTAATTTTTTTCAAAACATCTTAAATCTATGCAGTTACATAATTTTCTTTATTAGTTTCGTTAATGATAACGGAATTAGGAGCAACATTCGGCATTCAAAATCTTATATCATATTCTGGATAGAACACTTCAAACTTCAAAAATATTTTACAAAATATTTACTTAAATCTAGTCATATTAGCACATTACGTACGACACATTTTCCTCCGCGTTCGAACCTCTTGGTGTACCCACAGCCTCCCTTCCTAATGCTAAAAAATAACAGCACAATTTGACGAGTCGGTGCCACCCATTAGTATCGCCCATCCTCGAGCAAACCGAGCTCAGTGATACATTGCTGTCTGCCCCGCACGCTCCATTTCCATCCAAGGCTACGAAATGCACGGCAAACAGCCCACGTCGCGTCATCGTCGCGCCGCCGCCGCTGTTTGTCGCGTCCCATCGCGGCCACGCGCGACATCGGTCGCATTTCCATGTGTATAGAGGCGGCAGCGCCTTTGCATGACAAGGCCGGGAGCATCGCCCGCCGCCCACGCGCCGCATCGCCCGCGCCGCCCGCCGCCCGCGCCCCGCGGCCACACGTGCCGCCAGGCAAACAACCCCGTCGATTTGGCAAACGAAGCCGGAGCGCCGCTAGCACAGCGGATGTCTCGAGTGCGCCCGATGCGAAAGTGGTTGAAAGGGGCGCAAAGAAGGCAGGCGTGGAGCTTATAGTTACGGCAGTCAGCTCACGTGATACCGTAATATATTATACACAGAAATATGAATTGAAAATATAATATACATAAACTGACGCAAGTAAAACGTCTATAGTTCCTGTACCTATCGGCACTACCCACCTCATCGAAGCCAAACTAATGGCCGTTGTGAACAAGTAACTCGCCGGATTCACTAAACCCCGATGGGGCCCATGCAGCCGAAGTGTCCCGAGCGCCTCCCGCGGAGGCATCGCCGCCGAGGAATGCGACCGGGGCACGCAGCCCCGCGGCTGTTTGCCTAGCGCGCCCTCGGAGGTCTTCATCGACGGCAGCGCGACACCTTGCGGGGGCGGGGACGAGGGCGGGGAGGGCGGACGGGAGCGGCGCCGCACCCGCGAGCGGCCGCACCCGCCGCCGCCGCCGCCGCGCGCACGCCGCTCGCTCACCCACCCACCCACCCACCCACCAACTGTGTGGCTCCGCGCGCGCACGAGAACGGGAGGAGAAGACGAAGAAAGGCCCTCTCCGTAGCGCCGGAGTGGATAAAAAGAAGATACAGCCAGACGGGAGGAGGTTTTTAAAAGGGCTAATAAAGCTCTTGAGTGGGAAGGAGGAGGAAATTTCAAGCGGAGCTACAAGAGGCGAACAGGGAAAGCAAACAACGCGCTGCCAACGAGCCGCCGCCGCCGCAGACGACGACGACGACGACGACGCGGCGTGGGTTGCGGGGGTGGAAGGAAGAGCGAAGCGATGGTGGCGCGGCGACGAGACGAGCGAGGATGACGACAATGATCAACTCAATAGCTATTCGTTCAGAGCATCAGTGTTGCACTTTTCAGTAGAATTGTCAGCTGTTTTCCACCATTGTTGTTTGTGCAATTTGTGTAACTTCAAATCAATTCTGTTAGGCTCTCTCATAGCAAGTTGTAGAAATGATGTTAAAGACATCAATAATGAAATGCAAACGTTTTGTAGTTCATACCAGTAGAAGACAAAAAACGTATACCCTTATGGGACTGTATTAATGTGTAAACTTTATTTCACTCTATGCAATTACGTTATGCTGTAATGTATTTTGTGCATCAAAAAGCGCTTATAGAGGAGGAGAAGAAGTCGTTCATGAAGTTTTAATAATGATAAATATTCAAATCACAACATATTTCCAATACCATAGATTAGTTTTTGTAACAAAAATGGATTTGCCAACTTAAGCAGGTATTAAATAATGTTTACTAGAAAAATATTAAATCAAATCTCTTAAGTTAATTCTGGCTTTTACTTAATTTTTTATTCACTACATGCTTTTACCGTCAACGATGGATAGAATTTGAGTTGAAACCGCATTCTTAGGAATTTTTAGAACATACGAGCATTATCACTTCGGAATGAATATTGAACGAAAGATACATAGACGTTCTCGAACACTTCACGAGAACATTTATCACGTTCCTCGCAAAAGCATACAGCACCTTCACAGATCTCTGAGGATGAGCAATAGTCTAGAGTCAAGCAGAGGGGTCGCAGTCACGAGAGACTGACAACGGAAACCACAAAGTTTCCTGAACAAGACAAAGAGTACTTCAAACCAAGCACCGCCTTTCGTTTACTCTGAGAGAGAACATTGGGAAATACAAAAGACCCCTGCATTGGTCTATAACGTGCATAACCCGTGAACGGTGTGTTCCAAGGAGCAGTAGTAGTCCGAAGCAGTGAGCTGTCCCCAGATGTCTCCGCCCTTGCTACCTGACGAGTCCGCAGTGAAGGGCGCCGTTATCCCCCGAATCTGAGCGCGCCCTTCCTGGAAGTCCACGCCCAAGCTGCCCAACACAGGTAGTTAGTAGCACGTCGCCAATTCGATGCGGGAAGGATCGTCTGCAGGGACGACATGTCCAACACTACCTAATACGTCGGTCTCTACCTCGAATTCCGGCAAAACGCATATTATGGCCTAATTATTGCTATATTAGGAGTAGCATTAACGTGCCATAAGACCATAAAAAGATCATAAATGTGCCATCATTTCTGCTGCTTCCACCAACTTCGAGGACTCTTTTATATCCGTGGAAATTGTCATTAAAGGCTTGGGCCTGCCGCGAGATGCACCCGCGTGCGTGCGGGCCGACGGCCTCACGCTGGGGCCAACTGGAGCCGCGCAGCAGCGGAGACTTCAACGCTCGGCTACACGACGAACTTTCAAAGAAGCGACACAAGCAGATAATTAGCTTCATTTGTATACTGGTGCCAAATTTGTCCGCTTACGTGGGTCTTCAGTCACGTCGTTTGGTATGAATGCGAGGTTCACGTTCTATGAACAAATGAGTGAAACAACGAAAGACGAATAACAATGATTTGCAAGTTTAAAAAAGGAGCCGAAATCTGTATTTTCCTACTGAAATATATTAGTAACTGTTTTCGTTTAATACTAAGATAATATAACAAATGAAATTAGAACATAACTTTTTACAAACAAGGATAACCTTATATTCGCATAGTTTTACGGAGGCGAAAACATAATTTTGAAAATTTAAAACAAACACATATGTGTAAAAATATTTTAATCTCAAATTAGCCTCGAATATACGAAATTTAAACCCCCCCTCTTTCTTATGTTAATTATTCATCATAAACATAATTTTTCACGGCAAGTGAATGATTTGGAACCATGATTGTAAGATATTAACAAAGCACTTTTCGGGAGAAGAGACTATTACAGCTCGACATTTTGTTAATTTATTACAGAACTCTACATAATTGTATTAATTCGTGTTCTTACAGATAATAGTCCATAAAGTCTATCCACCCCGTTAGCCTAGAAGCAAACTGTATACTGTGAAAATAACGGAATTCAGTAGTCTCCACTTCCGCTCAGGCGAATCTGTGCACAAGACGTTTCTCGCTATGACTAAACTCGTGCGCTCGCAAGAGAGTCCTCTTCATGCCACAATACGGAACCTTTCTCACAAAAGACAGTATTTTTATTGTTTCGCTGGCGTCCAGAGCAGCTCTTCTGGCGAGCGAGACCCACGCCAAGACAAACGGAGCCTCACTGTCCACGCCGGAGCGGTCGACGGAGCAAGGGACGGAGGGGGGCGGGGGAGGAGAGCAAAGCAAAGCGACGCGCTCTTGGGCAACCCTGTCGCCAGGTAACCCTTCTCTTCCTATTGAACACCGCCGTGCCTCTAATTTCTGTGTTATTTCTACAGCAACCGGTGAGAGAGGCCGCAGCGTGTTTGCTCGCGCCGCACCGCGTTGAGTCCCGCCGCGCCCGCCCAAATCAAACTCGGCGCATCAGCCGCCGCCGCTGCCTTCCCACGCGCGGAATCCGCGCCGGCGCCGCCCACGCGCCCAGGCCTTCCACGCCAGCCACCGACTCGAGGAGCAGCCGAAGCACGATTTATGTCGATATCTCCCTCATTGTCGAATTTGCCTTGCCTTTCCACAGAAACACTCATTTGCGCAAGAAGGAAAGGACATTACAAAGAAAGTGATGAATATTTTATTTCGCGCAATTCAAACAGACCAGCGATATTTTTTAACACAATTACTTGTCTTATTCCTCAGTAACAGAAATACAAGCTGCTTCTCTATTTCTGTAGATGCAAGAAAAATGGGAAGAGAGGTTTACATTATTTATTTTGTACTTTCAGCTTCTATAATGAGGAAAAACGTGACAGTTCAATTATTCTTACCAATTCACGAGATCAATAAATACCAAATTAATAGTGTTCAGTATCTCCTAAACTCTGATAATGAAACGTGTTGATGGACGAAATGAACGTTCTCAGAATTCCTTCCATTCCAGTCTTCGTTAAACACTCGATCGCTCCATCCAGAAAAAGAACCCAAATTTCTCGTCTGCGAATGTCGTGTTCCATTAGGAAAGAAACTGCGAACCCAGCAGAAGCCGGTGCCGGTGCGGGGCGCCTCTTCCGCCTTGCGGGGCGGGGCGGGGCGGCGGGCAGGGGCGGGGCGGCGGGCAGGGGCGGGGCGGCGGGCAGGGGCGGGGCGGGGGCCGGCCAAACGGACGTGGAGCGGGCGAGCGACCGCCGGCGCCTCCGCCGCCCGGACACGCAGCCTTCCCACGGCCGCGCGCTCCGCCCGCGGGCATCAACTCGCTTTACGATATCGGCCGGCCGCGGTTTCGCACCCGGCTCGTAAACCCAGACGACAGATCATTATCACTGCCCCTACTTAACATACATTCCACAAAAACCCGTCGCTTTTACAGCCGAATCGGGAGCACTTACGGGTAATTATACCCGCCGAGTCGAGTAATCCACTGCGCGTCGTAAAACGGGGCGGCGACGTGGACGGGCGCGACGAGAGACGCGGAGGGGCAGGTGACCCAAGGGGCGAGAGACAGCGGGAGGGCGGGGAAGCAAAAACGCCACGCGGAGTGCGACACACATTTGGTGGGCGGGCTTCGTCGCGGCGGAGGCAGAGGCAGCGGCAGCGGCAGCGGTCTCGCTTCGGCGGCGGCAACGACGCCGGCCCCAGCGGCCCCGGGCTAGCACGCGCCGCGCGTCGGGGTGCGGCAAACACCGCATTGATATTGAGATGAGCGGCGCGGCGCGGGGCCGGGCGGGGCGGGGCGGGGCGGGGCGGCGGGCGGGGCCGCCTGCAGCGCCGCGCGCCGGCCGCGTACCGACACGCGCGCCGCTTTCGTATTGAAATCAGCCTCGTCAGCCGCCGCGCGCGATCGGGCCGACGAGGCGGCGGACGAGGCAGCGCAAAGGGGGGAGGCTGTGCGACGTACGTGGCCGCGGTGCCGGAAGGAGCTCGAAGGAGGGACTTGATAATGTCGATGGCAACGTCAGTGGCGATGTCCGCAGCTAGGAGCGGCTGTGGGGGACAGCCCACGAGGGGCGCGCGCTGGCTTTGCGAGGCCAGGGAGCGTCGCCGCCGCCGCCGCCGCCGCCGCCGCCGCCGCCGCCGCCGCCGCCGCCGCCGCCGCCGCCGCCGCCGCCACCGCTCGCCCGCGCGGCCGTAAACCGCCCGCCGCGATTGACAGCTGTCCCCTTCCATTGTGCGGGAGCGCGCCCACAAATCACGCGACGGATGGCCAGCCGGTTGGCCGGCCTCGCGGCAGGCACGCCGCGCGGCGGAGCTGGATTCTATAGCAGCGGCTGCGGCGGCGGGGGAGTGCCCCAGGAGAAAACCGAGCGAGGCAGCAGAATGCAAATGCCACGAAGATGGGCTAACTGGCGGTGATAAAATGCTATCGATTGAGGGCCTCTAGCCACTTCTTGAAACTGACATAATGCTACAGAGAAAATTACACTGAATTTAGAGAAGGAATCTTTTTAACTGAAATACTAAATGGAAAATCAGAAAGGGAATTTTGAAGTCCAACGAGTTGAGATGATGAAAAAGTTACCAAAAGGGGATAGGTGATAAATCGCAAAATCATTTAGATTGTTTTAAGAGTAGATGAAAAAATGTTATATCACAGAATTTAATTACCCTGAAAAATAGACCTAACTGAAATTTTTATAACGATTCATACGGTACAAATGTATAATAAATAAATATTTTACCATTTTCTTTTATCCCAAGTCTTTTGAGCCATAGTGACGCACGTAACTCCTCTTCCCAATCGCTTTTCTGCGTCCGAGAACAAGATTGAGCAGGAAGTCGGGCGTCCAAGGACTGTGGGGAGCGGGTTCACGCCCAGCTCGTCGCCGGCGTTGGCCACCCCTGACCGGCCCGCCCGCGGCGAAGATATTATTCTATAAATACACCCGGCGCCGGTGGTGCGCATTGTGTCCGGCGACGGCTCGCGCTACCTGCCCCCGCCCCGCCCCCGCCACGCCCCCGCCATCGGAGAAGGGCAGTCCGGCGGGCCTGCCGGCCGGCCGACCGGTCGGGCGGATGGCCACCGATCGCGGGGCGGTCCGACCGTATCGCTCTCGCCGGCGACCGCGCGACAGGTGCCCATCCCCCTCCCCCTCTCGCCCGCCGCCCCCGCGCGGCAGCCAGGTAAAACTAACGGTGCCCGCGCCGCACCCGCTCGGGGCTGGCATTGTCCGACGACGCGACGGCGGAGGGTGGGGGGGGGGCGAGGCGGGGCGTGAAGGGATGGGATGGAAAGCTTCCCGGTCGGGGCCGGCGGGGCGTGAGCGCGAAGGGGTGACTTACCACGCGCCGCACGTGGGCTGTGACTCAACCAGGATTTGTTCTGCATGTGAGACGGTGCACACACCATTCGTGTGCCCAGATAAATTGAAAAACATGTCTTCTTTTATCATTTATGGCACGCGTCCAGTTCTACATTTTTGTTCCAGGAGATTACTGGGTAGGTAATCATTTCCACTTACCTATATTATTTCCACAATTTGTTTTTCAAAACAATTTAAGGAAATAAAAATTATTAAAATTAAAAAACAGAACCTAGTTTACATTATTTTCATGTTAAGTCGCCATCTCCATCACATCTACATGGTATAATTTAAACAATTATCGAATAAAATATTTGGTTTTAAAAATAATTTTTTTGATTTCCTAAAAATTTTAATAAATCACTAAAAACCGCTGTACGGTGCAATTAGATTATATACGCTCAATACCACAAGAAATAACTAATAAACTGTCTTTGGAGAGAGAAAAAAGCAAACTGAAAGCTCCGTTATTTCTTCAACCCCAATAGTGACTCCCCAGTGAAACAATATAATACCCCTTTACAGCCCGATTTCCCTCACAAACCGTAATTCCATTTATGTATTCGGCGATTCGAGTTGAGCGCAGCGGAATATTCCTGAGGAAACCTGCTCGATCGCCTTCGCGGCGCGGCGCGGCGCGGAGATCGTCAGAGGCGCCGGCGCCGAACGGGACCCACACCGACGGCGCCGGCGCCTCGCGGAATGCGATAGAAAGCGCGCGGCCAGATGTCGCCTGGCGCCGCGCCGCGCCCCTCCTCGCCACCTCAGACTCTGATGCTGCAATCGCCGCCGCCGCCATGGCAGGCTCCCCGCCATGGCCGGCTCCCCGCCATGGCCGGCTCCCCGCCATGGCCGGCTCCCCGCCATGGCCGGCTCCCCGCCATGGCCGGCTCCCCGCCCTCACCACCACCGATCACGCAGACGCCGGCGCCACCTACTTGAAAACCACCGTCGGCGACATCAAAGTTTCCCCCCTTCCCACCAAACACCTCGGCTAGTGTTGCGAGTGCTACAAAGTGTTGTCGCACGTGTCAACATCTACCTCGACACCTTTTGTCTCGCGTATCCACGCTATCTTTCTCTCGGCATCCACTTGTACGACATGTAAGCGGACATTGCTACGGGCGTCTCCAACGAACAAGGTTTGAAAATACGTTAATAATGTTGAAACTGTTGTTTATAGAGCTCTCTTTACCTTGCTACAGCATTTTCAGAAAATTCTCCGAGAAACATCAGGAGCAAAACGATCTGCTGTTGCATTGCGTGTACACCCACCCGCTTTTTTCACTGAGAAAAAATTAGTTCATGAAAATATGAAATGTCAATTTTCTCTCGTATCTCTCAGGTATTCGTTTACTTCACAGGTTTTGAGACACTCGTGATATTGACATTGGGATAATTCCAATACACGTTCTCTAAATACAGTAAACCCTCGTTAGCATGAACTCGCCTAACACGAAGTTCGTCCCAATGCGAACATTTTATATGGTTTTATAGGGTTTGTACCGAGGTACAACGAACTTATTTTTATTTGTGAGAATGGATTTCCAGTAAAGGTATTCATTTCCGCTTACATTTTGCTCTAATTTAAGGCATTTTGATTTCTGAAATAATGTTTGGTTATTTTTCTGGTTCCAATGGGATAAACATTTGTTTGGGTCGTGAAAGGGAAGGGAGGGTAGAGCAAAGCGGGCCGAAGCGGACAGAGCCGGGGTGGATTGTGGAGAGTCGAAGATGAGCAGGGAGGAAAGAGGCGGAGACGCAACGAATTGTTTTTTATAGATTTAAATGGGACCACAGAAAATCAATAATTCCTATGAAGTCTAATATATACGTTTGTTATAAATAGAGCAACGGCGAGTATTGCAGCTCCTTGCATACAATAATTCAAAAGAGACTAAATTTTGAGAAATTCCTGAGATTCCAACTCTTCCAGGGCCTGGAGTCAGTTTCGTGTTCATATAGAATTCGATTCGACTCGTATTTTGCATTTTCGCAGGCAATGTTGTTTAACCTCACTATGCGGCTGAGGCGATTTCTCGATGGTCCCAGTGTCATTGATCAGACCAGAGGGAGGTAGAGCCATTGGCGCTCAAGAAAAATCGATGCCTCGTCATTCGCTGGCGCCGTGGCCTGCGCGGCGACCTCTGGCGGCGGGGACGGCGGCGCTAAATGGCCAGCCGCCGGTGGCGCTGCGTTAAGGCCTCTGGCGGCGCCGGCCGCGTTCACACGCGCGGAACAAGGCGCGCCTCACAGGCGCCGCTCGGACGTGCTAACGCGGGGGCGCTCTCCCACGCCGCGTTGGGGCGGGGCGAGGGCGGGGACGGGGGCGAGGGCGGGGGCAGAGGCGTGTGGACAGCGGCGGAGGCGGGGTCGGGGGGAGCGGTGGGTCGGTGGCTGCGAGGCTGGGGTTGGAGGCGCTGGGAGCGACCAGGGCGGTGAGTGTCCGATCAGCGACGAACCGCGGCCCCACCACTGATTAGACCCTGTTCGCACTTCGCATAGCCGTCGTGCTTGCCATTTCGACAGCTTCCTCGCTCTCTACAATTTTTCCCACAGCCCCCTTAGAATAGGAATGACTCAAATGCCAAACAGGCACGTCGTTGATTCTTAATTACCTCTGGTTCACTACAAGAAGACTAGCGGAAAGAAAGAAACGGTCGTAAGCATGAAATATACCCCTTCCCCTGTACGTCTTTTCTTTTCTCTTTCACGAAACTTCCCTTTCACTACTCAGTATAACATACTCAGTTGTATTAATGTTCGGCCCTAAGCCGCCATCCTGATTGAGGTTTTTCTGGGTTTACTCAATCGCTTAAGGCGTATGCCGGGATGGTCCCTAGATTTGTTCTCCCAGACGTAAATGTACAGCTTGTCCTCCCCTCTTAAAATGTTACTTCTCTAAATGTATGTAAATTAAGTGGTTAGGCGGAAGAGAAGTCCCTATGGCCTGAGCCTCGCCATTAATAAAGACATTATAATAATAATAATAATAATAATAATAATAATAATTATTATTATTATTATTATTATTATTATTATTATTATATATGAGCATAGGGTGCGCTTATATGGCACCTTACTCGAAAATGAGTAAGGTGCCATATAAATATAATTATGAGTTTTGGAGAATAAACGTCTGATTGGCAAAGATTAACAAACCGTCCACTTTAATCTACTACCACGATTTTTTAATGTTCGAATCTACGTAAATGTGACATCATTCCTAATATTCTTGGCATCACATTCATCCCTTGACGGAAAATTGGTACTGCCTGGTATTTTCTTAATACGTTTATGCCGCGGAGCTACGAAGATTCGGATAGAAAACCCTGTATAGCTGATGATTTTTGAAACATTGTTTTGTTGTTTTTGAAACATTGTTTTGTTTGTTGACAGAAGAAAAAAATATTACGTACGTTACGTAACACTACATTTTTATAATTCAATTATTCAGTTACTACATGAACATTGGACATGATCCAGCCAAATAAAATCAATGCCATGAATCGTGCGCGGAAGTTGCTACCCTCGTCAACACATTCATACCTGAAACCTTCCCATGACGTATTCGGCCAAGCTCATCAAGTTCGTTAACGATCTCTAGTATCTCCAAACACATGGAACATATCCATCTTACTTAAACGTTTCTACGAAGCGTGCTTCGAGAAAGGAACTGTCTCGTCGCACCTGAGGGGCGGTCGAACGCCCCAGAGTTCGCGGAACCGCCGAGTCGTCGTCTGTTTCCGGTGGGCCAGTGCGTTCTCACGACGGAGACATCTCGACACAGCAGGACGAGAAGGTGAGGAGGAGGGGGAGGAGGGGGAGGGGAGGGGAATGGGTGGAGGCGCACACGAAAACGCCGGGCGCAGCCGCGACGTAGGCGGCAAACGCCGAGACAAAGGCCGAGGCGGCGAGAGCCGGGAGACGTCGGATGAGTCGCCTTAAGGACAGCGCAGCCTCTACGCTCCAGGAAACCTCGCGCTTCAATTACAGTTCATTTACAGTTCAGAGCACTTATCGCAATTGTTTTATCGTATGTATAATCATTAAAGTCTAATTAAAAATATTTGGGAGATATATCAATGCTACGAAATTAACGAAGAATTCTATTCAATATATAATCGATAACAAAACCTCCTCGGGAGCACATTAAAAAATATTGTTATAGTAAATTTTGTATGTTAAATTTGAGAAAAACAGTATATTTATATTTCGATAAAATAGCCCCGGTTTTGCAAACTTTAAGAAGCAGCTAAGCTCTATGGCCCTGATTAGTTACGACAGTTTTGTGTCCTTTCCTGAAGTCATTGGAAACGTAATCCATAGCTGACGGTTCGATATTCCGAGGAAGATTTTTTTAAAACTACTAAGCAAACAAGAAGAAATTGAGCAGGTAATAATAGTGGCAATTATCTTTACATTGACGATAAGTGTCGTGAAATTAACACTATTTATGGATTAATTTGACATTTTACTTCTCAGGAACTAATTGGGCAATGTAATATAAAAAATCATTAATATTTTCCACATAAAAACTAAATAAAATGGGAAAATTAAGTAATTAAATTAATTTAGCAGAAGAGTTATGAACATGTCTCTCCACGATCATCGGGCATCCGACAATAATACTGCAATATTCATGGCCTCGAAGATCAAACCCCATTTTGTTTCTGGCAATCGGAGGTATCAGATATAGTTCACGAAAGCCCACGTATTATATTCCACGACGTAATATTTAATATTCCTGTTTAGTAATTAACCTAATACAAATATTGATTAATTCATAAACTCATTCAAACATTCAGTGGCTTATCACACATGACAAAAATCTTTCTGTTAACGCCGTGTGGGTTGAATAAGAATATAAAGTTTGTAATACAAAATAATATTATGACATGATTAACATTTACAACACAATGAATGGTTTTAACATAAAAAATGAAGGAGTTGAATAACGTAAGCAGAATCACTGAGGGTCAATGTTGCCAATTCCTCTACATTTATCCCACGCGCTCGTCCTCGGCTTGTCACGCCTTGCACACGTGACGCCGTGCGGCGACCTGAAAGGCATAGGCGACGTGCATGGGTGGAATGAATTGTTATGAATATGTGAATAAGATACTAATGATGCGTTAACAAATAAACAAAAATAGCACTTCTGACCTGAAAAATTATTATCAATCCCAGTATGAAGAATTTTTATAAATTCAAATTAGTTATGCATTATTTACAACGAGAGTGAGCTAGAATTATGTCGGTTTCAGCTAGTTATTTGAAAAGGACCCCTCCCCCCTCTAGCTCCCCAAGCCCTGAAGCAGCAGCTCAAGTGGACGTCCAAAGTAATGAGTCCACTCTTGCATCCACAGGCGCACAGAGGAAGGGATTAAAGAAGAAAGGTGGTAAGTGAGGCGTGGCGGGGCGCGGCGCGGCACATCGGCACGACCTGCGGCCGCCGTATTAGGCACCGCCGCCTCTCCTCGCGGGCGGGCGAGCGGGCGTGCGGGCGCCTGCCTCCGTTCCGCGAAACCGCGCGTTGCCGCCGCCGCCGCCGCCGCCGCGAGCGCCCGTTAAGTCAATGAAGCCCGCCTGAGGCGGCGCGGCGCAGCGCGGCGGGGCGGGGGTGCAAGGGGGGAGGGAGGGAGGGCGGAGAGGGGAGGGCACGGCGGAAGAACACGTGTCCTCGCCCCCGCGCGGGGTCAACCTCGCCCGGGCTACCAGCGCCCGTCGCGTCGCGTCGCATTGCAACGCGTCGGGTCGCCGCGCCGCACCGCGCCGCGCCTGCGTTGGCTGCGCTGTCGAAGCCCCGTGACGCGAGTGTTTCGGTTGGATCAGCCACTGATGCTGCTTCTGCTCACGGGAGTCGCGTGTGACGAACCATGCCCTTCCTTACTTCGTTCAGAATTGCACCGTCGGAATATTGCGGAATTGCAGCAGTTATAACGCGCCTCTTTTTGAAAAATAAAAGCGATACCTAAGCCTATGTAATAAGGTATGTGAGATACAATACGTACACGTAGTTTTAATAATATAATTTCTTACTTTAACAGTCCAGTTTAGATCCAACATTTACTTCAAAATATCAAGAATAAATGTATTTATAGAGTATAGACACATTAACATTAACAGGTTCTCTTACTGATGACAAATTAATTAATTTTAAGCCTTGCGATTATGCACATTTTGGTGATCCAAGTTACCGACGTAAACTATTAACAATTATTCACATCAATTTAGAATATATGTTTAAGTGAATCGAAAATATGTCTTAAAATTATTCATAAATTCAATTTTTAGTTTCCTTCATAATTTCTACTTTCCTAATTATGAGTAGTGGAAAAATATGAATGACAAGTTTCTTTGTTCTTTCCTTGATGAGAATCAAATTAAGATAACTAAACAAGTCTGTCATCAAAACTCCGTAATTTATCGAGCCGCATCGGTCCTGCAAGCGCGAACAGTTGAATGTGCCATCAGCCTCTGCCGTCTCCACTTTTATTACTGCCTCCCGCGACGGCATTATTCTACCATGCACTTGCCAACGCTGTCCCATTTCTTTCCTTTCCTTCCCTTTGCATCCTGCTGCATCCCATTGTGCTCCTCGGAGGATGAGCGATGAATATGCAAATTCTGTATCTTAGAAATAAGCACACTGCACAAGTACAGATGTCAATTTTTATTCGTTTTTCATAATCGATTCCATTGTGTACCACGGTGCTTTCAACAACTAAAATAGCTGCTCGCATAACTCTCCACAAACATGAACATCAACTTTATCTCTCTCAACCGCCCTCGAGCTTTTCTTTCGCGAGTGATTCGTTTGCCATCACAGTTGTAGCTTTTGTTTTGCGTGACAACCTTATGCTATCCGTGAACGAGTGTATATCTCTGGGTTTCGCACTGTCGACAAACTTCATAAACACTGTGTAAATGTTTTGCTATTACAGGTTCTAAAGCCTCGATGGCACATCCTCAGAAGTCTTGTCAGAGACCTCAAAAGACATTCTAAACAAGTGGTGGCGTATCGACCAACGTTATCACGAAACCACTTCAACGCGTAAATACTTTCACTGAAAAAAACAACTTTTCAACAATAGCACTCGTTTCTCTAGTAAGCTACTGAAAACTTCAAAAGTAAGATATTGGTGGAATGTAAGTTTACCTTTACCCATTTGTACTTAGTAATAGGGTTTATCTTGATAATGAAGTTGAGTTATTACATACAGAGGAGTTAAACTCGGCAAACTTTCATATGAGATACGTCATACGAAAGTGACTATATATTTTACGTCAAAATGAAATAACTAATCAAATTCAATGAAATTTTGTTTTCTGGATTTTGTTCTGTACGTTGCAATGTCTTGACAATGGGTTATCTTCAATCTAATCTCAATCGTGGAGCACCCTAATTTCAATGTATGCAAATTCATTATTGTACTACCTAACGTAACGGCAAATGCCTTTGAACATTATTCGATTTTAACATACGAGGATTTGTCCGGCGTTCAGCCGCTTGTGGCGATAACGTTATACGATTTTAACATGCATGGATTTGTCCGGAGTTCAACCGCGCGTAGCGATAACAGAACGGCGGCGATAAAGATACAGTGGCGGTGTCGGTGGCGGTGACTTTGAAGGTGACGATGGTGGCGACGGTGACGACGGCTACGGCGGTGACGGTGGCGACGGATACATCATTCGCAGTGGCAGCGGCGACCATTTCCGTCCTTATCACGAGTCGTGACAGGCACTATTACCACTGCAGCGTGCAGCACCGTCGTGGGCTGCCGCTGTCGGCGAAGCGCAGTGCGTTAACTCGCCGGGGGGCGCGCGCGGAGCGTCCGCCGCCCTTCATCCCGCAAGGAGTCCGTTACTCGCGTCCGACGCGTGTTGGCGCGGGTGACCTACGCTGTGCACACACGCCCCCGCGCGCCCCGCACGCGATACCTACGCGCGCCTTTTTCTTTTTCACGGACTTCGCGAGATCAGCAAAAAACCACACGCAGAAGTAGGGACGGGTACTTGTATTTCTTACGAAAATCAATTCTAGTTTTTAAAAAAATTAATACCTGTCGCGATCCTCCAAAAATTGTGATATTAATTGGAAAACTCGAACGTTTCGGAGATTACTTGAACTATTGTTTATCTATAGCATATTCTGACCTCTAATTAGGTTTTTTACATCTTAAGATAATTGTGAGATTTGATTTCGATTGCCAATTCCAAACAAGGACTGAGCTATTTCATGATCGTAGTGTTCTTACTTTGTAAAATTAGGAGAGTTGCATGACATTCGATTACCAGGCGTTCACAATTTGACAAATAAATGAGTTACATACGAAGCAACGTACACGTATATACAAAAATAATGGTTGTGGAGATGAGGATGCGAGTCCAAACTCGTTACGAAGGACAATTTTTTTTTACTTCCCATATAAAAGAAATATATTGTAAGACATTTTGTTAACATTTGTTGTCGTTCATTTATTCAAAATTATTTTTCTATGTGCAATGGCACTCGAATACAACGACTTGTACATCAACGATGCGATCAGAAAATTAATGAGTCGCGAGGACTCCTCAGTGAATGAAGTATAAAACATTTTCATCTTATAAACCTTGGAAAGCAATTAGAATTGAAAAGAACACTACAAACTTTACCACTGTCTAGAGCGTCTTGGTATCTGCATAACCTCACTTTATAATAAATGTGATACATAACCGATCGAAATGACAACGAAACTGAGCTACAGAAGAGTACACACAGCGCCCGAGTGTCGATATGATTTCCATCGAAAGTTTCTGTTGGTATCGTGTCGCCATCGACCAATTACGCCACCCTATTTACGTATTCCAAGAATGCGACGAGATATGCGGCCTTTCTACCCGGACACCGCGCCCAGGTTTCTCCCTGTTATTCGCCTTCGCTGCCCGATTGGGAATATTGACACGCCACGTGCTAATGCGAATAGGCAGTCGCTGAGCAAGCGCTCGCGCAAATACGCGGCTTCGAACAAAAATATTAACGGAGTATTCAGAAGAGAAAGAAAATAAGGCGCCTTTCGCAGCACGGGAGCCCGTGCTTCCTATTTATCGAGTAACTGTGTTCCTACCTTGTTAGGGTTTGGCCAGCCCGAATCGCGCCACACCTTCACCTGGTAACAAAATAAGGCGGATATTTATCTTCCATTTGCGAGTCTCCTTTCCTTCTTATGACATATCATGCTCGATTGACATTAATTAGAATCAATTGGTGGTTAATCAATGGTTGTTACGTCAACCAGAAGAGAACGTGAATTATTTATCTCCTCACTATCTTATCACGTTTTTTTCAAACGTAAATTAATGTCAATTGTTTTCTAGAAATTTTCTAAAAAACTAGTCGATATTAATATTACTGAATTTTGAAAGACTACATACAAAGCTAATAGATGTTTACATGCATTTTTCATAGATTACTCTTCCTTGTATGCTACAAAAACATAACATGCAGTTATCAATTTTGAAAATTGCAAATGAAATTTTTTCGATTTTCAAATTCACTCTCGAAATTTTGTAAGTTCAGAGAAAAATGTACTATTAATAAATCAAGACACTCAAAAAAATTAATTTTGTGTTTTTAAGAGTAAACTTTTTCCTTGATAAAACAGTTCCATGTTTATTCTTTTCCGAGAAAATAAATACACGGCAAATTAAGTCGTAGAAAACCTATTAATACAAGCATAATGCAAATACTTGCTTCAATATGTCTACGAAACGCATCCTCCAAGAAGTAGAAAAAATAGCAGTTTGCTTTATATCCAGGTCGTTTTCTACAAACATTGAAACATCGAACATCCTCAAATTCTTCTGCAAAAAGAACCTGCTGCGTCACTAAACAAACCAAACAAACAATTCGTCATTATTTCTCGAAGTCAATCTGCGTAGTCATTCAGCCTTCCCACATCACCCACAGGGGGCGGAACCGGGCGGGGGATTTTGAGAGGAGATCCCGATCATCGCTTCGCGCAGTCTAGTGACGCGTGTTGCCCAAAGGCCGGGGGCGTCCGGGGAAAGGCGAGCGATGGCGGAAGCGCGATCGCCTGCCGCAGAACAGTGACGCGGCATTGTGAATCTTCTTAGCGGCCCCCCGCCAATTGAACGCCGCGGCGCGCCTCGCCGCCTTCCTTATCGCCTGCGTCACTCGCGGCCCCACAGCAGGACCTGTCCCGACGCGCCGAGACGGGCTTCTTTTCTTTTTTTTTTCTTTTTTTTCTTTTCAGGCGATATCAAAACTAATCTTGATATCGAGAAAATCGAAAGGCGAATTCGAACGTGGTTGTATCCAGGTGGGAACGTTACGAGACCGGCCAATCGAAATCCAAAGGGCAACTATTAGAAATTAATGTAATCTACATAGTGTTAATCACCGATCAAATCGCACTGACTTTATAACGCAAAACATAATTAGGAACTCATTGTGCAAAATTCATTCTGCATGATAGTTCTATTAAGAGTCCATCTATCGAGATCAAGTGATGTAACATATCTGATGTAATCAATGTTCTTTTTATATTTGTATGAGAGTTGCCTTAAGCTGTTGCCAGTTTTATGCTCTCAGCCTCCGGTAGTTTCTTGGCGATGTTTATCTTGATTCATCTCGCTGTCATGGTCTCTTGCGATTTTTTTCTATTATTACTACAAGACTTTCTGTATTTGTTTTGCAAAATTCCTGTGTGGCCCTCTGCCACCCACCTTACAACCTAGTCAAATGAGATCAGATGTTTTGTATTTCCTCGATTATTATTCTCACCTTTTTCAACTTTTAGAATTGGACGATCAATTTTAATTTGTAAGTAATATTCTGAGATAAGTAAATGTCAATGAATTACGATGACTGCATCCTTTTAAGTCCTTAAGTATACGTATGTCCTCATAACGTATACGTGTATCCTTATAATTCGCACATTAATTATTATCTTTAAAAGTTACACTCTGCCAAATGTATCTAGACCTTCCTAATATCACATGAATGCTGATATAATCGTGTAATCCTCGAACATTCTTTTAAGATTCATTTTCCTTTACCTCGTACATATTAAACAGAAAATATTAAAAGACTTTTATAATGTGACTAAGATTTCTCAACGTTTATGCTTTTATCATAACGCTGCACTCTTCAGTTCACTTCAATTTTCGGAAGTTTTAAGTTGAAGAGGCTATTGGAGAATTATAAGTGACCCGAGCATTATGCGCGAAGTACGACGGTGCGCACTGCACGGCACTACATGGAACGTTTTTATCGGCGCTTCGCCAGGAGCGTTGCGTCGCCGGCGGCAGCGCCTGGCAGCCGCGAGGGGCGGCGCGGGCGGCGCGGGCGGAGGCAGCGGCGCGGAGCGGGGCGGCGCTGCGTAGCTCCGCAAGCTATAAACCCGCTCGGCTCGATGTTATCCACCCGCCCGCCTTCGAAACCCGGCGCCGCAGCTGCCGTCGAGGCCCAAGCACAAAGTGGGGTTTATTCCCCGTAATCACGCCCCGACATCTGAAATTAAGACGCGCGTATTAAACTGTACACACACTGGCGTCGGCGGCCATAAACCGGCGGAAACAAGAGCAACGCGGCGTCCGCAGCGCCTCCGCCCTGACGACGCCCTCTTCCCGCTCCCCGGCGCTCACCCCGCCTCGCCCCGCCCCGCCCCGCGCCGCCCCGCCCCGCCCCGCGCCAGCTTTATTGCGCGGGCCATCATCTTTAAGAGTCCGCCGGAATTGCGTCGGGGTGGGAAGATATAGACGGAAAATTGGCAAGGCGGGGGGCGTTTCCAAGGAATGATTGCAGGATCGTCACGGAGGCACAAGCACGCAGTCTTCGTGAGGAAGTGAGCGAATCCTTGGGCCGCTGTCCATAGCTGATCAAGAATGTTCAGAAGTGGAAAGCCCGTATGTCAATGAAGATTATCATCCACACGTTGATGCATGTTAATGGTCTTTTGAGGCAAACTAAAGCTCTGAGAAATTTGAAGTGAAACATCAGAATCTTCTATTACAAGAAAAAAGTGAACCTAAATTGCCATATCGCATCGCACAGTTTCAATTAAACGCAACCACAGATTTTGGACAACCTACAAGAAAGTCCCAAGAAAGATTGTGACAAAACGCCATCTCAGCCGATCACTCTCGCACTGTGGTACGAAAAAACACGAGAGAGATATAAATAAAAAAAAGATTACTCAGGAGCCCTGCGTGCTCCCAGGGATGCACTGTAAAAGAAAGCAGCGGCCTGATCTGCGGATTCATCCCGCTAGCGCCTCACCTGCCGCCCCCGCCCCGTCGTCCAAGGCGGGCCGCTCTTCGGCGCGGGGCGGGGCGGCGCGGGGCGGCGCGGCGCGGGGCAGCGCGGGGCAGCGCGGGACGGGGCGGCGGCGGCCGTGCTGTTCCGAGCGTTCATAAAATTATCCCCGGCCGCGGCAGCCAATCGGCGGCGGCGCCGCGCGCCCCGGGCTTCGCGCCGGCCTCCGCGCGCCGTTTACGACCGGGCTCCGGGAATTCGGCGGAAATTAAGTCCGAAATTTAATTAGTATTAAACCCCGGGTGATGGGCCGAGGCCCATTACGGAGGCGGCGGCGCGGGAGGTGCGGTGGGAAGGGCGGGGCTGGGGGAGGGGTGGGGGCGGAAATGGCAGGTGGCAGTTACATTCGAGGGGGTGGCTGCGGCGACTGGAGCCCCGGGAGTGGCGACGACAGAAGCAGAAAGCGGTCGTGGTGGCGGAGATGGCTAGGGGGCGAGAGAAGAAGAGAGGGGCGGTGGCATACCCCACGCTGTGGAATAGACAGATGGGGCGAATAAGAGGACGCGAGCCATAAAGAACCAAGTGACGGGATGGGCGTATCGGGTACGAAATTGTAGAATGAAATTAACGGGTAGGATACGGTAACTGCAATAAAATGACGAGAGAGAGACATTTATGACGAGAATTTAAATTTATATATTCGAAAAGGAATGTAATAAGTGGATACGGATATCTGTAACATAATACGTCGCAAAAAAACACGGAGCATACATGCTGAATGCATAATAAAGTATTTATAACAAATGAAGCGAGTAAACTGAAAATGTAAAAAGCCGCGATTAAGACCACGAAAGATGAATACTAAGATGAACAAGACTAATGACGCAAAAGAGCAAAAAATACCTCAATCAATTACAAATGGTGATAGGCAACAATATTTTTGACGCGAAGAAAGTAGGTATCTTAACAGATGATAGATAATAAATTTAGTATAAAATATTAGACAGGTGAATGAAGTTTGAAATGTATCCGAAAAGAGAGAAGAGCACTAATGTGATACCGAAAATGACGTCACTAGATTCGCTGAATGTCGAGTGGCCACAGTGGGCTCCAAAGAAACGGGCTCACCAGCTTGCATTTAACGTCATAAGCCAACAGTTGGAGGCTGAGGTGTGATGAAGACATACGAGGTGCGAAGGGAGAAGGCAGGCAGAACAAGAACCCCAGCGAAAGCGACCGTCTATTGTAGCAACAAGACCTTTGAGCACTAGCGTAGTAAATGACTGCAGGTCGGAGTCAATGACAAGCGTTGAATTCCTAGGAGCACGTTGCTCATGAGCCTGAATGATTACTCCATGTTTTAAGTCGTTACAATCTTTGTAACTACGGGAGAAGCCAATTTATCAATAACTTGATGTCATTTTTCTTTTGATATTATACGACTTCTGGTATGACACTTGGGCAATTAATCTATGTAACTAGAGAGTCCCGTTGAAAGATGTGCATTTCTTATAAGAAATATATTTCAAAATCAGATAGAAATCCGACGGAGATCTTTAACAATTTTCGGACAAAATTTGTCTTTATTTGTTTGGTTTCTATTTCTTACACTGGAACTGTTCTAATAAACAACAGTTTTTAATTCATAAGTGCAAGAAGGGTAATCAGAATGTACAGAGCAGCTTGCAAATTTGTAGTTTTATTAAAGTATGAATCAATTACATGAATATATAAATTACATAGGTCAGGCGCTTTATTTACTGGTACGCGAAAATAAATTGAAATTGTAATATACAATTCCCATAGATGTTGATGTCCTTAATATCCTGAAATGTATTTTGCAAGACTAAACTAACAATTTCTCAGGCCAGAGTTCAGTTATTTACAGTTTCAGCTCTAAAGGCGACCAAGGAGGTCATAAGAGCTGTTTTCCATTGCCTCCAAAAGCGATCCACGAATTATTAAACAGGGTTTGCGCTGCTCATTACATAAATGAGCTGCCGCCCCTACCTGCTCCACCCCCTCCAAGGGTGACAATTACAGTCTATGCGGGCCACGCTTGCTCGTTTATGGGCATTGTAAGGAAAGCTACCTCGAAGATTTGTTCGCTCTGAGGACTGGCAGATGGAGGCAGCAATGAGCAACAAATGTGGCGCAAATTGGCGCGATGACGGGGGCGTGCTAATTAAACGCGCGTCGAGAAGAATGAGGGCTATGGAGATGGCGTTGGCGAAGACGAAACGTCCAGGCAGGGACGTTCCCATTCTACAGATTCGATTCCGGAATTGATTCTTTTCTTTCTATCCCAGTGGAATCTCTATTCGAACAATGAAAACCTTCGATTAAAAAAAAATATTCCCGAAATTTTACTTATTTCTCTTTTTTCGTCTTTTGCATTATATTTTTTATTAAGTTTATAGAAGTCCTCGAGTTCCAATTCAATATCCCACATTGCCTCCATCTTTTCCTTCGATCAAATCTAGCTGCGTGGTTCAAATTACATTTGCTTTTGAGAGTACAGAGTAATTTTTCATAAAGATTTCACAACCTGTTATCAAGATAATTTAAATAAAAACACGTAGGTTTTGATCATCCTCACCGTTGTATGAAGAAAAAATCATGCAAACAGGAAATCTTTAATAATTCATCGATTATGGCATCGATACTTGTGTTGAATAGTGTTTTCATGTGAATCGATTCCTTGAAGTAACGATTATTTCGATTCAATTTTAAAATTTATTCCAACGTTTCGATTGTGGGATGGACTTGGGAATCGATACGTTTTCAGGAATCGAGTGTCCCCGCGTAGGGTCGAGGGCAGCCGTGAAGTGGGGGGGGGGGGCAGCAGGCGTTCGGGGTGGCAGCCGGGCGATGTCGCGGGTCGCGTTTCATGCCCAGCCGCGTTGCCGTTCTAGCGCGCGCACAATGACGCCAATTAGCGCCGGCGGGCGACACTTTCTGCCGCGCCGGCGCCCGCGCAGTCGGCCATTAGCTCGGCTCCCCGCGCCGCCTCGTGCGCGCCTTACGCTCCTTCCGGCAGCTGTTCATGCTTCGCCTTTAGGGTCGTTTTACGCCGTGTTCCCAGCTACTGACTTGGCACCAAATGGAGAATAGATCCTTCCCCTTGTACACTCATACATCGGCTGCAGAAAATTCGCAACTGCTCTTGAGGCCGTTTCCTTGAAGCCTTTTGTTTGAGAGGACGCGGCCGAGGGTGAGCTTAGGTCACCGAAAAGGAATTTCACTTATTGGCGTGCTTGTTACGTTTGGCAACAGCGCGTGCGGTCAAGGATGATGAAACTGAAACAGTGGCTGCGCATCGCAAGGGCAAAAGGTTCTGGTGCGCAGTAAGTCGAAGAGGGCGCATTACGTCGGTAAAGGGAGGACACGTCATTGAAGCGCTCAACACCACGAGTGGATACACAGGAATAAACCGCTCTTAATACTGTCGTGATGCACAGCGAACTACATTTGCACGATTATTTTGTTTATTTTTAATTAAGACCGATATTTTTTTAGATTAATTTGTTCCATTAATAGAAAATATGCAGTAATAATTCGTTTTTTCTAGTACTTCCAAATAAATTTGCAATACACAATGCCTCAGTAAATGTCGTCATAGGTATTTAAAAGGAATGAATTCTTATACTACTCAACAAAGTAATTAAGAATACCCAAATCCTTGTGTCAAGGATTTCATTAATACATTTCAAAATCAGGAATCTGTTACAGCACATGCGATGTAAAAATCTCTTGTAAAAAGATTAATGGAAATTAAATAATAAGCGAAATATCAAGTTGAATTTTAATTTATAATATCAAATTTCAAGGCAACGCTATATTATCCTATAATTACTATTTACGAAGAAAATATGTGCATTTAACCCCCGACTATTTAATTTCCTGTGAGCTTTGTAGCTAATGTTTCATTCCATAACGCCACAGATTTTGGTTGTTAAGACAGTCATTCTGAAGTATTCGCCGCGTGTCTTGAAACAGTCGCAGGCATTTATTTGCACTATAAGAAACAACTGCAGCAAATGTATCAAAATATCACACCATCCTCCTCAAACGTATACACAGAATCACGCAGCCCGCTTTGATTCCATTATTCATTCCTTAAATCGTGTCCTATTCGCAATCCCTGAGCGCCAAGTCGCATGTTCTCGGGAGGGGTAGTAGCGGGCGCGGGCGAAGCCAGGGCGGCATCCCAGCGCCCCACGGCGGCGGCCGTTTTCGCCCGCCCTCTTCCAGGAAACGCAGTAAAAGGCCCGGTCGGGGGTCGGCGGGTCCGGCGGCGGCGGCCCGCCCGGCTTCTCCGCCCCCGCCGCCGACGCCGGGAGTCGTTCCGCGAGGCGGCGCCAGGGCTGTCCAAGCCGAGAGCGCGCGGCCCAGGCGCGGCCCCCGCGCCGCCTCCGCTCGCTGTGTCAACACACACTCCACAAAGCCGCGCATCGCATTCAGCTGAAAATTAAGTCGCTTTGTGAGGCCTCCCCAATGGCGGGCTTTACATGTGAATAGCTGGAGCTATTAAAAATATAACCACTTCTTTCATCGCAGCACAGCCTACAGACAATGCGCGTATAAATGATAATGCAGATGCATATTCATAGAGTGGCCTTTCACGGCGAGGCCGATTCCCTGTCGACTCGGACACACGGCCGCCATTCTGTCGACGGGCGAGGGGCAGCAGTTTCTTTCACGATCCCGGCAGCTTCAAAATTAATTCTTGATGTCATTCCGCGGCCGCGGGACAGGCGTGCCTGTCTCCGTCTCTCTCTGTCCGGCGTGTTTGCTGGCAGAGCAAACACCGCAAGGCGGGGCGGCGGCGGCGGCGGCGGCGGCAGCGGCGGCAGTGCAGCGGCCCATTCATGCCACAAAAACCGCGCGCTTACGTAACCCCCCTCCCGCGCGCTCGCCGCCGCCACCGCCGCCGCCGCCGCCGCCGCCCGGCGCCCCGTGAATGGGCGGCGCCAGCGTGCAGGGCCCGGCTCGGTTCGCCTCGCCTCGCCTCGCGGCTTGGGCCAGCTCCCGCGCGGACACCGCGACTCTAGGTCTTAGGACTACGTCAAAATCGGACACGCAGATGGAGGGTGCTTCTATACGAGGTGCTAGTGTGGCCCGGATGTTGTGCAACATACAGACTCATACAACCCTAGCTGTACAGCTGAAGGTTAAAACTTCGCACATAAAAATTATGAGAAATACGAAAAGGGTCTTCTAAATGCTCAATTATCCATAATATACATATATAATGAACATGGTACATACATAACAAACTGCTGAAGTATCTTTTATAACCTTTGCGGCCAGCGAATCCTCGCAGCAGCTACGTACTTTTAAGTATCGTTGGCAGCATTTCGTATTTTAGGTCCTGTGAGGTGCTACAGCAGAGCGCGCCGTTATAAAGGTCTGCGCCACGATAGACGGGAGTTGAAAGGCCCTGGCGACGCTGCCCACGCGATACGAATAACACAGGACTCGCGGGATCTGCCGCTCCTGGCACGCGCGGACACTCGTTGGAAATCCTTTTTACGAAATTTGACAAGAAATTTCATTCCAATTACAATTTCAACAGAAAATCACTCGTCTTCTGTGTGAGGACGCACCTCCTATAATCTCAACAGAAATGATAGAAAAGATATACGTGACTATCATGTTGGCCATTTCCGCGACTTCAAGTTTGTTTAACTAACTCTTCTTCCATTCCTCATAAATCGTGCCTCCATTTGAAATAAGATAAAAAACAATTCTACGAATAAACACGCATGAGTGCTTTTCCTATGTAATCCTCTTCTGATGTAATGCTTCATGGATTTTAATTATACGAGGTGCGTCTTCAGTTTTATTTGATCTCACTGCTTCGGACATTCGTCATTTCACAGCATCTATTTTTTATTGCTGTTTTTTGCGTGAGCGTCTCGAAACATAGTAGCCTCAAGTCTTTCATTCAGAATTAAAAGAATTACTGCTGTATCTTTAATTTTTCGTGACGCCTCAAAGGCAAATTCCTGAATAAAATCGATGTTCAATAAAAAAAGTCCTTTTCCTCAGCGTTTCTTCCAACAATTCCTAAAGAAGTATAAAACCATACAATGATTCTCGGGAGTTGCAATCAATCGTTAAAAAATCGAAGAGATGAAAACATAGTAGCCTACGTCTTTCACTACAAGACGTGAATTTTATTTATAAACGAAATGTTAGAAAAATTAAAATAAAAATTCAACATTTACGGTAAGAATATAGAAATTAGAATACAGAGCTCTTAACGGTTCTGTAAAACGAATAAATGGAATTAGATGATTCAGAGCAATATTGTAATAAGTACCTTTAACTAAATTTTACATTACAGCCAATTAAAAGCTGCAGGGTTTATCAAGCAGCGTGAGTCATAGTTGCACACGTTGTTATTGATCTGTTTGTTGGTCTTCACGAATCGTACAATGACAACGTTTCAAGACAATTTTGACTACGTAATGTTCCTTCGAAGTGAACAAAACACGAAAATGCTGTTCGTACTAAAATGGTGCAATATTGCGCAACTAACGAAAGAAAGTCTCCATACCACAAACTTTAATTAAATGAATAAATGCAAGTTGCAGTACATCTCCAAGTAATAATATATGCACAAAGACACCAAATATATAGTAATTTTATAAATATTGTCAGAGATCTTTAGGTTGCAATCAAAGAAAAACTGCTGACACTTCAAATCGAATGACTCATTAACCCGCAAATTTACTCATGACTCATTAACTCAATGAGACAAACGCAACGAGATTAACTCATTAATTCATTAACTCGCAATTTAATTTTGCGCGTATCACACGTCTATTGTCGTGGCGTATCACACGTCTATTGTCGCGGTCGTGCGCACAGGGGTTGGACCTACCTGATGGTTTTTAACTCCTGTGGAGGCGGGGATGTAATTTTTGTAGTTAGGATACATCACGCTGCTGCCTTGCGGTTTTAGAAGCTAGAGGAAGGGGGTATTACCTTAATAATGAACTAAACATTTAATTAAATCTAATTATAAAATTCAAATACCTACACTTTGGCACGACTAACTTGCAGCAAGATGAATTCTTAACTAATTCCTGGAGGAATTGTTCTTAATTGAGAGGTAATTCTTTCTGTGCATCCACTCATCATTGTTAAACATATGCTCCGCGGTCGCAAGATTCTTGCTTCTGCGCTCGAGGGCATCGAGGGAATCGAGGCTGCTGGGCGCGACCGCGTGCGGCGCGGGCCACCCCTGCGCGCGGCGGGGGGTAAGGGCTCCGAGGCCGCCCGCGCCGCCCGCGCCGCCGGACGAACAGCCGCAGTAACGTGTAAAGCAAAGTTTAAATACGTCGTCCTCGGGCTACCAGCGATATCTGTGGAAAATTCCGGCCTTCGTTAGCGCTAATTCCCTTGTTTGTTTGGAACGTTACCCGGCCAAGCGATCCGGTGCGCGCACGACCACACAGCGCGGGTTGAAGTGTCGGCGTTCGAAGACATTATGTGGGGCCGTGGACCGAATTTATTTCAGGTTTTTAATCACCTTGACATTTCCAGTTTGTTTTATAGACAACTTATCAGGAACGCGGGACAAACGAAGAGCAAATGAATATTTCCAAATATTACATGTTATTAATCAAATTTAATGTAAGAACATGATGAAATTTGCAGTTACTATTGCTACTATTGAATGTTTCTCCAATATGTTAAATAAATTGTATTTACTTTAATTTTACTGTGTTTATGTTGAGTTATTTATATACTTTCGAGCAAAATGCAAAATATATTTGCTTTAGGAAAGACCGGTAGAATCACTTTTACCGGCCATCGATGTGTTCGAATGTGCTTGTATATTTTGAATCCTGTTGGAAACTACTGCTTCGTATGTATCTCGAGCATATCGCGAAAGCCAAGCATATGTAGACGATAGCAAACAACGCATGACATCATACGTGCGATCCGCTGTCGAACGAATAAGTCCTTCCAATAATTCCGTCACGGTTAAAAATAAGGAGATGCCCCAGTACCAGCAAGAATGTGGACTGAGGGAGGTGCGTATTAAAACACGTAAAAATAAACGTTTGCTATTGAAATATTTGATGCTGTGAAAAAGCGACCGAGTCGATCCAGAAGTGCGTTCCCAGCCACTGTGCAGCGAGCCAGGAACTGCGGCGCCGCTGCCCCCAAACCGCTTCCACGGAGCAACCATGCAACCCCTCCCGCGTCTAATCCCAGATTCCAAGAATATCCTTGACGGAGCTGCGGGGAATCTGCCAGCTTTCTCTTGGAAGAAACGACTTAAAATCAAGAAGTTTTGTAGAACTCTCCAAACCTCAGAAACTATGTATTTCTTCGAAGGCGTCCATATACCAAGTTTTAAATACTATAACCTTCAGAATTAGAATTGAAATGACAAGGTTTTCTGAAGACTGCTCTATATCTGCTTACGTATTTGATGTCACGCAGCGAGAGTGAATGGTTATGTATATCATGTAAATAAAACCAATATTGTGTAAATTAAAAAAAGATATTACTAATTACTGCAAATATTCTGAACAATTAATTATGAGAAAAAAGGAATAGAAAAATTTAACATTAAATTAGGTAGGCCAAAGAATCTACGAATTAGATTTAAGCTAGAATTAAGTACTTTTAGGTTAGTATATTTAAGGTAAGGCTCTCTAATTAATAAAGTCACAAGGCAGTAACACACAATGTAACTGTCCCTTTGAAAAATAAACTTTTGCTTCCACAGAGGTACTGTGAAGGGGAGATTATGTTTTAGAGCTACATGCTTCCTGAACTTATTTAATAAAATGACAATTTTACAATCCGTATATGGTTTCTTAAATTTCCACGTATCAAAGGAGTGAAGTTTCAAGGTAATTCGACAGCAGTACTATTAAATCAATCCTGTAGCTCATTTGCTGATGCGAAAAGGGCTATAATATAGAAACGAAACTTTTTCCTTGGGAAATGTTCCCAATAGTTCTGTTTTATTTGCAATTCCACTAAGTGTGATTGAAGATAGGGAGAATGGGAACCAGAGCTCAAGAAAGTGTGCAGAAAGAGGATTGCAATTCCCCTTGGTTACTATGAGTAAATAGATAATATTTCATAAGCTTATAGTCTCTAGCAATACTTTTACGCGAATCTGAGACACCATGTGTGTCTATGTATCACATAAACGTAATGAAGCCCAAACTGAAGGTTCTCTGCAACTGCTCTCTCCCGGGCGCGCTGCGAGGCCCAGGGGCGGTCGGCGGCGCGGCCTTGGCGTTCCGCGCGCCGCGCCGGGACACGCCCCTCGCAGGCCCGGTGCGTCGGCCACTCGGCACACAAATGGGCGCGCGCTATTTTTATTATCATCATATTGTCATCAAAGCACTGTCATGTGATTATTATGCTGCTCTGCTCTTATCATTAGCTATTTGTATTATTATAATGCCACTTGATACTTTCCTGGACTCGGGTCATACCCTACACAAGGACCAAGTACCCAGGAATTCCAGAGATATCTACGCAGGACGGGAGCTGCCTCTGCGCTATCCAACCGATAGGCATTTGCGTATTTAAATACACGAGTTACTAGGGTTTGTTAACTATATTTGTTGTTAGTCGGAAGCCTTCTTCGATAAGTCGATGTATTATACCCGCTTTGGGCGGTTCAATCCTTGGAGCCTTCTATTTTCACTGGGTATTTCAACAGCTTGCTCCTGCACTCCATTGCTTTCCTCTAAATGCAAGAGCTTCTTGTTTAGCACGCTTCCCGTTGATGTGGTATCGGAACTAACGATAGCTAGTGTAGATCGACTTGGGAAGCGTATCTGATCATTGTATTTTGTGTTTTAGTATTGTATATTCTTCATGCCTCATCTTGAGCAGGTATTTCAACTAAGCCTCATTCTCGGATCATTTTCTTCTTTTATCATATCAATGATAGGCGTTTGTTGATCTGCATCTTGCACATTCGTTTCAGACCTTGTCCATGCGGTAGTTTCTCTCTATGATTCTTGTGTCTCACAGTACACGTCAAGTAACAAGTGTCAAGTAACACTGTGTTATATTCACAGTGTGTATTACCCCCCCACACACACACAATATAATAAGTAAATAAGAAGTATATAGAAGTAAGGATAATTCATTATTTTTTTGTTTATTTTCGTCATCGTTTTAGTCGCATCAACTACGTGGTTATTAGCGACTATTTATGTTACAATACATCAACAATATCAATCGATAAATATTTAATTTTGTTTGTATTATATATAAAATTATGATAATTAAAGCGAAAATTGGTGATGCAAACTGTACCTAACAATAAGATTACGGACATTTTTTGAGAGAAAGAAGGAAGGATAGACTAAACAATTTCTTGACATGTTGTGCCCACACCGTTGTGGATGCACGTTGGGCGATAGTCGGCCTCACCAACTTCATTGGATTCTATAATTTAGATCATTTTGAATATTTTCTTCTTAATCTAAGTGATTCGATCAATATATCATTGATAGTTCTATTTGTTGTAACAATTTAAACATAACTTTTAAATTTATAATATTTTAAAAATAATGTGATTTGTTAATATTTTAATATTTTAGTACGAGATTGAATGAAAGAAATTATTTCAGAAATATTGAAAAATTAATAAACAAACATACTACTACATAACTAACACCTACCCGTTTGTAACGCAGTGTAATCAAATCTCCTCCCCTTTTTTGCGTTATGAATTGACGACCTCCAAGTGAAAACTGTAGTTCCTTTCTCCCTTATCGTACGAAGTCAACTGTGTCGTAAGCAGTAACACAGTAAGAATTTACTTGTAATATCACATACGAGAAATCGAGGATTGACAAATATATTTGCACGTTTCAGTCAAAATTGAAAGTGTTTCATTGTTTTTAATTTTCCCTCGAGTTTTGAGAATCCAGCAAAGCTTACGACACCTCTCAAGAAAGGCCAGAGGCTCTATAGCTTCCTTTCAATATTGTTTCTGCACGCATTGGAAATTAGTATTGTAGATTTCTTCTATTTTTTCTTTCCAATATCGTCTCATTCCCATTCATTCCTGATGTTGTCCTTCTGTGCGAAATTCACTCTTGTTTTCCGTTGTTGTTTTTTACAGAAACTTACATTTTTATTTTTTTTATAATTTCTCATCCTTTTTTGTACTCTTTAATTCTTATTTCCCCTAATTGACTTTCACTTGCTATGACTTCTTTGATCCATTTTTTCGGGTTTTGGTCAATTTAGTTACAAATATTGTATTTAACGAATATCTCATTTTAACTATAACTCATTTAATAAGTCATTTTGAAATGAATATCAGAAGCAATTTCAAATTTATCAGCTTCAAACTTAAAATCTGCTCGTTAACTGATCTCAACGATATCGTGGTAAAAGCATTTTATTAAGGGAAAAACATTGTTTTTTCGACTGAATGTTCTTGATCATATCTTCAATACATAGAGATAACGACTGATCATTTTCATCATCTGTTAGAGAAAACTACTAAATTACCGTGCGCTATCACATGATCAGAAATTTACTAGAAACGAATTCTTTCGTGATGTTATTGATACTGTGGCGATAGTTCATAAACACATTAGAATTAATTTCCAGAAAGATCCAATTCTTCTTTGCCTCTAAACAATCAAAAAGGAAAATCTCAATTATGGTAATTTTTGGCAAGTTTGACATTCATTTTCCCTATTTTTTGTCAAGCAAGAATATAGCGATAACATTTTCAAACTGCGTTTATGGTTAATTTACGTAATATTGTTTTTATTATTTTTTTTCATAAAACCTCTGCTTCAACAAATCTACATATGCAGAGTGTGGTTGAACACTCATGAGAAGCAGCCGGAGTGAAGCATCATTCAGCCGCAGAAACAAAGGGGAGAGGGGTGTCGCCTGAGCCGTTCTGAATGCCCGCCAGACGCCTTCTGGGCATTCTTAAGGCAGCGAGATTCCATCTGATTTGCCGATTTGATACGAGCTTCTGAGCTCTCTTTCTTGCAAATCGACACAACTTTTGTTACTAATCTCCGCATTGGTTTGAACACAATTGTTTTCATAATGAATTTTCTCCTTTCCTGCATCCAACCGCCAGTGGGAACCGGCGGTTAAAAAGAAATTATAACTTCTGCTTTACTGGTGTAATGTAAGGGACATAATAATATAGCTTATGAACGTTAATTACATGCGGTGCATGAATATTTACCTTCAATTATTTTGTGTTCCAAATATTCATTATATTAAGAAGTGCCTTAAGTTTTTTGAACCTTCCCCAAACATCAAACCACGTGCGGGAAAATGTACGAAACGAACGCATACGACGAACTCTCAAATCCGCATTTTGTGCTCTAATTCGCCCCTGCACACGTACTATATTTTTAAATCCGGGCAGGAAACGCTCTCCAAAGCGGACAGAAGCAGCGACCGATGGAGCCAAAGGCCGCGGGGCTGGCTCGGAACGAGCGATTGAGCCCTTCAATCCGTTGTTTGTTTTAAATTTTCCTTTCACATTACTCTTGTGGAGGTGCGGATTTATTTTCATAATTCGGGTATATTGAGCTTATGCTTTATGACTTAAGCAGCTAAAGGGGATCTTTTCTTAATAACTAGATTAATCTGACATAACATTAGCTTAAATTTAATTTAATAGATATTAAATGGCACTTTTAACATTTTTTCTTAATAGTAAGGGCAATGATCATACGTTTGCTTCGTTCTTTTTGGATTTTTTTCCATTCACGCATCATTCAAACTTATTACATTATATAGTACATAACCATTCATTCATCCCGCACACCCTCATTGCACTACACCCATCGATGTACACCCTCTGGATTGCTTGTGGAGTGAAAGAAAACCGGCCCAGGCTTCCAAAGCACCTGCCTCCTTGCCCTCTACCCCTCGCGCCGTATTCCATTTTCACTTCCTTAGGCATCTTCAATTATATTTTTTTAACTAGGACTTTTGGTTCTCAATAAATATACAATTGCAATCTACTGATGTGTTTCATGGGATATAATAAGAACGATTATAAGAATTGATACCTTCCATTTATTTACACAAAAATTAGAAATAAAGATTTATGATATTTCAAATATTATATAAATAAAAAAATTCTAGAAGCTCACCAAACCTTTTTGAAATTCTAATAAGTTTCTGAAGAGAATCAATTTATTCAATTTTAGTCTCATGCCAAGTTTAGGCGACCTAGCTTCCAAGATTCTCTTTGTTCCTACAATGTAGCCTAAATTTTGAAAAAACATCCCTAGCGACCTAATGAGGCCTATAACATGATTCTTTTACTTTGAATCATCATTGGATGTATGTCCTTCAAAACTAAAATTCTTGAAGAATTTTCTTGCTTTTACATTTATGAAGTTCGTGGCAATCTGTTATTGCCTAGATTAGAACTTAAATATTATGACTGTGACTGTCTTCATCTTCATCCTCATTGTTATTTATTTTCCAATAGGATTGAGAGGACTTGAGGATCAAACTTTGATGAACTAGATCAATTCTAAAACGTTGCTAGTTTCAGACGGCCTTACACTGTCTCTGAAGGTGATTTTACTTAAACCCCATGCACACTGCTGTATATCTGTATAAAGATTGTTTCCATGTCTACTCCTTTAAATAGAAAACACCTCCAAGTAGAAGTGAGAGAATTTATAAGTTAAAAAAATATCTTAAACCGTCACTCGCTACAAGTCTATCTCTCAAGCTTTTAATGATTATTAGTAATTAAAAAAACTGAGAGCGACCGGTGTCCTCTGAGGCTGCAAAATAAAATCCCATCAATTTTCAAATTCGGCAAGTACTCTGCTGATGCAGAAAGCATGCCATCATCCATTGATCTATTTTCCAGTGTAATAGATCACGAGAATCGAAAAGTCACAAAAGCAATCCATAGCTCGAATGAAACATATTATTGCTTCACTGCCGAAGACATGAGGGATATCAAGATGAGGGATGTCAAAATTAACAGAATTGCAAGCACTGAGAATTTGAACATCGATTTTTACACTTATTTTTCTGTTTCTGTAAAACGTGAGTTGGACACTTCATTGCTAAAGTTTACTTGTTGAGCTTCTTGCAATCTATTCAGTCTTCACCATTAAAATCAATTTCTATACCACTGGACGATAATTTTGTTGTTGTAGTCTTTCAGCATAATATTTACGTACGATTTTTATCTGGCGAAACACGATTGCTATAATTCAGAACAGCAACTCTAAGAAACGGGTAATTGGGAAAATTACATCTTAAATTGTTTACCATGCTTATGTTCGTACTTGTTCCGTCAAAAGTCATTTCGTGGACATTTACACCCACTTCGTGCAAGGCGAGGCGGGCAGGGCTCGCACAGAACAAAAGCTCTCTGCAGTGGGGATGCGACATTGATGTTGATGTTTTCAAAACATCGATGTATTAACACCGATGTTTTTTAACATCAATGTTTTGTGATCGACGTTTTTCTTTTACCATTTTTGTTTCTGAATGAAAAATTCCCACAATCGCAATACTGTAAAAGTTGAAATATGAACTAATAACTGACAGTATCACTGTTATTCATGTGTTGGAACCAAAGGAACGCTGGGGGCACTACCTTCATCGACCAGACTCTCTCGCCTCAGATGACCTCCATGGCCTTGCATTCCCTGTTTCTTTATATTCATTTCGCATATTGAGGTCGGTCAACAAATACAATTTGGGCGTAGGGTCTTCCATGTCTTGTCGTACCCTCATTCGGCGAATTGATAAACACGAAAACTATCAAAGTGAATTTTAATGCACACGAATTTAATGTTACAGGTAATTAATCCAGTCTAAAAACATCGATGGGTTTTAGTCGATGCATTTCGATGTTTTGTTATCGGCGTCGCTTCCCCACTCTGCAGCCGGGAGTGGCGCGGGGAGGGGGGACAGCAGCGGTCGTGGCCGGAGCGGGACTTTACCTCAGGGTGGCGGATTTGGAAAGGAAGTCAAACATGGAGCGGCGCCCGAGTCAACAGGGCTCTCTTCGCAGTCCCGCCCCGCTCCCGCTGCCACCCGCTGCACTCGGTCAAGCGCCCCACGCCCCCACCGCCGTCGCGGAAGTACGCACGGGACGGCAGGCACAGGGGGTCGGCAAAAAAAAAAAAAAAGCGACAGGCTTTGGCCGGCATTACACTGTGAAAGATATTTGACATATATCTTTGTGGAAGTTCTTTGAACTTTGACGAAGGAAACCTCGACAAAAAATTTGATGAAGGTACTACATTTCGTCCAATGTTTTATGTGGTTTTCTCGCGATTCAAGATGGATGACGTCCAAATAGTTATTATTAAGCACAAAGTAGCACAAACATAACTAACCTATGTTTAATCAACGCCACCTAGATTGTGTTGGTAAAGAGGAGAAATAAAAGGTAAAGAGGAGAAGTTTGTGGGTGAGGCCATGGGTCGGACATTGTGAAGCATAAATTAAAGAACTTACAACTGAAAAATTATTTGAGAATGGACGAGGAAATATTCAATTTTATTTGTCGTTCTTCTTCCTTCTTTCCAAGTTGGGTCCTCTGATTTTGAAGTTAAAAGAAAATAAACTTCATAAATTAGGCATTTTCCAAACCTCACATTTTCTACTTCTCGGTAAAATATGTTATACGCGTCAATTCATTTGGTTTTATTTTGGTAGCTCGGATGAACAGTATTATATAAACATTCTAATTGTTCATACTCTGCAATTAAACTTTGGTTGAAGCAATACCCCACGTATATCTATTGGACACCATGTTACCAAATGTATGATAAAACTTGGACGTATGAGGCTACATTTTATGAAAGAAATCTTTAATAAAGTATTAGTTATTACACTGTCATATCTTCTTTTATAAATATCTTTTACAGAAATACCGGCCGTTGACACAGGCGTTGGGCCCAAAAGCGCTGTGGGTTCTCTGCAAGACCGCAAACGGCGTCCGTTGCGACTCACTCCATCTTCCCTTCACAGTAGCCCTCTCGAGATGGGGAAGTAGTGAATTCATTTTCAGGCGTACGGCGTTCCTGCCTTGCAGTAATTGGAGAAAAGGCGTTTACGCAAATAACTAACGGAAATTAACTTAAGGCTAACCAAAATCTAATGGCGCTATGTCGGGGCCCTACGCACGCACATCGCAGGCAGACTACGCCAGAGGAACCGAGTTCAACGGGTACACAGCCGCGTATATAATGCAGATACTTTACTGCAGTACTGCAATATAAATCAAACATATACGTACATGTTACATTCATAATTAATTGTATTTTTGAAATAGGTTTTCAACTCAATTTCACAATTAAGTAAGAGAGACGCGTATAGAAAACCATTGTATAGATACATTGGTTGTAGACGTCTGAACTGTGAGTTTGAAGATTGATCCTTAGTTAGGTAAGTAAAGATCCACCTCTTCCTTCGACAAAGGAAGAGTGCTGCGCTGGGTGCAAGCAGATTTATGTACAGCCATCTTACGTAAACAATGTGCATCCCAAAGGGATCCACTGAAGGGGGAAATTGGGAAAGACAAGGCGAAGAAATAGCGTGACATCTTCCACCGGCGACATTCCAATACCCACTTGTCAGCAACAGACCTCTTCTACGTCTTATTTGAAGAGAAGAAATGAGGAAAAGATTAAAATAATTAACTAATATCAATCAAAAAAATTACAGATATTAACAATTATTTTTTATTGGAACACTGAAAACTTCCCAATAGTAAGAAAGCAGTAAATTAATCGAATTACAGGAAACAATTGCTTTATAATAGAATGTTTCAGTTTTCATTTCACTTTCATGTCTCTGTTTTATTTTGTAATTAATGTATATTACCCATTAATTATTACATAAACACAATTGACATAAGCTTGAAAATAGTAACAGAATGATTTTTAACATTAAACAAATTCCCACAAGTATGAAAATGTCAGCTTTTACTTCAATATTTGATATTTTAACTTTTACCTTGTGCTAATACGATTTACGACTTCTAAATAAATGCCAGAGAATCTCCAAAATTCAATTCAATTACTCGGGGAGATTATTAGAACTAACCTCGCGAACCCAACCCGACAAAAATTGTATAAATAAGTAAATAAATTTTTTACGTAATATTCTTGCAATAAAATTTCATTTAACATAAATTTCGATTATTCACAAATACGAATATACAGTTACAGTTGCATTCCTTATAATTAAGGTGTATCTGATTTACTGTAAGGGATGCTAAAGAATTCGAGGTACTGGTAATAAGAATATTTTCCAAATAGCATGTGAATTACGCACAAAATACCCCGAAATGTAAGTCAAGAAAAAGTTACTATTTCTGATTTTATAAAGTCGTGGTTCATTTTTTAAGTATTGGTAAAATAAAATTTCTAGAAATGCTATGCTACTTCTAACATAATTTAATAAAAAATTCTATCAGAAGACGTTTACCCTATGGTTTCGTCCGTGATTTTAATTTCAAAGAGAATCTGAAAACAGAATCTATGAAATAAGAATTGACGCCAAAGTAACTCAAGTCTTAACCTTCCGACACTTTAATGGTAAACATAGCTTTAATCTCCGAACGTGCAATATAATTATTATCATTTGTATTTCAGTTCAGTGAACACTCGCGATAATAAAAAAATATACAATTGAATACTGTCTTAACATTTGTCTTTACTCTTAGAACAGATACTTAAAAATTTAGACAGTAGTAGTTTTTAATTTGTTTATTCTACATCAAGTAAACATTCAACCAACGACGTTTCGGGAGTTAATGCACCCCAGCTTCAGGTTGTTTTCAATTATTTTATTCCATATCAAATAAATCATTTTCTTCCAACAACATTAAAATTAAAGCCCACTTCTGTCCAAAAAGTTTAAGGCTTCGATCTAAGAGTAAAGACAAAAAAACATGTTGATAAACGCATAAGCACACACTGGTTATGACAGGTATTAGTTTCGTATGCCTCGAGGAAAAAGCACTTGCAATACCGAACTTTAAATTCTAGGATTACTATTTTCATTGAATTCACCCTCCAAATCAAACAAAGGAGGGCGGCGCACGCGCTTTCAAGCCCCGCCCCCGCGCGCCGCGCCCCTAGAGGAAGTGGGAGCGGCCGCGCCATCTGCCAGCCAGACTGACCGCGCGGGCGCGGGTGTCTGGGCTGACGAGGAGCCCCCATTGTGTCGCCCTCGCCTGCAGCCCCGCCCCCGGCTGCACTTGTTGCTGCCACAGCTGCCAAAACGGCCATGGCTGCATATAGACTCACCCGAGAGCTTTCAACGACAAAACATGACACGGATGAATTGGCTCAATTGATTTCTCTCTTGATAAGCATTATTTTGCATTAGTTATTTGTTTGTTAATTTATTATCAAATATCAATGAATATCTCTGAAGAAATATTTGCAGAATATAAAAGTTTGCCTTTAAAAGCATCAGCGACTTTAACACGTAAAATGGGGTTTGGTATCAAATAAGTGTGAGAATCTTGCCGAAATTTTAATTTAAGCCGCGACATATCTTTTTATTTAAGATTACAAGGTACAGGTGGTAGTTAGAAGATGTTAAGTTACATCCCAGCTAATAATAAATGCAACAACAATCCTGCCAACGACTGATCACACACAAGCGATGGCGGCGTCTGCGGCCCTGGTTAGAGCGCTAGTGAGCGCAAGCAACGTGCTTATGGGTCCTCTTTCTTATGTCAGACACACAACGACTATTTGGCACAAAAATGAAATTTAGAATAAAACTATGTAATGATCTTGAAAATACTGGAGGATCGTTTCCCCCGCCCCTTAGAGATGCCCGTGTTTAAAAGTATCAAGAAAAGCAATTATTCGTCATAAGCCCTATTTTCGCAGACTTTCAGGAGAGAATAAAATAAATGTGTTACGCATGATTGAAGACGATAAGACCTTTGTCGGAAGATTTTACACCTTTATTCCTTACAAAAATCTTTAAATGCATCAGTTCAAAATGCCCTATAATTGCAAGATTCTGGGAACTAGCCACTTTGAAACAAATGGTCGCTTTGGCAGTTTTAAGATGCTCCTGCTAGTCGAGGGCCCAAGGCGAGGAGCCCATCGGCCCCTTCAAACGCCCGCCGCCGCCCCCGCCGCCCCCGCCCGCGGCCTCCCTCGCCGGAGCCCCTGCCTCTCCCAGCCTCTTGCGAGCGGCCGCCCAGGGGCCTGGCCCCCGCCTCCCCATCGCCGGCAATAAACGCGGCGACGCGACGGCAGCCCCCGAAGGGCGCGCTCGGTTCGCGACAGCCAGCGCGCGGCCCAAGGCACGTCACGCTCCATCGGGCTCTAGAGCCCAAGCGCGCCCATTCTCCCATTGTGCGAGTAAGCTTTTACAACATCTAAATATACAATCCCCTTCAGCAGCCCCGAAAACAGGGAAAGTAGGGTGGCGCGCCGCGCGTCTGCCGCAGCCGACGCCGCGCTGCTACATGTGTAGCGACGAATTTACAGCTCGGGCTGGGCATCGACGCCCCTGAACGCGGGAGCCCAGTGGATGTGCATTTGGGGGCTACTCCGCTTTCGTTTTAACTGCCGTGGACAAAGCGATTGCCGTCTCAAGCTCCGAATAAAAAGAAGGAATCAGTCAACGAAAGATTTATGTTCCGGTGTCGACCTGCACCAATTCATTTCCAGTTTCGTGCCCTTGTTGAGTAAATAGAATATTCGACCCGAGGGTTGGGCGCGGAAGATGGAATTTTCTCGGTCAGCGGCCGCCGCATTTCAAAACGCACAGGACATTTCGGATCCGCCATAAATCAGCAAGTGGCCTCTGTTCTACGTGACGATCTCCCAGCGCCCCTCGCGGTTTCGGAGTTCTACATAAAACGCATCTCAATGCATGCTTTATTGCCATAAGAGCAACACACGACAAAACAAAACTATTATCCTTACACGTACATGATGTACATTTAGCCTCATGTTTTCGGTTTTCTTCTTTATCATGTAAATATTTCCAAAAAAGGCTTCATCAAGAAAACACCGAAACACGATTCCTTATTAGCACCAGAGCAACTTTTTACATTTAAAAAAATTCTTAGAATTAATTAGCTCATATAAAATCATTGTAGAAACATTTAGGAGTCTTTCTATAGAGTTTTTCACTAGTAATGAAACATCGAAACGAAATTAATTGATATCTTCTCAGATTTGCAGTGTTTTGTGCGTATTATTAATTATGGTTTAAGGAAATGCTGCCAAACATGATTTTTCGAATAGAACGTATCCATTAGCAATAAGAAATTGAAAACGGGTCAACCTGAATCAATAACCCGCAGAATTTGGCGCTACTGGAACGACATTGACGGAATAATTCGGTAGTTGGAGTGAATTTAGGGTTATTGGCCGAGTGAAATGAGAGTTTGGGCATTGAGGACTTCCAAAATGCTTTTCTAAATGTATTTCGATTTGCAGCTCTCTTGATTTCGTAAGGTGAGGGTCAATTTTTCGGCGAGGGAGTACGTTCTTAAAGAGCTCTTCTTTGTCCATGGTCATTTTTACGTAGTCCTTTTCAGATTTAGAAAAGTGTTTGTTAATGAGTGTTACTCAGATAAATTGGGGGGGTGGGTGATATAATGAATGAAATCTTAAAAGAAAGAAAAATAACACACACTGTGAATGCTATGCTTTCATACCCTCTTAATGCGAGAGTTATTCCGTCACATAATTTCTGATGGGTTACTCCTCGGTCTATATCATCCATTTGTATTTTGTTCAACAAAATGAACGATGGTCATGAATCACATGATGTTTCATTACCTACTTAGGTAAGAAATATGGGATATGAAGTTTAAAAGTAGTTTTAACACTTTTCTGTTGAAATACGCCGTACAACATCTCATTGAACAAATTACACGGAAATGTATAAAAATCATACTCTGGCTACCCAGTCACCACATTCGCTGTTTAACTGTTCAGCAATACTAAAATCTTATGAATTATTCATTTTCTTTTGAAAAAAAGGATCTGAATTTACCAAGTGCGCTTTCACTTGTTCACAAATATAGTGTAAAAGAAAATCAGTGAACTGAAAGCAGCAAACAAATTTCGTAACAGGATTCTCAATTTTAAAACACATTTTTGGACATATTTCTTATTAAATCACAATCTCAACTCAAAATTATACATCTCAAAACATCTTTTTTTAAATTTAAATCAGCTACTTCAGAAACTTTACCTAACACGATATTTCGTATCACATGCAAGCAGTGAATGAGCGCTTACTAGCTCGCTTTGGTTTGCAAGTGCGACCAATGTTCATGTCTGTTGAGCGGAGAAGGGGCACGTAAATAAGATTTTATAATTCCCAGAGATATAGTTATCACAATCACGTTATGACTTATTCTTTCTTCTCGGTGATTACGTTCAATAGCAGAACGCGTAACAATTTAGATTTCTTTAGCACTTCAATTATCGTATGTCCTCAATAATCCTTTAACACAAGTTATTTTATCATAGCTTTGTTGTTTTATTATAGTAACATCACGTACTAACATTCGCCAAAGTAAACAATCGAACCTCAATACACCATTACTTACGAAGTACACTTCAATTTTCAGTCGAAGATTTGAAGTTCACTTTCTGCATACGCTCTCTGGCTTTTGAAATATAGCCTACGCTGTAAATTCTTCATGCGAATGCGTATGAAAACAGGTTGTTTCATCAAAGAGGTTGTCAAATAGTTAAGTGACTTGTCTCGTAAATAATTGGACTTGGGCTTACTTGCAATCTTATCTCAATGTTCAGATAAGGCAAATTATTGTAATGTACAAGGCAAATGTATAATCGAACGAAAAAGGGAGTCTTACGAAAACACTGCTTTAACGATCAGAAGCGTCCAATGCATTCCATAATCTGCATGGAAAATACTGTGCTACCCTTCCCTCATTTCAGATAACCGTTTACTTATCAATGCAAATTGTTACGATGGCCGAAGCCCTGTTCAAAAGTGTCTCGCCGCTTGACTTCCAATATATCAACTCTCTTCGGCGTTATGAGGCAACCATAAGCGTTCGGCGATGACTACAGGGCCCGCGTACGCTCCCTCGTTTTCTACTCAAAACACGTTTAGACTATAAAAGAAACTATCTGTAAGTGGGCATTACGTATGAAAATATGTCACCATTCCATCCTCATGCACACGAGCTATCGGCGTTCTCGCCGTCGTTTCTCAAGAAACGCGTCCTCCCCACGAATAAAAAGACCCGCCGGAAAGGAAAACACGTGGACGAGGATTCCTGGAACTAATGAACGACGACTATGTTAGAGTATTATTATGTAAATACCAGGCCGATGGAGGGCCGATGGCGGTATTTATCTGCTCCAGCGCCGCTTTTTGTCTCCGTCGCCGAGGGACGCCGTGCCGCCGCCGCCGCCGTCGCCGTTGATTTAATCCCGACGCGTTCCCAGCCAATCGCCTTCGACGCCCATCGCGTGGACATTTTGTGTCCACCCCGAGGGTATCCGCCATTTTGAGATCGAAACGCGATGTGCTCAGTGAAGACCTGCGTACATTCACAATAATCTGGGTTCGGAGTCGAATAAAAACAGCACTCCCGCTTTAATTCCTCCTTTGCGCCTTTCTTAAAACATTGGCCGCAGTATACTTAACATACAGTAAACGTTGTAACATATTTTGATTACTTTTCACCAATGTATTCCGCAGAGCTAGAGGAGTTCCTCGACCTACCAATGCAGTAAAATATGTTCGCATTAACTCAGAATGTTGTTGTTTCTAAACATTAAAAAGAAATAGTATTGGGAAGAAAAAGTTACCGTTTACTTTCCTGAAAGTCAACCACATTTAGTTACTTTTTAAGAAAGTTACACAACACTTAACGAACTCGTTTATTTCACTTTGCATAGAGTGTGGACGAGGATTGTTCAAATACGAAACAGCGACTTAAATGTGAAAAGTATATGTGTACAGGTCGAACCTCTTTCTTCTCCCCGGCCAGAAATATGAGCAAAAAATCATTATTTGCCGAGCCAAAATCAGGATAGGAATAAATTTGAACTTCTTTTGAAATGAATAAAAACCAAATTCCGGAATGAAAAAAAAAAAACATTCAATACACGAATTCCCATCCTAACATACCAAAGATTTGAGGAAATCCCTTTAACCGCACTCTGTCGCGGGATGGTCATGGAATAGCGGTACGCGCGTTTCATGCCCCCCCCCCCCCCATTTGGGGTTCAAATCCGCAATCACCATTTGATATTGTGAACACAGAGATCGGAGACGCTCCTCATGGAGGCCACACTTTTTCCCTCTCTCCAGTTTCGCTTGTCTGTCGTCCCACTCGCGGCTGCTGGGACGTCCCCCTGCAAGGGACAGCGTGAAGGGTTAAGCGAGGCGGTCGCCGGATCGTCCCCCGGCGCGAAGGAACGCACGGTTCGGCTGTGGCTCTCCAATGGGAGGCGGCGGTGCGCGGGCTAACGCTCTCCCGAAGGCCGCGGCCGGGGCGCCATTCCCAATCCCCGCGCCCGCCCTCCGCCCGCCCGCCCCGCGCGCTTTGCGCCGGCCCCCTCCGCCCGCCGCCGCGGGGTCAAAGTTGTTGCCAATCGGAGGAGCGCGTCCCGGCGCCGGCCCAGGCCACGCTCCCACCGCCGCCTCCGCCGCCAGCCCCGCCGACGATTTGGCCGAAGGCGCTGCTGAGGTAGCTATCGCTGTTGAAGATGGCACTGTTGGGACCATAGCTGTCACACCTATGTTGTCATCTCCCCTCCTTATACCCACAGCTGCAGACCATCGTTATCATAAACGCAGCCGTCACCTCCCTCCAACATGATACATACATAAGTGCCAACATGATCTGACTCCTCCGAGTTCCTGCTATCTTTTCGGCTCTTCCAATAACCCATTTGCCAAAACGTCCACCATCCCTCTTGTAGCACCTCTCTTCTACAATAACTCCTTCCTCTGTCACCAACTCTAGTTCAATCATACCCACAATATTTCATTTTATATCGAAATACCGTAGTACGTTCGTCAAAAGAGCCTGCAACCAGTCGCGCCACACACAATATTTCTCTCCGCCATCAAAGCATCGCCTTCGTCGTTTCCACGACCACTGCGCACCCACATCCGCCAGCGCCTTTTTACGCAAAATTTACAAGAGCGTGCGCCCGTCACGCAGTGTGCGGCGACGCTCCCCCCCTCCCCCGCGTGCGCACAAGCACGCGGCACGCGACCAATGGGGAAGCGGCGGACACTTCGCACCTTCCCGTTCTTCCTTCGGGCTTTCTGCGCCGGCTTACTGTTTATCTCTGGTACAAAGACTTCAACTCCGGTTATAGGGAATCGTTGGGACTGACAGTTATAGTTCTCTACAACAAATGAATATCGACAATTGATAGTATAATGTTCACATGCAAAACAAATCGGTAGTCTTCATACTTTTGAATGACTCTTGCCCTCTAAGAATATATCCTCTTTGTCATCTTTCCTGTGGATCCTCTTTTATAATCTTAGTGTTCTTCTGACTCCAATACCCTTCCACGGCATTAACCATCTCCTTAGCCATATACTATTTCGTTAATGTAAACGGTACAATAAAAAATCACGTGACCCTTTGCCTGCAAACACATATTGTTATTGAACTATACGAGTTCAGTTCGCGGTTCTGAGGCAATTTTAAAAAAATCTATTACATGCATTCACAGTAGTCGATGTGGAGTGTTCATCATAACCGGATCATCAAGTGTTTATTTGTATAGTATGTGAATTGGCACCAGAGACGCTGTAACCAAAAGCTCACTGTATTCCTGTTCATTATATTCAGAGTCGTAATTATATTGCATTAGCCAATCACGCCGAAGAGCATTCAAGAGGATTCAATTAAATGTCATATTCAAAAGGAAATAGAATGACAATCTAAAGAATAAGTTATCATGTACAATCTTAGAAAAAATTGTTCATTCATCATTACTCCGTTTGTTCTCTAGCTATGTTAGCTATGCCTAAGCGGGCCAAAAAGATATTTAGAGGTATCTATGCATGGATTTTGTAGCACGTTTACGCAAATAGATAGGTTTGTACCTCGTAATCTACCAACGGTGGACTGGCTTAACCAACACAGACCAAAAAAGATAATCTCTCTTGTCGATATAAATCACAAAATCCTCTAGCGAACTTAACAGAAATACACGAATATACTTTTTCGTTTAAAGAATGTTCTGTACATTACGTTAGAGAATTCTAATTCTTGTTGTTTTTTTCTTGTAATTAAAATGAAGCACCTGGTCCCTGGACACAAGATATCACTCAATGCACAAAATAAAAAAGCAGATGGATATTCTCAAGATGCTTTACGTTGTATTGCGCGAGGTTAATCGAGAAGAGCAAAGATCGAAGGCCATTATGAGAAGAAATTATTTCCCTGCGTACGTCGAGACTTTTTACTACCATTAATATAATAGAGTTGTCATATTCAACTATTTCTTCATCCTTTCCAAGATGAAGAATAAAATATAACATTCAAAAACAAATCGAACTAACAATCCCAATATTTTTTATTAAAGGAATAGAACAACTGTGCTTTCCTCGACACAATTCAGCAATGTTTTCTACAACTAACATTTGTTTGTAAATTAGGTTTTTCAATGATTTCTTCCATTATTAAATTATGCTATTGTCTTTGAAGGCGGACATCCGTCTCCATTTACCTAATACATTTTCTCATGTCTAGAATGGAACATGGTATACACTGTCAGACATAAATCTCACTCTTGGATGTTTTAACTGCTCCTAAACTACGAAGTTTGTATATTAGTGATACCAATTTTACGGCCTCACCGTTTTCCAACTTGACAATTTTCAGAACAGCTTCGCGCCGGGTAGCGTAATTGTCACAGTATTGGAGCTTCCGTCACATACAGTTTCTAACATATAGCAGACGGAACACTCTTTTCTCGTAAGAAAGTTCACCAAATCATTTTTGCATATTGAAAGATTTGCAAATGAAGAACTTTAGCTATTTCTTTCACGGGCGTCTCTCACAACGAGAAGTAGTAGGAAACAATGAAATATTCGTATGAATGGAGTAAGTGATATAGTTATAATCCACAATTATAAGATTTTGAAGTTGAGTATACTGTAAGCATACTACTCGTTAATTCATATTTAATTTGGCAGAATGATTACTCAGAGGTTCAACAGAAAATAAAAGAAATTAATACTTGGAATAGAAGTCGGGTGTGCAATACAGAGTACCTGTAAAGAAAGTTTTAATGTAGTCTCCCGATGTTGGATATCGGGAAGGCGTATGATCCACCTGAATTGTCTATCACAGCCCTCTCTCAGTTGTGTACGGACGTACTAAGCCTTCCTACGTAGGAGAGCACATTACACATTTTTATTTTAATGTTCGAAGGATTGATGTCCGGGAAAGTCGTGTAAAGTGATCGGATAGCACCTTCTAGCTGTATCTTATTCACACTGATCGTTAAGAGTAACGGTATCTGAAACGATACCGCTGTCAAAATCCTGGTGTTTTCGCAAGACTGCATTCAAGTGGCTCCTCACAGTCCTCCAAAACAGTAGCGGCACACGCCGCCTCATTTCATGAATGCGTCTCAACGTGCGCCTATCTTTTAGGAATGCTCTCGAATATTCCCGATCACGGCCCGTTCTGAATAGTGCAATCGAGGTCCACGAAATCTCTCCTCAAAGCAATTCGCCATCCACCCCTCGCCACCATTTCTGACGCGCGCGCGCTATATTTGCCCATCCCACAAGACAATGGATGCTCTGACGCCACGCACTCCGTCCCTGCATGTTGCGTGCGCGCGCGCACCGAGCGAGGACAGTGAACCCCATTCGGGGCCCTGGCGGGATGCGAACCCAGAGGCTCCCAGGCGCCTCGCCAGCGCTACACGGCGGGCGGCGCGACGGCGCACGTGCGCGGCTAAAGATAATTCCGGCGCACGCAGACACCCCCGCCCTCGCGGTGCGATGCGGTGCAAGCAAGCAGCCTCTGCAGTGCAGCTGGCGCGCGTTCGACACAAACGGCATCCAAGGCGCCGCTTCTTGGACTTCCCATTTCAAACATCAAGCAGAGCAAACAATGCGAATGTGACTTGTTTCTTCATACACTATTTCCAAAAGGTTCAGCTAACTTTCAAGATTTATTATTATTATTATTGTGAAAAATGTTCGAATCTTACTACCATCAATTGACCAGTTCCTTTAAGCCCACAAAAGAAAGTTCAATATGGAAGATTTCATCACTTTCTACTATGTCCTTTATAGAGTTTCGAGAAAAAAATCGTATTTTATTTTATGAAGTTATCGCCTGAGAATATTTCCCTTGTGAGCGAACGTCTGGAGCCGAAAGTTAAAATTGCTCTTTCAATTAAGGGGATCATCTTTTTTTTATTGATTAGTATGCGATTATCTCAAGGAAGTTAGTTCAGGGGATATAGTAGTCTATTTCTGTTTTACGGATCTAGAATTTGGAAAATCGGCGAATACTGAATGGACACGATACAGAAAGATTTGCAATCATAAGATACGGAAATACGCTTAACAAAATTGAACGGGGTACGAAAACTGCTTATCACTGGGATGTTCCATTCGGATATTCAGCTTTTAGTTCGGTGTAGATGATTAACAAAGCTTCCACTCTTCAGCATCCCTGGAGAAGTGGGAGCTCACTTGTATATATTAATGCACGGACATATTATTAATGCTCTGCGGCTTAAGTAGTTAGAGGAAGGACCGACTTAAATATATTATACGAACTTAAGTGTAGAGCAATAGATTTCAGCAAGAATTAACAGGAAGCTCTTTAGCATACCTACATTGAAGTGTTTTTATTACGATAGAGATCGTTCAAAACTTTACTTTTAATGACTAATTTAGATATTATTCATTCAACATTTACATTATTGACTTAGCATTCGTTCAATTCCCACTGACGTAGGCTAAGGCAACTGAATCGTTTATGCCAGAAACCCGTTAAGCGCAAATTCCTCCAGAAAACTGACAAAAAGTCTCCCACTTTTTCTGATTTCTAGTATTTTTATTTATTAACTCGGTTAATAAATATATATTTTTCATATAAATATGCAGTATACGATGTGCCTATCTTCGTGGAACAATTTTGCGCCGCTAATGCATCCTTTAGATTTTGGCGTTTGACGGATTTATGAAATAAACGATTCAATTGAGGGTGGACGAAAGACGAAGCGGTTGCAGCTCCGAACGCTAAGTAAGCAGATGTTCATCGCGCAGTTGTGCCCTTTTGGGCCTCGCGAGCGCCGGCGGCTGGCCACCGCCGTCGCGCGCTGGCCCGCGTTCCGGAGGATGCCCCCCTCCCCCCCCCGCCCATCACCACAACGCCCCACAATGCCCACTGACGAGGCGGGAATGAATTGCTTAATTGGGTGTACAGTAAACTGCTGCCTTAAGGAACTGAGAGGGAGGGCTTTTCCAAATTATGAGCTAAAACTAACTTAAATTTAGTTTCAATCATTTATTAGTTATTGTGTAGCCCTTTGTCATGTCTAACTTTAACAATTTATTTTTCTTTATGCTTGCACTTCCACGCGGACGCTCATGAGGGCTTGGCCTCGAAGGGGACGTTCGTCGTTTTCCTGCCCGGCTTAAGTCAGATGGAACCAATGAAACTCTTTCCACAGAAGGGGGCTACGGCGCCCTTAAGATAGTCCATCTTTGCTCTGGTGGTTAGTCCCAATATTAAAATCCCATATAATTTAAATACACGTTTCTAATAGATTATTCGGAAAAATTTGTAAAGGCTCGAGTAAGTCAGGCGCCTTCAGTCATTATCGCCTAATGATTCCTTTAGGACAAATCTTTCCGTCTGCTGCATTACTCCCAGTTAGAAGTTCCCTGAATTAGAAATCAAATTATGTTCGTCCTGCCAAAAAAAGGAAATTTTTCTATGAGCTCTTTCCTCCAAGAAACATTAATAGAAATATTTGACCTTATGTAGAATACTTAAACTACTCAATAAATAAGACGCCTCAGAGTAAACCCCATCTCACATTTCACTGCAACAAAGAATATGTTCGATAATGATTGCTACTGGAAGTACTAACCAGAATTACAGCTAGTAAGAAGCTCGCGGGAATATAAATGTACACATCCACTTCGACATTACACGCTAATTCGCAACGCTATTTAACGCCGAGCAACAAGAAGACCACTCGCGTATCAGCACTTCCCTTAATTAAGAGCATTTATCCGAATTGTAGATACCTGCAAAAAGTGAATAAAACTTACATTCCTAAATAAAGGAGAACATATGACGCATTCCTTTTATTAAGGCATATCTAAGCTCTCAGGGTCTATTTTCAATAAACCTGAGGAGTGATTCTACCTTTCTCCAATAAGGCAAGTTCTCGATCCTCCAGCGTGTATATATGAAAACGCCGAGTAAGTATTGGAGGTGTAAAACGAGATGTATTACACCCATTTTCGTGGACGTGTTTCGAGGCCGCTAACGCACTTCTCCTACAGAGCTAGGTTTGTCCGGATGTGTGCACACCTCTGAGATATGTAAGGTACCCAATCCCTTCCCCACGGCAAACTATACGGAACGTGCCTAAAATGATGGGGAAAAGTCAACATGGAAAGGAAAAAGGTCTCGCCCTCTCCGTGGAAGATGAGCCGTTTCTCAGCTTCAGAGGATTCGAGAAACATAAACAAACCCTTCGAAATTGGGCTTATTTTCACAGAACCTGAATGTAAGTATTGAATCTTGGGATCTCTTCTCGAGGAATTTTTACCTGCAGCATCCCTGGCAGCGGAGCCAAATCTATTAGAAAAGCAGAAATGGGCAGTTGTGGATTCTCTTTAATTGCTTCCGAGTAGATATTGGAATCAAATATAAAAGGAGACATGAACATTAAGATTTGCCAAACTTTTATTGATAAATTTGCTCTATATTTTTAGTTTTCTTAAAAACAGTGAGGGTATTAATTCAAGGAATAGTGCAATTAAAATAACCTCCAGTACGTCTTCGCTGTTCAATGTTTCTCCTCACAATTTTAGAAAACTGAAAATACTTATTTCTGAAATGCATAACGTAACCCTGCAGACATTAAATATTATAGATACACCATTCGATATTTATGTACTACTTCCTTGATTATCAAAACTTTTCCAATTGTTTTCAAAAACTCGGTTTGGAAAGATTGTCAGATTGTGATTTATTTTGACCATTATAATTGACACTTCTGTATAATAAACATTAATAACTTCATAACTAATGCCTTCAGATAGCAACCATTTTCATGTTTTGTCAACATGCGTGTTGAAATCCACCATGCTATACAAAGATTATTGCAGTTTGTGTTGTTATAAAGTTAGAGAACGATATGTGAATAGTAAGGATAAACTCCTTAGTATCTACAGTCGAAATTATCTATATAAACACATAAAATATAATTCAACGTGAAAAATAAAATAAATTATTATTATTATTATTATTATTATTATTATTATTATTATTATTATTATTATTATGTAAAGCGCAGTTTATGTGATTGTATAAAATAAGGAATAAATTGGAATTAATTGTAAAAGAAAATGTAGGGAACCTAACGTCACGTCCTATGACTTATCTGGGCCCAAAACCAATAACAGGTGATACAAAAATCCACTTAATTCCATTCCAAAAAATACTTGGTATTTAAAAATTATAGACACTATCACTGGAATAAACAAGAATTGCCACAAACACATTCCGTAGAGCGACAAACCAAATAGAAGAATTATGTTCTTGCGTTGCAATGTTTGTGCTGTGAATTTCAAGTCGCAATTGAAACGAAGTGCGGTAGAACTACGTTAGCAACTTGTCGTATAACATTCGACACCAAATGAAATTCACAGGAACTGGTGAATACTCGCGCACTACAAGGCTCGCGCTCACGTATTTGTGAATCGCCGCGCTAAAGAACGCCTGAAAACTCGAATCCCGTTCACAAAGCTCAGTTCGCCCGTTCATCACCCTTTACTTCGCCGTCTTGGCAGCTTACAGACGACAGAACACAGGTCTGGCAAAGGTTCAGACAGACGCACCTACTTGTAACCGAGTAGCTTTCGTTAGTTTAGTTTTTAAAACATGTTTGCGGATACTTTTCTAGAACCGTTCGTTGTGTGTCACGTTCCTTTCAAAATACCTCAACAGCGCCTCACTTCCCTCCGGAATACAGCGAAAAGATAGATATGGGCGCTGAGAAGCCTCGTGTAGCGTATTAGTCAAACGTCAAAACTCAACCTGAGAGTCTGATCCTGCGGGAATTTTACGAGGGGTTCTGTACGTCCCGGGCGACGCCGGTCGGGGAACGAATGTGGTGCTTATTTGTCGAAGTGAACGTTTGACTACCGGTGGCAAAAATCGCTCGGTTAATGAGGCGAGATTCGAGAAGGCTGGAAACGGAAGAAATACCGAGTTACGCAGCCTAAATGCCCACTTACGTCCCCACCGGGGCCTTTGCGAGGCGGTGCGTAATAAGAGGCGCAGAAAACAGAACCATTACGACCCCCTCCCCGGCGCGACCAATGGGCGGGCGAGGGCACGCGTGAAGGGAGAGGGGGCCCCCGGGGCCCGCCAAGGATCCACAGGAGAAACCGGAGGGGGTCGACGGACGGCAGCAGGGGGCCGGCAGGGGGGCGTGAGGGGGCCGCGAGCGGGCTGCGCGGGTCAGAGAGAGGCCCCGACACGATGGGTCACCGGCCCCGCCAGCGAGCCTGCGAGATTGAACGAATATCGCATGAAGATTCGGAAAAAACAGGACGTGCCCAACGATAAACATCCAGGTAGAGGTGAAGACGAGCATTGTAGCTGGAACACGAGGAATGGGTACGGCAGCTCCCTTGAAAGTACGACCTGCCGCTTCGGAAAGAGCAGGGTTCACGAAGTCGTCGTGAGAGCCAATTTCACAAATCATCTTGTCGCAATGTAGCGCGCTTTGTAATTTCTGTGACGGAGTCATCGCCCTCGCTGTACGAGTTATAAATTTGGAGAGGTGAGAGCAGCGGGTGATCGCCTCTGAAAATGATGTCCTGAGAAGGTTGAGAAACTTCGCGAACTACACAATTCTAGATTATCGTCTTTTCGTGACACGTTAGAACCTGTAATTTTTGAAGCAGCTATGATAAAACAAGCGTGTCTTTTGAGCAATAACGTCGTTCCGTGAAGGCTCGATATACAAGGAAATTGAAGTTATTATGCTAACATTAGACTGACTCAAGTTTGTGCAATCGTTTCGCCCTCTATCTGATGCGTCATCGCCGATTCACAGAAGTGGCGCAATGACATGATGGCATCCAGCGCCTTCGTGTCACCTTGTCAGCCAATTTGTGAGACGATGCGACATGGAAGATGGACACTTCTTGTTTTTGTGGTTACTACTTCCAGTATATCTTTCCTCTTGTCTTGTATGTAATCATTGCCAGACGATTGTTTCGAAAACTTTATAGTTCCTTACGTTTGTTTCTCGTAGTTCCAAGAAAACATAATTATACGGAGAAATTTCCTTGTATATTAAGATCGCTTGCTAAGATACTCTTGAATATAAATTTAATAAGTCTATTCATCACATCACAAATGTCATTAACTATTTCACAATTGGAAATTACAGTTCACACCGTACCAAATTTAAATTCTTATGCGAGTTGAGATTCATGTTCGATATGAGTTGGGAATCAGTCTTAGGAATAGTATACATAGAAGATGGACGGATTAAACAGGTGAGTAAAAAAAACTTCCATTTAAATTAAGAAATAAATGCTTAGAAAATTCTTGCCACTGCCACAATTCTGCAACCCCAAGCTGTACGATAAAGAGAAAAACAGAATTGCTAGAATTTTGTTCAATGACAGTAATAATATTCTAGACTTGATTCGGTAGCAAGTGGTTTAGATTTGAACATCAGTTAAATTAGATCAATTTATTATCATTAGTTCCATTGTATACTTCCTTTCATTTCTCAGTTTCCCATTTTAGATTTGTCAATCGCTCAGAAAAAACAATTTCAGATCGCATCGCTCTCTAGACAATTCATTTATAAATAATTTTCTCCTTACGAGAGTCACGCGAAATCGAATATTAAATTCGCTTTCTCTTGGCCTAATACGCCCCCAGCAGAGATAGAATCACCTGCGCCGCGCTTCCACTCCCCCGCACGCCCTCGCGAGGGGCAGCGACCACCCGGGGCGGCGCGGGCGAAGGGCGGCGCTGCGCGTGCCACGGCCCTGCTGCCCCCCCCCCCCCCGAGGGCAGTGCGCAGGAAGCAGTTTGTGGCGGGTCGTACAGTCTCTAATGTTCATACTTTACGAAGTTTGGAGCCGAGCGCACGACTCTCCTAGGAACACTTGACAGGAAAAATATTCAATTAATATCCTCACTGTTATTAAAAAACGAAAGCACCGATTACGATTTGCCAAACATACATTGATAAAGTTATTCTAGAGATGATACATTTCGTTCATTATAGAACAAAAAAAAATTATGGTATTATTATGTGTGTATATGTAAATATATGTGGTTTTATTTGATAAGTAGATTGTCAGGGACCTCAAACACCAATAATGTTTAAAATAAATTGTTTTATTGACGAAATGCATTCGCATGGCAGATTGAGTTTCAAATTTAAAGAAAGATACAGTACCACGAAAATGGATACGTGCATTAAGAATATTTTTTTCTGGAATGAGAAACTATCCTTTGTAATTGGGAGATCAAAATCAGCGACAGGTTCACGTCAGTAATAATAAAATTAAATTAATTAATCTAGTTTTATCAAAAAATTGCCCGAATATTCTTATTATCAAATAATCCCATTTCAAATGTAATGTATAATTAAAACTTTCGACAATAGAGGAAGCCAAGTGTATCTCGTTTTATTCCTTATCAATAACTTCGATAATTGTTTATTATTCAAAATAAAAACTCTGAATTATAACATAAGAATCAATTCCACGATATCAGTGCCACAAATATGGCGGCTGTGGGCTGAAACAGTTGCTGCTTCCTGGCCACTGTAACGCATTTCCCGCCTTCCAGGGCGGGCGCGGGCCCAGAGGCACGCCGCTGGGCTGGGCCGGGGCAGGGGCCCTGCGAGTGTGAGATGTGGACCGCTACCTGGCGCCGACACGTGTCGTCGCCTACCTGCGCGTGTCAACACGCGCGCCCGCCGCCGCCGCCGCCGCCAGAGCGGAGGGCGGTTGCGGTGGCACCGCAGACGCGCGCCCGCGCGCGCGCGCGGGGGCCCCCTCCCCCCTCCCACTCCCGCATTCAGCGCGTTTTTGACCTCGCCGCCCCCCTCTCGCTTCCGCCGTCTCCCCACCGCCCACGTCCGCACGCGACACGCGGCGGCGCGGCGCGACCACGCCACCTGACGGCCCCGGCGGCCCCTTTGAGCGACGTAACGCCGCTCCACAAACGCCTAACCATCTGTACACCTCGCGCGCAGTGTTTTTCGTGAGCATCGTTTCGGTATTGCTGTTTGATACTGAGGTGATATTTCAGCATACAAGTGCGAATGCTCAGGTAATCTCCGTGAGCCGAAACTCAGAATTGGTAAGAAAAATCGCCATCAGTTGTGAAAACTGCTATTTAACTCCTGGCACAACTTAACCGATGTAATGCACATTTTCATAAGAACTAAGAATAAACATTTTTCTCATTGCATTTTTTTAAATTCCTCTCTTGTATGAATACTGAACTGGGGTATAAATATTCAGTTCATACTGTCCGATAACTTCAGTCACTCAAGATAAGAACAATACTTCGTACTCACGAGTAAAGTCTTGTTCTCGGGCCTTGCTCCCTTTGCACAGCTTACTTACCTGAAACACAAAGAAAAAGTTAAGTAAATAGTTCATGTAAACATGCACATATATTGTTAGAAGTACATCTTATGTCTGTAAGTTGTAATAAACGTTTAATAAAATGCTCATTTTGTTTCTGATAATACTTAGATTCGATTGAAAACGCTTTAATGCATTTACGTAAAAAATGCAATCCTGGATTTTCTATTTTCCTATTGCGTATTGAGTAGCGAAAAAAACAAACAACAGATTATGACTAGTACAAGACGCGTAGCTATGCGGAGAGCAAACGCTTGGTCAAGAAATAAAGTCTTGCTCAGCTCTTGGGATCTAAATTAGCTAATATGAAGTAATATCCATTTATAGGATGATTTGTTTATATTGAACAACGGAAGATAATGTGAATTTTCTTCAACAAATAAAGTTCACGTATATTTTGTGCTCAAGCCACAGAAATACGAATACAGACTAATTAATAAAGAATTACGCAGATATGTTAATTATCCCTCTTACACTATTCAGTTTCGAGCTTAAAGCATTAAGTCTTGGAGGGGAAATTCCGTATTTAATTTTGATTATCTCGTATCAACACCGAACTTCCTGTACATTGGCCCAGTAGTTTAACAAAATGAGTGCGGGCCCACCCGCGAAACTTTTTTCTGGGTCCTCTTTATGATAGTGTATAGCGCACATAGGTAGTGTTGGTACCTTCAACAATAACAATATCCTCTAAACACGGGCTCAGTTTTACCCGGGCGCGAACATGACGCCACAGCATTGGCATTTGTAAAATCATGTAAGATGGAGTTAAAACAAAATGCGCCGACAGCCTATCGCACGGCAATAATTTAGAAATGTATGCACAATTGAAATAAATGCACAATTATGGAATTTTACACAAAATTTTTTAGTAAACCTTTCCTCGCAAAAATTTCACAAGACACATTTTTATTCTGTGGCTTGATATATCCGTTTTGAAATCTGCATCATACGACTGGCATTAACTAAATTGCTGAGAGAGTTTGGGGATACCGAATACACGACTAGAGCGAAAACCTTAAAAGATAACTATTTATACCGCAATGTACTAGAAGAATTACACCTTGTAACCTTTTACAGCCCACATGCAAGACAAAAACCTAGGGTTCAGTGGGGAAAATCAACAATGACTGGTTGAAGGATAAAATAATGTTTTCTGACTCGAGAGGTTTTTCTAACACAATCATTTTCTTTGAATTTATTGTCTCTTCGTCCAAATCGATGGTATTGACAATATTTGTGCAAGAAGTAAGTTTAAAAGACAAGAACACTAAGTCTCTTAGGGAAACGATCAAGCGGCAAATTTTCGCTGGGAGCGTGGATAACAACACGACGTCAGATCAACAAAAAGGTCGCCAATTTTCCCAGCCGGGCGCTCGTCAAAACAGCTCAGTGCAACGCACAAACCTATCGCGAAATGATATACGACTTCGCTTTTCAAAACATCCTGCTCGAGGTGCTCCGGAGCCCCAAACAAAATTCCTCTCGAGTACCAACAGCGCACGCGAGCGCAAACACACAGAAATCGCGTCTTCTCCGAAAGTATCGATAGCTGCGCAGATCTGGCACGGCGGAGGGGCGGTCGGCAGCCGGGTCTCCGGCGCGGTTATTAGGCCTAGGGAGGCGGAGGCGGAGGCGCTCGGGGCGGAGGTGCTACTTCGGACAGCTGGGCAACGCGCCCTCCTCCAGAAAAACTCTTCTTCGCCTCAGCCTTCCCTCGGAGGCGCCCACCCGCGCGACAAATCCACGCGCGCCCCACACGGAGCCCCTTGTAGCGCCGCCGCCGTCCATGTAGTACAGGTTTAGGGCGAAAAAAACGGGGTCGTTGTAAAGCGCCGGATGCTTTTTATGCACGCGGAGAAATAAGCGCTTATTTCCATTAAGCGAGGAAAGGTTTGTCGGCATTAACTAATGTTGGTTTACCCCCGCAGAGAAAATAAGCGCCCGTCTTCCGCGGGTGTCTCACCAACATTTCATCGTCAATTAGCCCTAAACCGAACTTCCGTCCCCAGCGGTTGTGGCGACGGACGGTTGTCACGAAGTGCGATTGAAACTTTAGGTGAAGATGTGCACTGTTAATTAAAATATGGAAATACTTTGCTAATCGAGGTTAAACGAAATGGTGGCAAATGACATTTTAGAAACGGGGCATTATACGTATTAACTCTTTTGTGCCAATTTTGATTTGTATAGTACAGACGGTTTGGATTCTAGATCATAAATGTAGTCACTACGTAATGCAAGCAACAATTTACCATTAATTAAGTAAAATATTATTTCTGGAGGTGTACAATGGCAAAACTGAAAGAGATTTGGAGTATCAATTAATTAATTATAAAGTTATTTTATATAAATTCATACCATTTTTTGTATAAAACCTTCACGCAAAACAATTTCAATTTAAAAAACATTCATTTTATTTTGTACATAAAAAGATAATTTAATCTGATTATACACCTGTCTTCCCAGTTGGGCAACAGGTGATATATCTCCCAAAATTCTGAACGTTTTCGAATTTCATAATATCGAAAAGCAATGTCTTGTCGACTTCTACACGAGCTTCAGATCGTGAAATAACTCGTTAAATTTTCATCCAGACCCATTTGAGCCATTATCTTCCACTGAACGCAACCAATCAGACGCCTACACCATTAACGATACGCCAGGAGACGACGACCTTCCCGACCAATCCATTAATATAAGGAAAATGAAAGGAAATTGTAGACAGACATTACGAAAGCGTAAGAAAATTAAAAATTGTCATTTATATAAGTTTACTATCAGACAAACGTACGTTTCTTGAGGTTCTGATAAAAGTTATTGATGCAATGCCAACACTTATATGTTGGATGTTATTGCACAAACTTCCCGCGCACTCACCTACGTACATTTGTACCCTTATGCACATTTTACTTGACATTTTTGACAATCAATGCCTCCTAGATATTTCTTATAAAGTTAATTTGTAAAAGGAATATTACTAAATGCCAAGAAACAGTCACAAGGACATATAAAATAAAAATTATTTATATAAACATTATGGTTTTATATGGTTGTGTCCAGTTTGGTAAAGCGTGTATGCTTTTTCTCCACTATCTTCACCAGACTATTTACTACGTATTTCATTGTTGACAGTTTAGATACGGTTGTCGGTTGTGTTATGTTGTCGAGTTCTAAGAATGTCTACTTGTGTTAGACCTAACAAACCTATTGAAATCAAGTCAATGAATCCCGACCGATAATTTCACCACTACGTTACCGACTCGAGAACTTTTGAAATATGCACTCGTTCTCACAGGAGCACTAAAGAAAAAGAAAAATCTTATTTTCCGAGAACTGTCAATAATTGCTAGAAAATAATTTTCGCCTGTGTTTGCTTTCAATGCGAATTAATTTCTTTTTCAGATGTTGCCCCCCCCCCCAAAAAAATACATACCTCGTTTCCTTATGCGGTCTGCCCAATATGAAAAAAGATTAAACATTCAAGCAGAAAATCTCTATTACAACCAAGCCGGCACTGAAGTGCTCCTTTTCAATCAGACATCACAGCAATAGAAGCATATGTGATCTGACAATCACACATTTTAAATTTAATGGTCCATCACCAGTCAGAAAAAGAAAATTAATTCTGGGGTATAGTGAATTCATAAAATCATATGTCAAGTATAGATTAAGGAAAATTTTAGGATTGTCACCAAGTACAGTAGTCTTAATGACAACTTTCTTGGTGCCAAAGAAGCTAGAAGCAAAGAAGCCACTGTAATCCAGATCCAGTACCGATCGGAACCTACTCATGGTTTTAAAAAAGAGCAGAAAATCCAGCACGCAGGAAGTTCTTGCATTACATTTGCAACGAAAATTAAAAATGGAAAATGAGTAAGAATACACAAATCTTGTTTGACTAACGTCTGACACATTTATTTTGTAATCTGAAGTTTGATTTAAAATAAAATTCGTTTCTTTTTTTTAAATTTAAAAATGTATTTCTCGTTCTAGTTCACCAATAAATAAGAGTTTCTGTTTGGGTACAATAGGTCTCACACGCTCAAGTAGATTACGTATATTCTTATATCCATTAGTTTTATCGTATCTATATTTTCATTTTAAAAATTAAACGCGAGTTAAAGTTTTAATGACAGGATAAACTCGCTTTAAAAATTAATTATAAATCACATATTACCTCAATAAACACTAACAATGAGTTGTGAATTACATTTATATTACGTTTATTGAGCACGATATATACAAATAAAAATTGTAAGAGTATTGTTGAAGAAATTATCGATTTTGGATCTTGATGAGTATGATATTAACAGCACACGTGCAACGTAAGTGTTCCGAACGCCATATACCGCTTTAGTAACTACAATAATGTCAACTAAAAACATCTTTAAATACCATGGAAGGCCAGATAACAGATTATGGTAATCATTCGAATCCCACTGAATTTGGAGATTTGGTAATTATCAACTAGGCGCCGCATTCTCAAATTCATTACAAATAGCAAGCGATAGTAACTGACAACAGACATATTGAAGAGCTTCTTGATAATGAATACGAGATCACATTCTAGGATTCAATCGGAAGAAACAACTCTTTTTCGGTTTGAAAAGCTAATGGGTCAAAATTTTACTACATATAAACAAGCCTCGAAAAAAAAGCATTAAAATATTTATTCGTGAACAGGAATTTTGGAGTAGAAAACAGGAATGTCCGACATAAATAAGTTATACTATATGCCTAATTAATTTTCTAATGTTGGTGTTAAGATCCCATTCGTAATAGGGTAGTGAAACCCGCACCATTCCTGAAAGAAAGGCCAATGAAAGGCCCCCCTGAAAATATTTTTTTAATACACGTAAAATAAATTATTTCAATGTCCAACCAGCGGAGGCTTCAAGGAATCCTAACTGGCGCAGCTGTCGCATATCCCCATAAAGTTTATGGGCCCCTTTGGAGTCCCTTTATTTAATGACTGCTCTGGTCTTTATCCTAGGTCAACTTACGAGTAGTAAACGCAGATTTTGAGGCGCCACAGCCATTACAGAAGTCACAAAACCAAGGAAGAAAATTTCTTTTGAAACGAAATTTCTACACTTAACTACCCCATCACACTTTAGGTACGAAAATAAGATGAGTACTCGTGGATCAATGGAAGGTGCCTAAAATCTCCAACAACTGCACATTTTAACACAGCACGCGGCTGCAATCACGACTTTGTAATTCACATATGCCACTTTAGCCAGCGAGTGGGATTTATACTTCAGCGATCCAAGGTCCACTTTATTGACACAGCAGAAAGGCACGACAGAAAGCAGGATAAACAACCACCATCACTTAAACGAAAACAAAGACTGCCTTTGTACGAAATTAGTTGCTCGAAGACCTCATCGCTATCTTCAAAATTTGCATTTGCAGTATTCATTCAGTTACCGGACCAACAACAAAAACTATTCACACAATACCTTTTATTAATACGTTTTCATTTAACTACTTCCCTTTCTTTCTGGGAGGCCTATGCGTAGTAAAGAGAAATTGTAATTCTGAAAAATTCCGATGTCGAGATGTTGATGAAAATGCAGGTTTTGTGGGTACCTGATTTTGAAAAGTTTTTTAAAAATCCCTTCGCTCCTTTGTTAAAACTAGCGCTTAAATCGATCACAGTATTTTCTGTGAAATTAATATTCCCCAACCATTTGGTTCTAAAAATGGCCCAAATCTGATTTTAATTGAAAAAGTTATTTTTTTGGATCCCCTCTTCAATTACATTATTGATGATGAGTTTTTCTTAATGAAATCGCCTATATCTATGAAATCTAAACTTAAGGAAATATTCGTTTTTTTCGAACCAGTCCAATACGTCAATATTAAAGCAAGATAATTCGTTGTGAATGTTCGTTTGCTAATGTTCGTCAAGGTTAATTTGTTTATATTTTATCTCTAAATCATTTCATGTACATTTTTTCCAAAATTTTAGTATCTTCTCGTAATTGTGAATCCTAGCATTCGAATTTTTCAAGTGATGATTGAAGTGATGGTGGTATAGAAGTTGTACGAGGGTAGTTGTTTTAAATTTCCCACGGACTACAAAAAGACTAGAGTATAGACAAAAATTAATGTCTTACCAAAAGTTATGCAGGAACCCGGCTACTTTTATACATTATGGCGGTGAAGATTCAGGCATTTATCTTTCCTGTGGAGGAACTTTTCGTTACTCCTTTCGATGAACGTTGCCGCAGTGATGTGACATGGGTCTGAACCTTGCTTCGAAGCCACTCATTGCTCTAAAAGGTTTGCGCTCATTGCCTATTCTTTATTTGAGGAACATAGGAAAATGAGCCAGCATCGAATAAGACGCCGAGTGATCAAGCACGTCCCATCTGCTCCAGCTCTTGTTTGGTTAGAGCAACACTGAAGACGCGAGTTGTCGTGAACGAGAACATCTCAATAAGCCAGCCCTTCTTTTGTTTGGATAGTTTTTCCATATACTCGGCTAATTACTAGGACGATTTCTGTTTCACTCCTCTTTTATTCTTAAAGAAAGCGAACAACACGGCGCAGCACGCACTTGGTTCATCACTACCATCCATCTTCACGTCCCTGCATCTCAGCGCAAATTGGCACTATGTTGTCGATCGTAGCAGAAGTGTCTGTGAGAGGTGTAATCGCCCATTGTTCATCCTCAAATTTTACTTCTCTGGTAATTTGACGGTAGTTTAACAAATCCTTGTTACTAAGACATTAAATAATTAATGCCTGGTAATAGGTTCGATTTGGGTAACGAATTATGATGCATACTGAACATACGTTTCATCGACTAAACAAATGGTAGAAGTAATGGTGGCCAATATGAAGTTTGGACAAACGCTTTTGAAACATTTGATGTAATTGTTACACAGCTAAGATTCGTACAATATTGCACCCTATTGGCTGAAAGATTTTGAGTTGAATAAACAAACGTATTACCATGGTATAAGAAACCAAGGAACTACAATGTATTACTTTTATCGTGAGCACATACGTGAATTGAAAATTTAGTATAAATTTACGAGACACGCTTCGAAATGAGAATGCCTAGAAACTAATGAATGCAGCAACCGAATGAATTAGTTGACGAGTTTTATTCAACGCTCTTCAAACATCCTTAGTTTGACCATGGTCGCACATTATTCCTAATAGCAACGTCTTCCAGACAGCCATGGTTCAATGGAAATACACCGCTTATGATTGCGACTTAGAAGCATAAAGTAAACACACCGCACCTAAATAACCACTAGCAAAAAGGAAGAATTAAAATAAGGCACTTCCTTGATAGGAACAAAATGCTTACTCATTAAAATGCATTTTTTTACTATTCCGCGTCTTCAATAGTACTCGCCAATTTACAAGCTTCAAGCCATTGTAACTACTAATTGATTTGTCTTTAGAACTTTTGTTAAGGTGGCCAAAAAATTGAAATGCTAGTAAAAACAACATCCAGAAATCGGAAGAAATAACATGAAAAATGGCGCATTGTGTTCTTTTATATTAGTCTCTTAGTCTAGACAATAGATTTAGGAAAAAGTAGAGATAATTAACACAAATCGATGCTTTCCGCACACTTCTAGAAATATCTTTCAATCCAAAACTATCGTCTTCTTCATATTAAGAACATTAGACCTTTTTAAAATCTATTCAGAGGCACGCAGCAGATTCGCGACTGTTTACAAAGGAGCAAAAGTGAAAGCAATACAGATGTTTCATGGAGTTTGGCGCAACTAGTTTGAAACGAACTAAAAAGTTAAAATCATGCTTTGAATTGAAAAACCTTTGTTTCACGTGATATTCAATTCAACATTCATACATTCAAGTTTTACACAAAATTCAAAATTTAACACAATTATGCAACAAAGAACGTGTATAACATTACATTCCACCCCTTGAAGCACGAATTTCTCGCAAGGGCTTCATTCAGATTTTTTTTCACAAATCTAAAGTATGTAAAACTAAAATATAACTCTTAGCCCTCTAATCGTCTTAATGTTTTTACAACAATTTTCCGATCAAACTTGCAAAATGCGCAAGTGATTGTAAATACTTTGTAGAATACGGGTGGAAATTATTTTAAAAGCTTGGTTCGAAAGAAAGACAAATTACAAAGGAATTCCGAGTGGAAAATACTAATCAAAGTGGTATATAACAATGATAAAATGTATTTATCGAAAACATCTTTACTACAATATTTAGCATTATAAAACATGAGACATTTGCGTAAGTAATACATAAATTGTTCTTATACATTCTTTATTATAGTTTAGCTTTTCATTGCAACGTCGAGTGAGGATATTCAGAAAGAGCACGTTTTATGTAATTTAAGTATATAAATGATGAGATTAACTTTTCTGATTGCGATTGTGAATCTCAATTTTTATGAAATGACCCACAATGAGAATGTTTTCGAAAATAAATTATACGTAATTAAAGTATGACAAATTATTTTGTTTTTTAATATCGCATATACAAGGTACCAAAAGTATTTTCTTTAATGCATCTTTCATATGGAAAAAATCATTTTAAAAACTCTTTGAAAACAATGACAGTAGAAGAAGACTTTAAATAGGTAATGCATTTATTCAATGATTAGATTTATTCATTTGGAGTATGATTTTTTTCATAAGCAATTGTTTATTATTCCATTAAGAAACTTTGAAGTAGAACGGTGTTGAAATTTGACAGCGAGAATCCGAATGGCGTGATAAGTTGGGTATCCTTGAATGATACAGAATATTACCGACGTCAATTAAGTCAGTAATAGTTCACATTTTTTTATCAAAACTACTGATTGGGAAATACAAATCATTATCTGAAATTAAGGAAAATCTTAGCAAAGTCACCTGAAAAACAAAACACAAAACCTAATGGGACAAATAACGCATATTTATGTTTTTTTACTATCATTATGAACATTCTAGGACAGAACTTACGAGAAAGTAGACAAATTTGGCGTTGAAATCTTAATTATAAAATACTTTAGAACGAAGTTCACTACTTAACTCTAAAAAATGTTACCTATTTCTTCACAAGATAGTTATTCATTTGATTCAATAAAAATAAGTGTGACAAGAAAGATGTTACGAACATAACATATTATTTAAAAACCGTGTTCGAAATTGCAGCACTACTATTAGAAAGTACTTCGTGAAGTAAACACGAATATTCTGAAAAGTAGCTCTTAATACATTAAATTTATTTCGTATAGCAAATAATAAACCCAAAAAACTATAAATAATTTCAACGATGTATTAATGATTCTTCTGCAAGGCGTAAATATAAATGTCAGGTACTGCCACATTTAACACCCAATATTATATCTCACACACAAGCACATGTTTGACAAAAAATACGCATTACATGTTGCTTCCAATTTAACAGAACTAACAGAATCCACACTGAAATAAGGCCTTCCCATTATGGCAACCAGTACTTCGTAATCTAACGTAGCGCCACGACACGTCCTCTGCGGCCACAGAGGGCGTTTAGCGCTTAGGCATTGTGGAAACTGGTCGGGCTCCCGTTCCGTCTCTGAGCGCGAAGCGGAGACGACAGTTAAAGAAAAGACTATCAAATTTCGGGAAATTCATGGAGAAGATCCTACGAACCCATTGCCCTGACGAGCAGAATTAGGAAATCGGGAGTCAGTTGCCCCCCCCCCCCCTCCTTTGTCCTCGCCACGCCCCTCGCCATCGAGTGACAGAAGCGCCATCTGCCCCCACCGCCACCGCCACCGCCACCGATAGTCTAGGTCAACACCTACACCAGTTCCAAAGCCATCTCCACCTACTCCTACGCCGCCAGCGGCGCGGCGACGCGAAAACCAAAGGCGCCGCCGTCGACTACCGGCGCAGCCGATAGGGCAAGAAGGAAGCAACGGTGCTGAGGGCGCCGCCGAGCGACCGAGCAGATAATTTCGTCGCCTGCCTGCGCCAAGGCCGCGTCGGGGCGCCAAAGGCTCCCCGGAAACATTACGTGCGTTGTTGTCACTTCCTCTGGCACGACTCAATTGGAATAAATGGGAAATTTCACTTTTCACCTCTACTCCTTCGCCCATGGAAAAATAGGAACAACCCTCACAAAAATCCAGTATCAAAATTAGATATAACTATTTTTATGGAAATATTGTCAACGAGATTTTTTTCAACAGAGGCACACTTGATACAAAAAAAGTTTGATTAGAAGACGCTTTGCGTAAAATTTTAAAATTGCAGTTGGTAAAGTTCAATGGTTAGCAAGGATCTAACTGAATCATTTGTGACATAGGATTTAAATTCCGTGTTTCTATATCTCTGTGATTATCTAGACACGTGCGTTCCAAGGAGAAGAACTTTGGAAAGGAAAAGATGCTTGGCCTTTCGCGCCGCTGAGGGAACATTCTGACTAAATGAATTAATAAATGGAGTTCGCAGAACTGATTATTGCATTAATCATCATCGTTAACGAAGTAGCTTTATCGCCTTCGTCGTCGTAAATCCGTGTGGGTGGAGCAAATGACCGCTGCTCGCGCTGTGCGAAGTCCGACCGCGGACGGTGCGTGGCAGCGGCGGCGTTTCGGCGCGTTCAAGGCGACGCCAGGGGGACAAGAGGCTTATCGGCTTTCCCCGCGCCGCGCCGCGCCGCGCCGCGCCGCGCCGCGCCGCACCACGCAACACGCCCCCGCGCGCCCCCACAATGCTGCTTCTGCCCGCGAACAGTCGAAGAAAACATAGTGTTTCTCCTCGTCTAGTGTCTCATCTAAGAGGAGAACTAAAAGGACCCACATTTCCTCCCGCAAACCAATACTAGTTTCTCCCAATTTACGCTCTTTATTCGAAACAATTACGTATTGATTACATCACATCCCAAGGAGTATCACCATTTTAACTGTACATTTTAACATTGGAAATGTTTATATTACTGGGGGCCGTTACAGAAATTTCAACGTGTGCGAACAAGTAAACGTTTTCATCAAGATATCAGCAACAGTACACTTAATTTCGAATACTCCAAGTCATAAATGGATATTCCTCGTATTTAGTAATGTGGCAGCTTATTCTCCCAAAGTCATTTCGTTGTTTGTTTGTTTTCTCCTAAACTGGGGGGGAGGGAGCGGCTGGTGTCTTGCATTAACATTGCGTTATTGTAAGGTTATTATTATTAATTATTATTCTTATTATTATTATTATTATTATTATTATTATTGTAATTGGTTTTTCAGAAAATCGAGATTGATTCCTAGCCTATCTTAAACAGAATTCTGAAAAATTCAACGAACCAAATAAAAATGTACACCGTACTTCATTAATTATGTACATTAAATAAATCTATGACATAACAAGAATAACATTCTACAAAGTTATATTCTATCATAAATTCATATTAAGTGATTTACTTCTAATTTCCCTGTAGCTTCCTGCTGTTTTATTCACGATTATATTTCATTAAGAGAGTATTACTGTATTGTGGATATGTTTTCTGGGTCTATCCAAGCTCTACTTCAGGTGGTCCTGATGGTGTTCAGTATTTTGTCAAAAAAAAATCTAAAAAAAGTAATGCTATGTGTGCATGCATGTCTATGCACGCCAACGTTTTATTTTCAAATTAACAATTGTAAAAGAAATTAGAATTTCAAAAATGTTTGTCATGGAAACAGAACTGAAATCCTCGAATACATTCTGTAAAGTGCCCTAGCACTACACCTCCTGCGATTAAGTTTTTAATTTGGTACTTTGGGTAAACATAAACGTCGTCTTTTTTACTGTTCTTATTTGATGAAATGTACATCCTTTATGGGACTAATTTTGGAATGTTGTATGTTAAGTTATTTGTGGAAAATGCTGATTAAAGATGCAGAAGAGATCTGCTGAAGAGAAAATGCTGATTAAAGATGCAGATTAAAGATGCAGAAGATGCAGAAGATGCAGATAAAGAATTAAAAATGCATTAAGTTATTTGTGGAAAATGCTGACTCACGAAATACAATATTTGATCCCATCGGAAATACCGCAACTTAAAGGATGGTGATTGAAATGTAATGGCACGAATAATAGGTACTGAAATTCTGTATTCTGTATATTTCATCCAAAATACAGAATTTTAAAGTTGTTTTTTAAATCTTAGACTAATACATTAATAACAATGTAAATATAGGTTCGCGACAGTTATTTTAGAATAAATTTTAGTTATTGCCTTATGAAATGCTGACTGTACTGAAATACTGACGTATGTTACTCATTATGTACAAATATTTGAATGGAATGCGCTAAGCTATTTCCTCTCGATGATACATAGCAATGCGATTATTACATAGTAATGGGTTATCTGAAATAAGATATGAAATCATCTCTGAAAAGCCTATCACATATAATCGCATAAACTCCTTGACGTAGGCCTACGTTATGAAGAAAGGTTCATCGTACTATAGCAAAACAACAAAATTCAATTTCTTCCAAATGCCCAGAGAACGCCTAAAAATACAAAGATAAAACAATATGGAATTATATCGTTCGGTCTTATTGATGCTTTAAGAGTCATTCTACCCTAAGAATTTAAAAAAAATGAAAATTTACAGAAATAAATTAATAAAAACATTTGATTGAAAATAATTGATAAAAACAAATTGTCTTTGTCATGTCTATTCTACGTTCAAGAAAAAAAATCAAGTAAAATGTATTCGTAAAGCTGCATTTACTAAGTTAACTACATAGGATACTTTAAATCATTTGCCCCACGATCAGGCTTATTTTCAAATTAAAGAAAAAAATATTTCGAGAGAGATTTACCGTCTCCGTGGCATCATTGACCTAGGATTTCAATTGATGACTTGAGTTGCTCTTCACCCAGACATGCAAAAATAATATATCAAGTACCATTTAAAATGAATTAATGAAGCGGATTAAATGGAAACAATCACGCAGTGAGTCATAACCTCTGTAATGACCTCAAGGTATAACCCTATTAAAGCGCGGTCAGATAAGCGCATGGCGGCATATCCTATAAAGAGATTTCTGCGTCACACAGTGCAAGGCGTCAACTGAACATGCCTAGAAGTACTACGTTAAGTGAAATCTTTTCAGCTAAAAAAGGTTTTTTCCCTTACATTTTCTTAAATGCATTCAAATATTCAGTTCACCATCAGAACATATAGACTATTTATTCTAAAGTAAGAAAATTAAAAAAGCCCTTCAGTTTTCTTCGAGTCCGAGAATGTAACCATAACACGTCTTCGTTTTAAGAACGTAAAGTCTAAAAAAGGATACACAATTATTTATAGGCTATTAAATATAATTTTTAAGTCAAGTAAAGTAAATTATAGTTTCAACATCAGTTTGCATTCTGATTTTACTTATCAATATATTCTCAACTCGCTGTTTTATCATTTTGCCCAATATTGCGTTCAAAAATTGGGTTTCTCTCTATTAAACGGTATCCGAAAACCTTTCAATCGTATCTGAAACTATAAGGGAGATATGAATACCTTCTCTTCTTGAAAAATTGTGTTTTGTAGAGATCATTTTGGAAATAAATTAATTCAATTCAATTAATTCAAATACAAATGGATTCTCCGAATACGTCGATGAAAGTATACTCTCATGAAACACACTTCAATGAAAATACATTCGGACATAACTACAAACCATTGTTGCATTTATATAATTCTACTTCTGCGAGAAGTCCTCTTTTCTGGTTTCAATCGAAGAATTTTTCGTAACACTAATTAATTCATAATTCAGTACATCAGAAGCGCGGCAAAAATCACTATGTTAGGTAATATATAGCGTCGCACATGAGACATTCTTTGCCATTTTTGTGAATTTGCAACTGTTTTTCATGCAAGCATTTGAATACTCAAGACAAAACATTGATTCCATTATTTCTGATTATTCTACATCTTTCGCAAACTAAGAGATTATAAATGAGAGGTCTAATTACATAGAACACTTATGTCTTTGTTGCAAACGTTTATGATAATGCCTACCTTGTTTCATTGGCTAAAATTACAGATCTCAACAGTCCTTCATCATTTCTTAAATGATCAGTCAATTAAAAGAACTACCGTAACGAAAACTATATTTTCATTACATCTCACTTTCAAATAGTTTGTTTTTCAGAAATTCAAGTTTGTTTTCATTGTTGAAACGAAACTGACAAAATGTTATTCCGAGCTATTCTTAATCACTACAAAAACCTTGGGACGTTTGGTAAACAATAGCATATTTGTAGAAGTTTTATACCCAGCACAATTTAAAGTGGTAACAAGTCTTCACCTTTTGCCTACTACACGCTTAATGACAAGAGAGACGATCTATTAATAAAATAACGCTTAACAGGTCTATAAAATATTAATTCTCGAGACCTGGAGCTTCGAGTACCACGTTCAAAAGATGGTATGGAGACGTTCCGAGAATTCGCACGTACAGAACATTTACACTTATTCAATCTTTCAAATATGAGCCAAATGTAATCTTCAAGTTAAATCTGCCATAAAATAAAATTAATAAGATGAGGTTATTCCACTTTCCTATTTTACGTTTCTTAAATAATCTCCGGTAAAAGGCGTTAAGTTACGTGATCTTTCGGCAGAAGGATTGGTTTTTACACTATAATTCTGATGAATCAATGAGACTTATTTTAACAGATCATCTTTGACATTTCTTGCTTTCAGCGTAGCACATTACCAAGCAACTACACGGTCATTTTGTCATGTTTTCTGGCAACAGTGAAGTTGGAGTGTTTCTATAAATATTTACCCCACAGATGTGCAAAGTAATTAAATGAATTAACCAATATGGTTTGGGGTTCAGCTACATTGAACTGCTTCCATTTTTAAAATACATCACTTATAGTGTTGTATGCTCAAAATGCTTATTTTTTGGAGTAACGAACTAGTATGTACGTAAAGAAGAAATCAATGATGTCTTTCACACCCTTATATTTTGTAGTAATGATGGTCTGTTAGTCAGGACTTTAACACTTCTGAAGAATGTAGATGCATACGTCTACATAATATGTTCTCGATCGTTTTGAATGTATCCCTCATACATGACAATGTAACCCCTCCCATTAAAGCGACATTAATTAACGGTTTTACATATTCTGAACTGAACGTTTTAAGGCAATTTTTAATTTATTGAAAAAATGAAATGTACGCAACAAATAAACAATACGTGTTAGAAATAATTGCGTTTTCACCCAAGTGGTTAATTTCCCAATCAAATCTTCCCATGCACTTGCTCGCTTAGGCCGTGTCTCTGAAGACAAGCATACCATATTTCGGGAACCCAGGAAATACAATCGTTACCATTACAAAAGATATATTTAAATAGTCTAAATATAATCCGAAAACTGCTTCGGACTTTGTGATTCACGCCTTGATGTAGCAACAAACTTTTGATAATAACTACACGTCCTGCGAAGCAGAGAATTTGGAAATGAGTAGTCACTTTTCCCCTCGCCTGTCTTCGCCTAGCCCCTCGCCCTCGGATAACAGAGGCGCCACTCGCCCCCCACCGCCGCCGCCGACGCCGACACCGACGACCTCTACGTCTACGCCCACACCAAAGCCATCTCCACCTACTCCTACGCAGCCAGCGGCGCGGCGACGCGAAAACCAAAGGCGCCGCCGTCAACTACCGGAGCAGCCGATAGGGCAAGAGGGAAGCAACGGTGCTGAGGGCGCCGCCGAGCGACCGAGCTGATAATTTCGTCGCCTGCCTGCGCCAAGGCCGCGTCGGGGCGCCAAACGGCGCCCCGGAAACATTACGTGCGTTGTTGTCACTTCCTCTGGCACGGCTCAATCGGAATAAATGGGAAATTTCACTTTTCACCTCTACGCCTTCGCCCATGGAAAAATAGGAACACCCCTCATAGAAATCCAATTTCGAAATTAGATTAGCCGTTTTTTTCTGCAAAGATTGCCAACGAGATTTTTTTTCTACCTAGGTAAATTAGAAAGAAAAAATACTCTTGATTACAAAACTATCAGTAAAATTTAAAAAACGTCGAATTTCTCTGGCATTACTCAAACGCGTGTCATTTTAAGCCATTCTTAAGGAGCCAAATAAATCCCTATATTGCAATCAGAATAATTAATTATTGAAACATACTCCATTACTCCATACGCAATAATTTATTTGAAATTTATTCAATAGCGCATTTTTCTTTATCTAGAAGAATTTACGAGCGTCATTCCACAGCTATTGTCCTTGAGGTTTCATCGTCATGAACTTTCCCAACCCTTCTGTCATCTCTTGCAGAATTGATTCCATCTCAAGGCCTTGGATGATCAACTTATCCAAGCTCGTTTCAATTGCACTTCCATAAGACACGATTATCCGCCAGTGCAACCAGGGGGAATTGATTCGGAAAGGTGGCGTGATATCTATTATTCCATCTGGACTCATGTGCCCGGGGCACATATCACTTTTATGACCGTATCTCCGGGATAGAATGCTTCGACGTCATTCAATCTCGATGGCTCTAACTTCGACACGGCCCGTTCCTACCGGATCATAGATTGAAGAGAAATCACTGAATCTAAATCTCCTTTGATGTTATTTTTTATGCTGATAGTTCCTAGCCTTAAATCGTTATAAATCCCTCATTGCTCGTTCGTAATTTGAACATTGGTTCTCGAAGGTGAAAAATGAACAGTTCGACCACTACATCACGCTCTTCCACATTTTAGATAAATATTTAATGAGAATTGTTCGAAGTCCGGAGAATAATAGGCAGGCATACGCAAAAACAAATTACTATATTAGTTTTCCCTTATAATTCTATTTAAATTGAATACTCTACTGTAAGAGGAAATTCATCCAAATACACCACTTCCAAATCGTGATTACCCTTGTTGGGCTTGTTGGAAGTTGAATTGGAAGTTTAGTTGAAGGGGCGGGAGTGAGATGTCAGGGTAATTTTTTTCTTTTAATTCTTGCATTTTATGTGAGAACAGCTCAAATGGCAACGTTTGCATTGGAAGCGTTGTGAAGTGTTGAACTAAACGGTACTTTCGAATAGATTTGCAGGAAGACAAACAGCAATTCGGGACTGCATTTCCCAGTAGGAGATAACTAGGCTTAGTCATCTTCAGATTTTGATTTCGAAACAGCGTCCCAACGGATCGCCAATTTGGACAATACAAAAAACAAACCTTCTTAGCACAAGCCGTTACGAATCCACGTCATTACATTTATGCCGCCCCTGGCACGCTCAGATGGCCAGAGATAAGTCAACGGCTATAGAATTCCGCAGAAGCGTCCTGCAGGCCTTAAATTTGAACGACGAGTACAAGGAAGTTTGCTATTGAAAATAACTAAGCTCACGAAAATTCTCCGCCCATTCCTTAAGAGATTTACTGTTGGTTCTGATTGGTTCGATGTTGCTACCTGCGCCTTCCGCACTATTCACGCCAGCACCCCCTTTCAAACATTCCTTTCAGGATCCCCAGCGCAATTTGTTCAACCCTAGATTAGACACAAAATGGCGGCGCCGCGCACCGCACCGCGCCGGGTCGGGACGCGCAGCGCCGCCTTGAGATACCCCGCTCCAACCCGCGAGCGCCAAATCGCGCTGGCCGAAATTCGCCGCGCCTTTGTTCGCGGCGGCGAAGCGGGAGGGGGGAGGGGGGCGACGCAGGGCGTCGCGGCGCCGGCGGCCGGGGGAGGGGCCGGGTTCCCGGGGGCCCGGCCAGGGGCGCGCGATAATGAGTCACGCTAATTATAGAGAAGCGCGCTCGCGAGCAGTGCTTATCCCGTTCCGGCGCGCGAGCGCACGCCGCCCGATTCCAGGAAATGCTCGCCCCCCGACTTTCCATCGACGCGGTATTTCTACCGGCGCGTACTTGCCCCACACAGTTTCAAACAGCCTGTGGCAAATGAAATAAAACTGCATTGGATGAAAAAAAAATTAAATCGATGAGTAACACTTGCTATCAAATGAGCAACTTTGTTCGAGCGAGTTAATAAATGCATTTCGAAATGAAAACTGTTGATTAGTGAAGATGTTATACGAAGTTACACCGAAGCAATTTGTACACCAGGGTTTGATGAAGCAAAAACTACGAATCCGTGAAACATATCAAATTTCTCCACGAGGCTACGGGCAAGGAAATATTCTATTGAGATGAACGAAATGTTTTGTAACGGTATACCTGAGGGTAAATGTGTGATGAGTATTAATAGAAAAACAAATTCTTATTAATTTTATTTTAAATTTCTAGAAATTCAGTGTAACCTAGATAATTTGAATATTAATAAACTGAACTGCTCGACACCTTATTCCCTTATCCTTTACACACTATCATGTTTATTTACGTCGAATTTTCCTGTACTCTTGACCTACCATCTAACGTCTACATACTATTAAACTTTTATACACACAATTACTGCGTACAATAATTAGTGTTTGAAAGCAGAAGTTTATGAAACGTTTCTGTATGATTTTTCTACAGATTTAAAAGTGTGTACCTTATTTATTCCCTCTAATCTACCATATGGTGCTGATGAACACAATGGTAATATTTTACTTTCATTTAACTCTTATTAATTAAACATTTAAGTTATAAGTAAGTTCCAGTCGTCAATTTCGGCATTTAAAATCTGTCACTTGCTCTTATATTTCTTTTTTGCAATTGAGGCTTCCAATGAGAGAGGGAGCTCACCCACAAAATTCAAAATATGGATTTATAAATGAGTTCTATTACGAACCCATTGAATTTGTTAATAAATCGGTGTTTTGAATGTTGTAGGTTAGCTCTCTCTCCCACTGGATGCCTCAATTGTTATTTCTAATTTTCAATACACATGTTTTGCCATTTAAGATTAGGGTTCCGGAAGTCTTCTTGAACGTGTTATTTTTTCAGATTTTCTTGATTAGAAACATGTACTTTAAAATAAAATTTAAAAAAATGCTCCATCCAGGCCTCCTTTGGGCCCGCTGACCGTCGCAGCCCGGAGCCCGGCCGGCCGGGTCGCGGAGGCGGAGGCGCAGGCCCTGCTAATCTGCGAGGCGTCGCTGGCGCAGAGGCAGCGCTGTCCCGGCTAGAAGCGGCGGCCGCCGGCAGCAGCCAGCGCGCTGGGCTGGCGCGGGCGCCGGCGCCGGCCTCAGCGGCAAAAGCGGCTTTCTCCGGAGAAATGCGCCCCCTCTTGCTGCACCCGTTGTTTACGCACACCCTTGTGTTGCCCACGCCGCCGCCCAGCCGGCGTGCGGGCTGATATTAATACCCTGCAAACTTCGCCCTCTGCTGTACACTGGGGTTTGGTTTACCTCTTCGTCGTCAGCGAGAACTCATAAGGAAACCATGTGGATTTGTATTGTTTAAAATATCAATGATGTTTGAAAAAATAATATTATGACTTCAACTATAACAACGAGTTTATAAAGAAAATTGTCATTTTTAAAATTTTTGATATTATAAAACAATTTTCTCACTCAATTTTTTTTCTCTTTTCGATTTGGAACTTTTGAAAAACTAGTTCTGTGGACAATGCTACCTGAATACTTTTTGCAGTTCCGGACAACGCACAATTTCGAAAAAAAACATGGTCAATGGATTTATTTAAAATTGTTTTTTAAAGAATTATATTTTAATGAATTAATATTTTAAATTTAAGTATGAATGTGAAAATTTGGGAATTTTTAATGGCTCACTCTTATCTAATCTACTGCATGTTATAATGTATACTATTTGCAATGCTACCGACCGTGCCGAATTTCGTCGGCATCTTCAGATCTCTCTCCGTTATCAATTCACCGAACTTCCAAAAACAGCAAAAATCTTTTCACAACTTTCAACACACACCGAATCCTGCTACGTGAAACAGATTGGTTGCACGGTACAATTTGTGAAACTGTTTTCAAGTATTGCTCTCGGAAATCCCCGGCTTTCCGATAGACATTTTCCTCGATTCTTTTAGAGAAATTCTTAAATAGCTTGATAAAATTTCCTACCACTTTATGGAACACTCCTCCAAGGAGAAGAATAAAGCAAAAGAGTAATAGTTGATCAATGAGGCAAACTGCTTTGATAGGAATTTAAAAACTTCAACAGATTACGGCAGTGCTGAAATACCTCTCACAGAATACACAAAAGTTAATTATTCTGCTTGAGTAACGCAAATGCAAAAGGCACCAACTGATGATTAAGATCGGAACCAAAAAGTGTTATCCTCTGTATATTTTTTTTTAAATGTCCACCAACATAGATCAGTAAAGTATTAGAGAGGACTTATTAATCGAAACAGGCGCTCAAGTCCTCGCACTCTCAATGAAATCAAATTAATTCAAGAAGTTTTAACAACAAAACTAATCCATCAAAATAACCGTAAAGTTGATGTTTGTGTATTCTGTTATAGAAAACAGAAAGAGATGAAAATGATTGAGTGCAAAGATCAGGGAGACGACATTTTGCATTATTTACAATCTACACTCATGTTAATGAAACTATACAATGGAGCTGTTACTAGGCATCCATAATGGCAAATATTTAAGCACAAATGCCTCGGATAAACTCAACAGGAATGAAGGCTATATATGCATGTGAATATTCGTCGGGAAACGCTAAGTATTTAGTTCTTTTCTTTTTTAATCGTCGCGTTATATCAATCTGTTGCTACTCGAATGGCGTAACTCAAAATTTGGCGGTAATGAATTAGCATTTCGAATCAATAGAATTTTTAGAGATCTTTCTATTGATATAAACGCTTAATTGTGTCTTGAAAATTGACTGCCAGAGCAGTTGTATTGTTAAAGAACAGTTATATTTCACTCACGAACACAAAATTCAAACGCATATCCTACATGTCAACGAACTGTTTTAGTTTTACCACTCTTGCAGCAAATAAGCAAATACTCCCATTCATTCTTGATTATATTCTGACGTAGATAAAAAAAGCTAAGTTTGCAATTTAATATTATGTATTATTCAAAAACGAACGTACATTGTATAGGCAAAGGCAAACCACATTGCTTTCGGAACGATGCAATTCAGTTCGTTCTAAAAGGAACATTAAGGTCAGTTGATATGGTGATGAAAGGGTTATCTACTATAATCAGTATTAATCAGCAGTTTTCACAATACTCAGCAGGAAGCTCAGGAAAGTTTATGCTGAATTTCACATTCATGTCAAAGAGGAATATAAAAGTATTACAATTTTTATATAGTTTACCTCGAAGGTTTATGCAGTTTACCAACCCCAATATCACGATTTATTAGAAACATATTAGAACGAATTAAGTGAGTGAAACGAAACTTAGAAATATAACACAAACTCAGTATATACCGTCTCTACAGATACCATATTAGAGGTCAAACATATTCACACCTTCCAAATGAGGTCGATAAGAATCTTAAGTAATTTAACGCATTTTAATGTGTACCAAGACGTCCAGAACCAAGAGTATTAAATTCATTTAAAAACGCGAAAATTTCAGCATTTCATTTCCTATTCTATGAAATGGCTACTTGGAATCGCATTAAAATTAGTCTGTCGCTCGCCATTTAGCATAATGAAAAAAACAAATTTAGATAATTTAAAAATTCGTAATCAAATTTCGACCGAATGTCTTAAACAATGTACTTTTAATTATTGGACGAACGGTTTTTGGGCCAATATCAGTTTATTTTGAGCTAAACGTTTTAACCCGTTCTTTTGGACGAACGAACGCGATTTCTACAGCTACAGTTTTCTTCCCAAACTTCTCCCGAGAAGATATTCACACTGCGCGAAGCTGTGCGACACCTTGTTCGCTTTTATTTTCGTCGATGATCGCGCGATATCAGAGCGCCGAGCGACAACATATTTTCGGCTCTCGGCGGGTGTCGCTCGCTCGCACCTCCCCCACCGCCGCCTTCAGATTTCACCGACGCTCGCGCCCAGCCGCCTCCCGGCCCGGCCCCGCCATGGAGAACCTTCGCCCCGGCACGAGCCACTGCATAGTTGGAGGCGATATCAAAACATCCTGGACGCGCACGCCGCCGGCCGAGGGCTAACGATACCCCGACGCTGCGCTGCGCTGCGCTGCGCTGCGCTGCGCTGCGCTGCGCCGCGCCGCGCCGCGCCGCGCCGCGCCGCGCCCGATAGGCTGCTGACACCAGACGGCGCCTCGACTACTGTCCTACCGCCTCAGTCGCCGTGTTCCATGGCGGAAATCATCACAGTCCCAACGCCACTTCCGTTAGCCGGACTTTAGGAGAATGATTTGAAATTAAAATTACTTCGTTGCCATTATCTTTTTTTTTCTCAATAATACGATTTTAATTTTTAAGGCGCGATGCTTAAAATTTTGAGCTTTGCATTTCTTTTTTCAAATCACTACCTTCAATTTTCAGACACTTTGTATAATTTCAGCGTCGTCCCTTGCTAGTTTTCTGCAACTGAAAAACAAACGCTACTCTCTGTTTTGATTATGAATATCAATATTGATGTTGATAACGATGACATGAAATTAATAAGAAATTCACGAAATGCAAAGTCACAGTATGTCCCTTGGAAATTTATGAAAATACAGTTCAACGTTCATTACATTGTCATGAAAATTCTATTTATCAATAAGTTCCGAAATAACTAATTTAATTTCTACTACACTTCATAATTCTAATCCTTCTGTACATTTGCGTAACTATTTTTTGAATCTTTTACAGCCGTTTAGAACACGGGAAAACATTAATTTAATTTGTTTTCCGTAGCGAACGTATCTTCTTAAAATTGAAATACCGTGTGATAAGAAAAGTTATTCCAAAGTATGTCCACAAGCAACAGAATTGCGCAGGGAATAATGACACAATCAAATATAAATAATATAATATTTTTATAACGGTTAAGAAATCAAGATTAACAAATAACTTCAAATTTAAATGAATACTAGGTAATTAGTTTTCTAATATCCTGGACGAACTTCGGCGTACTTCACGACAACAAAACCGAAGAAGGTCGACGCAGCTTAGATCGTTGGGAAATCCACAAAGTCAAGGCTATTACTCCCCGGGCGTGATGCGGAAAACACGATGTGTAATCAAATGAAGTATTCGGAACGCAACGTCCTTGCCTCAACTTGCGCGAAAAGAAATCATGCAGACACCCCTTTCGCAACCTCTAAAACCATCTGAAAGTACAATTCTTCGAAATAAAAATTGCAACACATTTACTCAGCAACGCCGTTCCAATAACTTGCGCGCATTTGACAAAAATTAAATACCGCAGTTAACTCAAACGGATCAAAAAATATTATATGCATTTCTATAAATGAGGTTGCAATAGTTTTCTTGAGAAAATGGAAAATATCTCTCTAGATAGTGTAAAGTGTGCCTTGAGGCCAAAACCTTAATATCAGCAAGGCCGTAAAAGCAGCGTTAAGAAATACGAAATGTGATGATTGTTTCCTAATAATTTTGTCGTAAGCATTTGAACAGCATTTACAATGTTTTCTACAGAGTGTAAAGGTTGCACGGGAGACACATAATGAGATTTTGGAAGAAAAGGTGGCCCAGAAGACCCTTCGCGATCAGAAGCGCTCGCAGCGCACGCGCCACCGGCGAAGCAGATCGTGAGAACTCCACGCCAGCACTTTAAGCCCATGAAAAATTGCAAGACTAGAAAATAAATGATGAATGTGTAACACATTAGTTCATGGCGCAAGTGGAACTAATGAAACAATTATGAACAAGTAATAGCTCATGTGTAACTTTCAAAATGGTTTATTGCAGTGCGACACGTGAACAGGTTAAATATAATCAATTATGACGAAGCCATTATAAATTGGAGTCGTGTTCAAACCAGGATTTGGAGACGCGGAAGAGGCGTATTTCGTGGAGATTCAGTGCATCTGGGCGTAATTTTAAACATAGGACGAACTTCTATTTATGTTCAGTTACTTTACTACACTGCTTCAGTGAAGAACTGTACGCGGTAACAAAATCATTCTGCACGTACTGGTTTATTAGATTCCGATGACATTGCGTTCTCTCAAAATGAATTTGTCTCACAAACGATAAGTCTTCGTGAATTGAAAGGGAATTATAAAAAGTTTTGTGATTAATGTAAAATAAGGTTGACATCTGCGACTATTTGGTAGGGCCAGGAAGGAAATAGAGGAAATTCGAGTGAGAGCAGAGATTTTCATAACGAGTGAATGAACTCGCGAGGAAGTGCTGGAAATAAATAAAAAGCATGAAGATAAGAATAAGCCGGAATGGAATAAAGGACATGGAATCGTTTTGTATTGAAAGAGGCTTGGATGCAAATATATATATGGACATAGGAAGGTGAGTAGTAATTAGTAAGGTATAGTAATAATTATTGAGTCAAAGAGGATACGAAAAAACTGTGAATGCTAATTATTACGATATGATTAATTTCTTTCACGGATCAGGTTGTCAGGAATATTTACTACGTAAAAAAAATAATGGTAAAAGATGACTGATAGATTAAGACTAGAGAATGAGCTAAATTAAAATAGATATTGCATGGAAGAAGATAAGAAATTATGTAGAAATTTAGTATTTTGCGTTGAGAACTGGGAACGTGAAGATTAAATAGATGTAGAGAGTGTGAAGAAAGTAAGAAAAGAAATAGGATAATTGCAGGAAAATGCGGAAACGATTTTGAGTAAGGTTTTGAGGGTGGTTTCTAGTTGGTGAGAGGATTTAAGAGGACAAAGTAGTGAGACACGGGCAAATAGGGAAGAGGGACTAAATAGTTTGAGAAATACTAGGAGTATATAATATTAAAATTAAGCAAGAAATAGAACAATGGTTGAGAGGGAAAATGTAGTTCTTGGATAGCGCTAAGAGTCATGTAAGAGGACAAGTAAAATGTAACAAGTAAAAAAATTTTGTAAAAGAAACATAAGGGTAACAGGTAACAGTATGAAGCAATTGATTTAACAAAGAAAGGTGTTACACAAAAATTATAACGGGTTAGATAAAATGTTAGTAAGATTGATGATAATGCTTATATACAACACAATGAAGATGCTTTTACAAGATATTGTATATAGTAAAGTATGCGCAACAAATTCAATTGAATTAAAATGAGCAGTAGATCAAAACGTATTTACTTCAAGACAAAATGCAAGACGAAAACAAAATGCATGAAGTAGCCGTGTTACAGGATTGGACATATTCTGCTGTAAAGCCGAATTACATTTCCTAGTTTATTTAAAGAAACTAACTTTTTCTCTATTTCGGCATAATTTTAGTGTTCAGAAAGTATAAAAGAGATTATGACTTTTTTCCAAACTAAATTCCAATAAATAGGTAAAGTTATTTTTTCATGTGTTGTTAATAAATAATATAAAATCATCGGCTGTAATAAATAATAATAATAATAATAACAAATCTGAATTCACGTATAGGGAGTGATTGGAGCAAGAAATTAGCAGCCATTACATAAAGAATTATGAATGAACATTTTTGTGAAATGAAAATATTAGCTTGCTCTGAATGCAGTACGAATATTGCTTACTTTTTATGAGGTTCAATTAGTTCATTAAATGCGTACCCCGAATCGAAGTAAATACATTTTTAAATATACGTTAGAATTATCGATAGTGTAATGTGCGTCCGATTAATACATAGGAATTTCATAAGAAACTTTGCGAATATTTCATACTATTCTATACAATGCAAACTGCGTTTATTTGAAGAGTACAATTACTAAATTTCCACGGTTTTTGAAAATAATTTTAATGCCTACGCTACAAAGAATAACCCCACTGGACCTTGTATTCAGTTTGCTCATTTCGATATTTGATTACAGTAAATATTCATACCCTGTGATAAACGATTTAGTGAACGAGGTTACCACTCAATAATTCAGTACGATTTAACATTCTGCGTGCAATATTATTTCAAACGGTTATCAGTTCTCCGAAGCATCCGAGGTCGTATGAACCCACTATGGTGATTCCAACGCCGATCAGACGACGAACCCCAGATGCGCTCGCGTCTTCTCCTGGACCATCGCCAGGCACAACTTAAACGTGAAACACGTGACCAAGGGCGGAGGCGGCGGAGGTGACAGTGCAAACAACTCCTGTTTACAAGTCCCCCACACGTGGCTGGCGACGCCACGTGGCCGACGCGCCGCTTTGAAGCTAGCCCACGGAACAGATTCGCAAAGAACAACGAATTTCGCAGACCCATCGATTGCTTGAGATACTTAACAACATTACCAATTTGCGGAAGGAGTTCGGATGCCAGATGCTCTCATCGCTTGCAAATAGCGTACAAAAAGTAACTTCGCACGTTTCAAACAATGAAATTGCCGAAGATACTGAATTACCCATCTGTCGAATGTGTTCTGGAGGTAACGAAATATAAGATTAAGAAAAACAAAGCAAGAATCTTTCACAATTTAGTATACAGTTAGCAAAACTAAAATGTCCGTGATACAAGCTACTCATTCCCTATCTTAGTTTATAGTTCGCAATTCCTCATAGAATTTACAACCCTGAAATAAAGGGGAATACTATTGGTACTTTTAATTCAGAACCACATGTCGAAGTAACAGAAAGTTATTTAAAAATATATGCTACTAACAACGCGCAATACAATTCATTTTACTCGAAATGTTCAACACAATTATGATCAAATATAATAAATAAAGCTATGTCGCAATTTATAAAAGGTATATATGCATTTCCTTCATTATTTTCTTCATTTAAACCCTGTTACATTTTTGTTTTACACTTGAAATATATAGTTTACAAACACTCGTAGGAGTTTGTGTAAATGTTTACAACATTCTGTTTGAATTATCGCAAATTCAAAGCTATATTTTCAGTTACAAGCGTTGCGAAAGAGCGTAACGTTTCACTTTTTCGCTGCACTTTACTCTTTTGATCAAAATTATCTTCCTCTACTCTCAGAGGATTTATTTTAAGGGGGTGGGCTTCAGTTCCCCCCTTCCAGAAGCCAATGATACATTTTCAAAAATCGTTTACTAATTTTCTGTACAAATGAAGTTATTTAATATGTAACAATTGTTAATTCTATAAATATTGAATATAGCCCATCAAATTAAATTAAAATTTATATTCAGAATAAAGGAAAAATTCTTCAGAATAAAGAATTTTCAGACTGACTCTTGAATCGGTTCTAATACATTATTTCGTACATTGCTGCTTCCTATATTGTAAATGGAACATGCTAAAATATTCAGGGTGGAAAAAATTACAAATTTTAAAATGCTGTATGTCGGCTTGTTTTTTGAACATAGTAAATATTTTAGGTATTTAAAAAATGAAAAATGCCAATAAACGTTCCCATAAAATTTATTTTAAGAAACGCAAGAAACGAAAAATCATAATTTTGCAATGTAATATTGGTAACAAAATCTATGTTCAGTCTCTCCCATAGATATAGTTAAGCAATGAACATTCTTTTAAAGTGTTTACGGTTCAATTTCTCTAGGTGCGCAATTAAGTAAATTTCGAAGATCTTTAATGGTCACAAAAAGATATTAATTCATACTGCAATGTTATATTACTACTGAGTGTCATTCTTTGTTATATATTTCTTTTTGAGTATTCTGAGCAATAGGCTAGCAATTTTACATTCGATGGTTTGACATAAATAATCTGTAAGGAAAGCGATTATTTCTCAGTTATTCATGACATGTAAATTATGACATTCATCTTCGGATTCTTGTCACTAAGCAATATACAACATAAATAAATGTGAACTATAAGCTAGCAATTTTAATCTTATCTCGCAACTAAATAGTGAATGGAAGTTATCAGATCACATCGACTTGGCATTTTTAAAAGCTCTTGACTTGAAAGATTGCCAATGTCTTCTGATAATCATTGATCATTTTGTACAATAACTTTCAATGAGAAATCCTTTACGTTCTTGCCCGCAATTTCATTTTGATGGTCTCGAATAAGCCAAATCTTTTCCAACTCTGTCAAAATACAGGTAAGAAAATAAAAAATCTGCACTCTTGAGTTTTAATAAAATTAATGTATATTAACGGAATACAGGAATATTCCTATCACATTTTAATGCTTTTATAAGTTAACTTTAATCTATAAAAAAGAAAAACAAACTTGCCAGAAATTATATTAAATATTACAGCGCATAAATGACATTCTAGTACAAGAAGCAGAAACAATGGCCACATTAAGATTATAATTATTGCAAAACCAGTACGACATCGCTCGAATGAAGAAGTGGCTGTAAGAATTTAATTAACGGAGATTGTTAAAGAACTCGTTACTTCTCTCATTGTGAGCGCGCCAGTAAGCGTCTCGGCTGACTACGAGAACAACCGCCGTCGCGCACCCAGAGGCTCGGTACACACGACGCCTAACAATGCGGATCGAGTCCTACCTACCGCACACACGTCTCGAGTAACGCGGCGTCTGTTCATTTATTTCTACGCACCACTACGCGCGCAAGCGCGCCATGTCGAAATGCATGAAATCTAAATTAAATTTCTTTGATTACGCGCCGCTCCCACCATTTCATTACCGAACGCGTCCTCGGGAATGAAACAGCTTTAAAACGACGATACCCCGAGTGAGTAAAATGACGGAAAAGCGACGGGTGGCGCCGCGCCGGTTGCAAGCAAGGCGAACCGCTCCCCGCCCCCTCGCCCTACATGTCGGCCCGTTTATCGCTGGTAGCCGGCATGTAAGTCACGCTACCCCGCGGCTTGGGCTTCAAAGCGCCGCGCGGCCGCCCGGCGTCGTGTCGCCCCGCCCGCCCGCAAGTCGAGCCGGCGGCCCCCGGCGCGGCGAGCCAGGGCTTGGCCGGCGTAGGGTTGCGCGCTGAAGTAACTGCGCAGATTAGCGAGCCGATTGTTCCAGATGAACTAGTGCAACGCACGCCCTCTTGTAAGTTCCTTAGCAAGGGTAATTAGAACCAATAAAATTACACCGAAAGTGCTGTTCAATAAATTATTCTACAAGTACATAAAATTACGAATGAACAATATCGAGTATAATGAAATATATTATCTACTCCATTTTAATACAATGTTATTTTTCCAGAAATTCAATCAATCACATTGTACTAATTGCTCCTCTACAATTTATCAAACAATAATATTGAAAAATGTAAAAATACAAAAACTAGTTTCAAATAAATAAAATAACTTCAGTAACAATCTTTAAAGAATATGTCTACGTTGATATTTTAGAACGAGTATGTCATCAAAAGGAAGTGAAATCAGGTCGACACGAAATGGGGTTATTTTATGCGCAAGACATGATTAAAATGGAAATAAAGCTGAAGTCATCAGAATATTTCATAATCTAGAACATGAGTATACCAATGTCTGGACTCGAATGACTTTATTGCTGTCACGTTATCAATTTAGTGAGAGTTTTATTCAGATATGAAATCGTAGCTATAATTTCCAATTTTTTTCTTTTAATCAAATGACGGTAAGATTCCGATTTTGTTTCTGGAACTCGTATAGTTTAGTTGTTCTTGAAAATCAATAATTTAGATAATTTGTCAATCACTACAATGTGTTTATAGAGTAAATTATAGTTTACAAACATTCGATTTACGAGAATAAAATTAAATTTTAGGATTAGTTTTTTCTATTATATTTATTACTATGTTCCGAGCATAAGCCTGATAGAAAAAACAGGGCTCTACATTTCTTTTTAAAGCGCATTCATCAGAAAAAACTAAATAAATTTAGTTCACAAATTCGGGCTCTAAGAATCAACGTGTATGAATGCATGTATTAGAAGCCCGAAAAAGTATTTAATTCAACATAATACTCAAAATTTATTAGAATATCTATTTATCTCGAAATTTATCCTTGCACAAAACTCGCAATATTTAATCCATCTTTATTTACAAAATGACACAGATTAAGATGCCGTAAATTTTTAAAATTGTATTTATAAAGAAATCTAAAACTCATTGACTTTTCCTTGCATCAATGAACAGAACATGCAATTTATTACCAAATCTAACTCCTTTCATTTAAGTTTCAGGTAGTTCAGAGAGTGTTTCAGATAGTTCAACTTTCTAGGCATGAAACAATATATGTTAATACACTTATTTGCACATACCGCCGAGTAACTCTTAGATTACCTGCTGTGTTGTATAGGGTTAAAATTACGAATTTTTCAGAAACGGATAAAGTAATTCAAGGATGTAATCGAAAAAATTTCCAATTTTTGGCAAAATAATTGCTGCAAATACGTGGAGATTTGAAACTTCGCTCTATTAATACGTTATTTCTGTTCGGCTGCTTACAATGTCGTCGTTGACTTCTCGAAAAGAAAAGTTGAACTCTCATTCCCAAGCATCGCCGGCATCTTTGATACATGTTCAGCCAATAAGTTTACACATAAACATCCTGGTAAAGCAGCATTGACATCCAAGTCACATGAAACCTCAAATTCCCACTGTAACCAACTGTCCAAAGGCGGCGACAGGAACGCTGAGACTTATTCATTCCGTTCTTATGGCGGAAACCATCAGCGGTAGTAGCGGTAGTCTGCCAAGACGCCCCTCGCACACATGTCCCCCTAACATCTAATTTGCATGCTTTTATCCTAATAAGAGTAAATATCGCTTCGAGCATACGGATTCGCCTGTGGAGGATTCGGAGTAACGCACACACGCGGACAGTCGGCAGAAGGCGCTGTCATCGCGCGTGTCAGCCCACTTCTCGGTAGCACGACTCCTGAGTCATCTTCGTTGGCTTTGGCTTCTGTTCATCTGCCCTTGACGTGTTTGATGAAGCCACTTGCGGTCGATATCGAGAAAGGATGAAGGACAATTGCTACCTCGCACAATTATTTGATTTAGATAAAATTTTCAGCATTGGCCTTCACGGACAACCAGGATCACGAGAGTAATTTGATAGTATATTTTTAAAGTTAGATAAATCTTAGGCTGTGTGAGTGTATACGACAAAAAGCATAAATATAATGTACGCTACTATTCTCAGAATAAATTCGACATACGGAATTGGAATAAAATTCAAACGTATTTGAACGCATAATCATATTACGAATGTTAATCAAACTGAATAAATTTTCGGCGACGTGGGTTTTCACAGCTGCAGATTTGCTCAGGAATTAAGGAATGTCGTCACATAACGCAAACAGGACGCCTACCTATCTGAAATCCCCCGCGTCGTCTCCTCTATTGGTTCTTCCAACGCACGGAGCCGCACACGAAGGCCGCGCAAAAATTCACCGCGATTCCCGGGCCACTTGAGCGCTCTTCATACATTTTCCAGATCTCAGTCGGGCGCAACGGCAGCGCGCGCCTGTGTTTACGAACGATCAAGCGGGGCGCCGAACGCGCGCGGAAACGGACAGCAAACGACACAATGTAAGTAAACGGGCGGAGATTAGAGTAAACGCCGTCACGCGGGCGAACGACACGTCCCCGCGAAGCACCACAATCAAGCGGTCGCGGCGATAAGAGAAGCCAGGCGCCCGCGCGGCCTGCGCAAACACGCGGGCAGGCGGCGGGCGACGCGCGCGGCCGCTCTGGGCCTTCCAGCGCCGCCAACTTCCAGCGCCCCCGCCTTCCAAAATAAACGAGGCGCCAGCAACGGCGCCGCCGCCACGTGTTAGCACCCCGCCGGGCCGCCCGCCCGCCCGGGCCCTCGCGCCACCCCAGGTAGCCGCGCGCAGGGGTGGCAGACGGGCACGAGAGCGGTTTTATCTCAGGCGACCCGCTTGGGGTTGGGGCTAAAAGCCCGCGATACAAGTCATCCGGGTGACAAATGTATGGCAGGGGGCTTCGAAAACTACACGAAAGTCTTGCTATTATTGCCGTTATCGACACTGTCAAAATTCATTACAATTGTCTGCAAATTCCAAAGTATTTTATTGTAAACATTCAAAAATAAAAAAAACTATTTGAAAAAAATGCACGCTTTAAAGGAATATGAATAACAATCCATACCTTTAATTGCTATAGAACAGTATTTTTTTGAAACACAGATATATCGATAGTGATCACTGTCAAGAAGATTTCGAAATTTCAGAAGTAAAGCGACATTTCCAACATGACTCGGGGTTATAGATTATTTAATGACTGATTTAACTAAAAGTCCTAAAATATTATTTTATTGAGTTGTGATAGGGAATACATACATTATCTGGAACAATAGTAATTAAGAAATGTCGAAAGCACGTTATCATTACTTCGAAATAATTTTGTTTATTTATTTACATATTAATGTATATAAACAACGTTAGGAACAGAAGTTCCAATAATTTTTATTTCTTTTTTCAAATTCACGACAACAAAGAATCTTATAATTTGGTTAATATGATCACACAAATTTTTATTATTAGTTTAATATGTTTTTAATCTCTTCGTCGAAATCATCTATCAATAACCTCTACAATATGCAGAAAAGCAACAATGACCAATATTAATAAACTCAATTGAATATAAATGAGAATTAACACAGAATGACAACTAAAAATGTTCCATTGTTTTCTTGTAATTGAAACTACTATTCATAATCATGACATTATTAAATCAACATTTGTGGAGAGCCGAATGATATTCATACACAATAATAATAATTGTTAAATCGCCATGTATAATAACAATTCATGAGCCTGACAAGGGAAATATTTCGCAAAATCCTTCATCATGAAAATTGAGTTATCAGAAGAGGCAAAAGAGATCTTGGTTAAGAAGAGCATTTCATTGCATTATTGCATTGAAAGATAAATTAACAGCAGCAGAAAGTCCAACTACTCCAACTTAAATAAAATGGCATTGCCCGTGTTATTTCGACAAGAGAATTACAAGTTTTGTTTAGACGACAATAAGCTTTTTTTTTTTGCAATACACACATTGTCGCCTAAAAACTTTTTAAAAACATAGCTTTTCACTGGGACAACTAATGTTGTTACAAAATTGTGAAAAGTAAAAGCGAAACACATGCTATATCAAGGTAAATTACACACGCTCAATTAGCTAATACAACGGCCGAGTAGCCTGTCGTCTTATCAGCATCATTAATAATTATCACTTCTCTAGTGGGGTCATCACTGATCGACAACGTCCTTCTGATTGGACATTGAAACTTCGCGGTTTATCCACTCGTTCGATGTGTGCGGCTGCTTGCCAAAAGCACTTGCAAGCGCGAAATAAGGCCTACTCGCCACAGCCCGGCTAGTCGGTGGCAGTTGGCGCGGAGCACCTGGCCACCCTGGGAGCACCCCGTCCCCCGCGTCGCCAGCCCCCCTGGGCCCCGGGCACACGGGGACGCCCCCGCCACGCGCCCCCCGCGCTCCCCTCCCCTCCCCGCCCCGCGCCGCCCCGCGCACTCGCTCACGTGGGCGGCGGCCGCCGCGACACTCACCACGCTCCCGTCCACGTCGCTGTCGTGGGGGTCCATCTGGTACACCGGCACCGGATCTCTGTTTTTGACCCGAATTTTGGCAGCTTTTAGGGCACACACCCACACGAAAAAAATCTGAATCCTTCTTCCTCGCCTCGTCGCCGCCTCCTCCTCCTCCTCCTCCTCCTGTCCGTGAGGGCCCGCGCGGCTCCGGTGGCAGCGGTGGTGGCGGTGCGGCTGCGACGGAGGCGGCGGTGGCGGAAAGCAACAGGGCGGGCGCGGCACTCGCGGAGTCACTCACTGTGCAGGGGCTGCCTGATGCGCGCAGGCGACGCGCGGCTGGCTCGGCTACGGAGACACTACGGGGCCCCGAGCGGAGGCGCGCCGCCGCCGCCTCCCCCGGCCCCCTCCCCGCGCGGCAGGGGCTCCGCCGCGGCGTCCGCCAATCGGCGCGCGAGGGCGGCGCCGCGGCGCGGGCACGTCGGCGGCGGGGAGGGGCTGCGCGCTGCCGGCCCGCGTCGCCCCGCGCCAATGGCCGGCGCTCCAGCCCGCGCGGCGCGGCCAATGGCGACGCGGCGCGGGCGACGCCGCGCAGGCGTCCCACGCCGCCCGCGCCGCCGCCGCCGCCGCCGCCGTCGCCCCGCGCCCGCGCCCGCGATAAGCAAATAGAGCAATTATCACGGCGGCGGCCGCCTCCGCCATGCTGGCTGCTGCCGGGCGGCGGGCGGGCGCACGGCACGCGAGCCCGCCGCCGCCGCCGCCGCCGCCGCCGCCACTACCACCACGCCAACGCCACGAACGCGGCGTCTCGGACCGGCGCCCCACGGGAAAGGGTTCTGCGAGCAAGACAACACAGCGCTCAATACGAACCCAGAGATGGAATGATTCCTTGTCCAACATGGGGATTGTGCTCCAGTCTTCGAAATATTAGGCTCTATGGATTTCGTTTCAATTAAAGTTGAAATCAAAATCAGACATTCACATTGTTACAAGTGCATTAAAATTAAACATTATATAGAACCACCAACCGTTTTCAATTACTTCGTAATCTGCACTGTATGGATTTCTTCCTTTAGTCATTCAATGAGATTACACAATATAAATTCTTCAGTGATATTTCCTCAACCAATAACACTTTAGATTACTGTAACTATGATCTAAAGAATATCTAACTCCTGCACGAATGTTGTCTTTTTCAGACTCCATACAGCGTTTCTGCTCACATTTGTTTCTGATCTGGGCAAAATAGTACATATTCGACGAAACATGCCATGATCACCACTGTCGTTAGCCAGTGAAAACCAGCTTCGTCTTTGAATACCTGAGGGGTACAAGCACAATGGGCAATTTGCTGTTTGTTTTTATTGTCTTCCCTTTTCTAAATGGTAGGGGAACGCCACCTTTTAGGGAGGTGTTCTCTCTACCTGGTAGTAATGATGGAGTCCGCCCAGTACTTGTAAAAAGATAAACCGTTACGTTGCCACATGTAACGTAGTTCATACACTACAGGGATTCAACGACACTACATTTCAAAGTAAAACAATGAGATAGAATATAGTCTGATATTTTTCTCTGAAACTTATTGTCGGAATTAATATTTTGCACTTCAGAAATCTGGAAACCACAAATATTTACAATTCAAAAATAGTGAACATTTAATAAGGTTGAGTATCTATTAAACATTCAATACACATTCTAGATCGTATTTAAAATGAGATGAGTTACCATTTTGTCGACAAAATGTAATCGTACAAATTCCTTACGTTCTAAATTTATATTAGGCTACGATTATTTTTTAAATTATTGCATTCCGTTCGTCAAATTCGCCTTTAGAGGATTACAGGGTACATTAGTATTCTTAACAAAGCATTTAAGAAATAGCCATCTATAGGCCTAGATTGCTTTACTTCTCTGAATATTAATATACTCGGAGAATAGTTCTATGTAGGAAGGTAGTGAGACGTTGATGGGTAAGAGGCAGATGATTAGGTGTTTTGGAAGTTTGCATCGGTCTTTTGGAAATGTGGATTTAATGTGGGGTGTTCTATTGTTTATTCCTAAGCTGAATATATAAGAGCAGGGGGAGGGAAACATGTTGATATAATGTTTGGCAGTTGTTTCACCGGCATGGTGAATTCTGATATGTCTAATTTCGTCGGATATATTATTTGAGGATGAAATTTGGCGCATTTAATGTTTATCTGAGGTATTTATTTTTGCCTCTTCGTAGCTTCTTGGCGCGGACCTTTATGAGGCAGACCTATGTTAAAATACGTAATAGGAGGATTTGAAAATTAATTTTCTGTATTTTAATATCAACGGTGAATCTCGATAATTGATTTCAAGACTTTGCCGTAAAGTACTCCTAAGTGCTTTCCTGGCAAGATTGACACTGAACTTTCAGTTCCTTGTCATTTTGGGAATGGCCGAGAGTAATAACTTGATTTTGCTCGTGTTTGGGTTGATTGTAATTCTTGGTTTATTCCAAATACGTATCTACACTGATTTGGAGTTGATATTTCGCCGGCATATAGTGCTACGTTTGCGCCCGCCTGGCTTCACAGCCTGCGGCGCGGCATCACCCGGACAGCCAAGAGCGCTCGCAATGAGTCTGTATAGGATTTAACCCCCTATATGAAACTGATGTAAAATTTAGGATTTAGGATACGTAGATTTCATCAGAAGCACATGACAATTTGCAACACATGTCACCGGTTGTGCAAACTTCGGTAACGATGAGCTATGAACGATTATCCTATGCCCTTAAAACAGCTTGCCGTCTTTAAAAGAAGACCCGAGTCGTTTCTTTAGTCGAAATATTCAAAATAGGTCTTGTCCTATTGCATGAATGGAGGATTAGATTTGCTTCATACACTCACACTGCAGCATGTGCCGACAGAATCATGCAGAATCTCAAAAATACCAACAAGTAAAATGAAATTGTGTTGGGGTGATTGATTTAATTGTTGCATTGGTCAAGGTTCCGCGTGGAAAATTATGGGAGATAATGGATATAATGAGAACAAGTGGGAGGTTTGTTGAGAGATATCTAATTAAAAACAAGTTGCAAGATGAGAGTGTGTCAATTTGAAAGAAAGGATTTTCGGACTAACAAACGTTCGAGACAAGGATGCCCTTGAGTTCAACATTGTTAAATATTTTTTTGACAGGATTAGGAGGGTATTTGGAAAAGGGCAAGGGAATGTAGTTACACGAAGGAAGATTTTATCCCTAGCACATGCGTATGATTTTGTGAGAAAGCGTGTGATGGCAAGAGTTGAGGGATGAATCAATAATGTGTTAAGATTAGAAAAATCCTCGATAATAAGAAGATGGCACTCAACGAACAGAAAATTAAGATGAGGTGTAGTAAAGGAGGGAGAAGATTTAAAGGGCATTGGAAGGGGACCGATATGGAACAGGTTGTATATCGATATCTTTATATATATATATATATATATATATATATATATATATATATATATATAGAGAGAGAGAGAGAGAGAGAGAGAGAGAGAGAGAGATTCTCCGAGCGAATAAAATTATCTACACCGCCAGGAACCGAGGGAAACCGAGATTTCTCTATAGCTAGGGACAATGGAACGAACACTTGCGAGTCAACATCGATGAGTGCATCGAGTCAACATCGGAACCGAATGTTTACTTCCGAGTCAACACGACACGCTCACACTCCAAATCAACAGTGGATTTGGGGTTTACAATATTATCTTGGAATCAATCTCCCTTTAGAAGTTCAACGATAAGAACGTGAAGAACAGTTCGATGCGTGCGGATACATGATGGCCACAAGGTAGGCACTAACCTGAGCTAGCAGCGTCAATTGCCGTCACTGAAGGCCACGTTCTGCATAGCCTCCACTTAAGGCCATATATAGCAGTAAGCACAAATTTCATTGATCGTTAAAAATTTGCAAACGTATAATTTGAAAGTAAAAGACCAATCTTTTCTTACGTCAACGTAATTTGACACTTATAAGAGTGTGGGAAAAACCAATTCTATAAAATTTTTGAAGTGAATGAGTGTAAAGGAGAATGTTATTGTTTGAACATAATTTGAATAAAATATGAATCAGTAGTGATGGGAAGATAACTATGAATGTTAGGAACTGTTATTGTGAAGGAACAGCCTAGAAGAAACACATATTGTGAAAGTAAAAATTGAGTAGGAGGAGATTAGTAATTTGGATGAGGAGAAAGTGAAACTCGTGTGAATGATTATAAATTATAGAATTTCAAAAACTAAGTTAAGTAAGAGAATTGAGGTTTGTTGCATCTGAAATAGATATCAATGATCTGAAATTTGAAGAAGAAAAGTACTTGTGATGTAAGTGATTAAGATTTAGAATTGAGATTTAGGACGTACGAATTGAAAATGCTGAAACGATAGAAGAAAAATGTGATGTATTCTGTTTTCTTTTAATGTCATAATTTGAGAAGGGGAAGAGTGTAGAAAATACTTTTTTTCCGTTTTCTCTTTTTAATAATGTATGAATTCACATCAAGGTCAAGAAGAAAGAGGTTGTCTTTGTTTTAGTTGATGGTTGTCAGTTCAGTTTTCAAATAACGAATGAAAGGGCTAAAAGACAAAGTACGTTATTATCTTGTTATTTTGGATTCCGTTAAATATTGAGTGTGTTTCCTTATCATATGCGCCCCTTGACGAACCTCTGTAAGATAAAATTCGTTATGGAATTCATTTACTACATCTTGTTACTAAGACGAGTTGATTGACATGATAGAAGATTTAACTTTTGTCTCAATTATTTGAAAATGACGCTTTACAAAGCTTTCGCTTCAATAACTCTAAAACTCCTCAAAATTTAATTTTCAGTTTTTCAGAGGAAGTAATTCAAGTAGAAATAATTATGTGGTAGTAAAATGGGTACAGTGTGTTTTTTACTTTAGGATTCCTGCATAAAAGCATATAAAAATAGTGTTTATTTAAAGAAAATGTTGTATGAACGTACTGAATGTTTAATATTAATGTGATATAACCAATGGGATAGTAACTCATCACATTAATCTTAACTTTTTATTCCGAAATATGCAGATGATATATTATTAAAAGAGATTAACTTTTTCCCCAGGTCATATTTTCACTTGTTTCTTAAAAATCTACTTTCACACCAGTAAAAGTGTTAAGGAGTACTATTTTCTCGTTACTTTGCCTTACTATCTCTCACTTTTGCAGTATTGCGTGAGTTGCAACCGCTATGTTTTATGGAATTATCTAACCTCCTAACTGTGAAAAGATAATGATAATACAGCAGTAAGAACCGGGAAAGGTGAATTCCATTGGCTTTTCGAGTATAATTCTGGAATATCCTCCTAGTGAACAACAAAACGATAACATTATCACAAGGGGCCAAATTACCTTAAAGAACAATGTATAAAGTTTAATGTGGCCATATTTTTATTTCCTTCTTGTCACTTTTCCATCACAATGAATGCATGGTACACACATTCCCTAAAGAAGACAATAATTGTTGAATATTACCAAATCAACTAGTGAAGTTACATCAGCACATACTTTCTCGCATTATTTCTAAAGTTGCAACTTTTTAACATTCAACGAAAATGAACCTGCCCCATTCTTTTAAGTATTCCTTGTTCTCTTGGTAAACAGTTCGAAGAAAAAAATTGGAGCGATTTTTGAGAAAATGATTTTTATAAATTACATAAATTTTAAGCACAAATTAAGCAAAAACTGTTACTTTTTTAATTGTGCATAACCTTTTTTTAAAGATATGTTTTAGAACAGATTTCGTTTTAGGAAAAAATCCTTTCTAAAAACATCAACTTTGTAGTTTTGAAATATTATTTTTTTTTTTTGCAATTTTCGAATATAGAGAGTGTTTCTTGGAAATGAGACTGGCAAATTAAGTTTTATAGCTGACTTAAAATATATTTTTTTAGTAACTAATTTTGAAGCAATGACCTTGGTTTCATTTAATCTTTGTGTATTGTGTTGCTACTTCATTCTTGCTTTTACAGCTTGGGATGGAAATTTCTCCGCTTAGTCTACAAATGTTAAGCGTTTCATCAATGGATGTTGTATATTTCACAAAATGGCCTGTGAAATTCAACTTAAGAGGCGGTTGTGCAAATTTGTAAATGGTTTCACTGTCTGTTAAAAACATATTCTAGTATCTATATATCTTTAGCCCATTCTTTGCTTATAGACAGTGGTACCACAAAACGGAATTAAAACAAGTTATTGACAATTATTCAATTTATTCGACTTCATCCTATTCTTTTCATCCTATTTCACTACGCGTTTGGAGCTTTCAAGGCTCTCCATCAGGTGATTTACATAACTTCATCAAATTAGTGTACTTAATCAAACGAGGGAACCAAAATGACCTTGATTTCACTAATAATCATATAATCAGCTTCACAACAGGCATTCTCAGCACCACAACGGTTCTTGTAGTGGGTGCCATTCCAAGGGACGTTGCGCGTCAAGTGGTAGTTCGCATAAGACTCTACGAACATCCACGCGTTTGTATTTGCTTACATATCCTGTCTTTTAGAGCAGGGCTTCTCGAGTAGGCGGCCCACTTAACGCGCTCTGTCCCCGCGCTTATCTACGGCAGCCGCTGTCACCCGCTGCTTGTCGAGTCAGCCCGACGCGTCAGGAGAACAGGGGTGGCGCTCTGCGTGATCGGCTCTAGTCTAGGGAAACGCGACTGAAAAACGGGCTACATGTAGCAGACTACCGAAGACAATCATGCCCGAATTCTTGCAATTCAATCTAAAATTCCCTTTTTATTCATACAAACATATTCATTCCAACTACGTTAACGCTGTGATGTATACACACACACACACACACACACATTGCTTACTAGTGATTCCGAGCGCGTCAACTGCTAAGATGATTGGTCCGGTAAGTGTAGTGCATTATTTTGGTTAAGGGGGTGGTGGGTGGTGGTGACCTTGGCAAGCTGGATGCGAGATCCGGCGCCGACCTACCGTCGGCTAGCGGGTTTTTTCCCAACCAGGTTTCTCTCACCCACGGGCCACTGCCTCAGCCGCGATGAACTCTGCGCTCTCAACCGGCTTCCCGGGATGTGTGGTAGTGTTGTGCATGTAAGTGTAAGTGTGTGTACGAAAAGGGGAGGATAGGACAAGGAAGAAGAAGGAAAGATCGCGTGCGGTCCGTGGCCCGTTTGGTAGGATACAGCTCGGGCATTCCCCTGATATTGATCGGAGAAACCACAGAAAACTACCGATCAGAGCAGCGAGCCGGTATAGTTCTCCTCCAGATAGCGACGAAACTAGACCTAGCTCTTTAGCCAGTGTGAAAAACCCTGCCACCGTCGGGACTCGAAACCCAGAACGTCCCAGTTAGAGGCACTGCAGTAACATCAGTTTATGCCCTAAGCAAACTCTCCTGGGGTGAGTTATATACTTTTTACATAGTGTGCCTCTTGATATTACTCGGACTATTGAGAATTGGCGGGGCGGGTCCGCGAGCGTCCAGTTCCTGCCGTGACGGGGGCGGGGGCGGGGAGAAGAGCTTCGGCGGGAGGCGAAGCGCCCTCTTCACTGCCCGACCGCCCTCGGCGGCAGAACCTGAAAGTGAATCTCCTCTCGTCAATCTTCGCGACCGAGTAATTACTCAGGCGGCAAATGGGCGAATTTGCATTTGTTACATGCTCGTATCCCCCGACGACAAGGAGCGACGCGGAATGGTAGCCGCGAAGTGAGAAAAGAAATGTTTGCGACTGAGAACAAAGCGGGCCGGATGTATTTAAAAACATCGAGAGAAGTCCACTCTCAACCGTTGCCAAGGACAATGAGGACTTTCATATAATTTGCTTTGTCAATGAGTTATTTCGTCGAACGACGACCCTGACATGCTCCTCGCAGCTAAAAGCATGACTCCTTTGTCCGAAGAAAGATTGGCAGTACTAAAAGACATTCTATGCTGGAAATGCCGGTAGACGATAGCATCTTTCAATTTTTCAGTTGACGATGGCACACTGAAAAATATTACGAAGGGAGAGACGATATTCTATGGCCGAATGTTATCAAATAATAATGCCAGTCAATTATGTCATTGAAGCTTAGTCAAACGGTTATTTTGCATACGTTGTTATAGTATAGTTCTGAATAGAAAAAATTTCTTCGTTATGACATTTAATTTTTACTCTTTCTTACTTTATTCAAATCATTTGAATCTCTTTATCAAGAATTTTTGTCTTTAAAATCCGTGTTCATAGTTTTTTACCAATAACAAACATTACAGAATTAAGATTTATTTATACTGTTCCAAATATGGTTAATATGAGTGCAGATGGTCGAAAGATAATGCAATTTTGTTTCGGGGTGACTGGCTGGATGGATAAATGAATAGATGTAAACAAGTGGCAGGCATAACTCTTTCAGATCAGAAGCTCATAAGCAGAAACTGACAAAATAGGTCAGAAATATGATGTAGTTGTGCCGATCCGGAGCTTATTAGTGTTTTAAAATTTGGTGGTACTTTACAGGAAGCATCGATGGCATTTTCGAAATTTTCTGGAAAAGTCTCAATTTTTTGCTGGAATAGAAAAGAGTGCATTCATAAAAATGGCGTAGTTTCGACTTTCATTAAAGCCTACGAAATACTGAAAGTTACGTAGTTCAAATTAGTTTTCGTATCAGTCTGACATCTCCAATACTAACATCTTTTTTTCTTTCTCGATGCAATTTATTCCTCAATTTTAGCTCTTAAAACAATGTCAAGCACTTACAAAATATGAGTAGTTATCGAGTAATAGCTAGTGACACTAAAAGGAAGAAAATCGGCATGTCACGCATTCTCACTTATTTATATTAGGTGTAATTAAATGTTATCCGATAAATTATATCACAAACTATTTTTGTTTTTTAGTATTACATTTCTAATCATACTTTAATGAAAGAATCAAACTATCATCCTTCGAACTGATTTTTCGGGTTGTGGATGGAATTATTGAAGTTGAAATCATAACATTAAACTTAATGCTTACAGTCTCTGGCAGTTCTTACAGTCTTCTATCCTTCATTTCTTTTATGTATAGCTTTATTCAAATATGATCTTACCATATGGGGCATTGGACTTGCCAATTAATCTGTATTTGTTAATAGTTGTAATTTAGTACTTCTTCAATTCGTAGGCCGTTTTATTCTAATATGCACAAAAATACAAACAATATTACCTGTAAGCTGTTTTACAGCGTTATTCTCTAAGAAAATCATTCTCATTAACTTCCAAAAGTTCTGTCGCAAAATCTTCTACAACTTAATTTGGTTCCTCCTCGTTTTTGCTTAATACTTCCATATTTTTGTCCCAAAATTTTTTAATAGATTAAAACTCCCCGAACTCGGTATAATTTGTATTCTCTTATATTTGTGCAATTGCTCTATTAATCGTTTGGTAGGCGAATATATATAAACATTGCTTTGTATGTTTATGTGAATAAAGTACGACTGTTTTGTATGTTTATGAGAATAAAGTGTTAGTTAAGAATAAGTTGTTAGTCACATTAATTAGAAAATCGTTATTAACACGCTTAAGAATGTAAATGTGAGAAGTCGAAGTTAAAAATATAAATGTACTTTTATTTTGTAGTAACTACTTACAGTTTGATTTCCTCCGTATTCATTTGAAGTTCATTAAATAATAAGTTCCAAGGCAATGCTGTAGGTTTTCGCAAATGTATTTTTTTAAATATGAAATGAAATCTACCGCGCGGTTCTTTTGTTTAACCAACGATAGATGTTGCCATCCTCGTGAAAGAAAATGATGGCGAAAATTGCCACTGGTGACAGGGGTCTAATCAACGCCGCCTACGTAGATCGATTTAGGTGGCGTTGGTTTAATTCCCTATCTATGCACTATAATAGAAGCGCCAAAGCACGCAAAAACACATTTTTGGAAGATTCTTTGAATCTTACGGCCGGTTACGAAAAATGTTCAGTTCCCCAGCAGGAGACCGAAACGCGTCGAATGATACCTTGTGTAACTCGATTGGTGCACGAGAAGTGGTCTAAGTGGTTACTCGACGGATCCGCGCACAGACACACTCACACACGCACACAACCCACACACGCACATTCTCAGTCACTAACCCTGTGTAGGGATTACGGTGGTTAATAATTGTAATAAATACTAACTTTTTTCAGCTCGTCGAGACTTCTTTATACAATTTCACATTACTCAAGACGCAAAACAACCAATATTGAACCGAATTCGAGTGAGCTTCAAATACCACGTACTTGTTTGTCGCGAAGAAATACATAAAATTATAAATTGTACAACAGAGGTACTTGAAGAAGGTATTCATAGATCTCTTAAACCCTTCGTAAGTTATGAACTCCTCTTTGTGAACAAAGAAAAATATTTGCGTAAACGGACTGGACAGGCCGCTCCCGTATCAGCAGCGAGTTCCACTCCCTATCTCCTGCACGCGCCAGCAAACCGCTGCACGTTGTCAGCCTTCTCCGGTTCTTCTCCACTTCACTTTGTTATGTGTTCTTTCATTTGTCATCTCGGCGTTACAAATTGTTCTCAAGATAATTCTGTCACTTCATATCACGTTTCTTTAGAATTCTTTTTTTGTAATGAATATTTAGTATCTAAAAGGTACGACTACTAAAGGAAATATGAAATTTATTCGTATGGTCGATCATTTTCTCGTCAAAAGTACAATATATTCTCAAACAAAATGTTTTCACGTAAACAAAAAAACTTTTTTCTTGCTAATAGCGAATTTTGGAAATATTTTTATTATAAGATTTTCTGTACGTCATAAAAGACTCATCACCAAAACTTCGTACAATGCAGACACTACGTGTTACAGTATTTCTAAGATAAAAGTATCCAATTAACTAAAACATAACTTTAATATTCTCAGAAAAAATACACTATAATAATTATGTTTTTAAAAATATTACAAGAAACAAAAGACGACATTTCAGCAAAAGAAACCGAACGTTAATCCTTGTAGAAAATGCAATATCTTTTTTGGGAAATAAAGTTAGTACGGTCTTCACATTATTCTACAATAGAATTTGAAAATTTCATTATTTTCTCATCCACGATCAACATAATCTGTTACTCGTGATTGCGGCGACTTCATGATACAAAAGTTCAGAGAATTCGATTCTCATGATACTTTGTACAACTTGTTCATTAATTATTGCTCTTCTTACTTAATTCTAAGCAGGTAACCATTAATTTGTGTTTGTTCTTGATGATTTCTGGCAAGAAATTTCATAACCTACATCATGTTTTAAGTTACTTTCAGGTGTATTAAACAGTTGTGATCTCTTTCTTTTTAGTTTATAAGAACAAGGGGTAACGCTAACGAAGGTAACAATCGTCTTCTACACTAGCAAGTTGGGTTCAAGCTAAGAGCAAGATATAAAGTTGGAAACAAGATACAAAAAATTCGTATCGTTTCTTTTAGATTGCCCTTTCTTTAGATCTAATAATCTGTTACATTAAATTTAATACATGACAAATCGCGTTTTCTCTATTAAGGTTTTCTCTGGACATAACTTTCCTTTTTGGCTTAAATAGTAAGGGGAAACTACCTAAACAAATACTAATGATAAAAGGAAAGCTTTCAACATATGATGTTTTATATTTCACCCAACATTTGAAATATTTTCAAACCAATCTTAATCCTTGGATGTACAAACCAACTGAGTTCTTTTCAAGAGAACAAAAACAATAAAAAAAACGTGGATTGGCGTGGCAGATTCGTCGAAACCGCTTCGCCCTCTCCCAGAGATTACAGCCACTGGTTCCTCGCGTTCCCCCCGGCACAAAACAGCTTTCGAGCGATTCTCGGAAACGCCGCGTTTCTGGAAGGGACACTTCATTTCAAAACACCGTTTGCCGAGCTTAACAACTCATACGCTCGCCTAGGTGCAGCGTGCTACCCAGTTCCGTGTAACACCGGCTGAAACAACTGCGAAGCAGATAGCAGCGCAGCACGAAGTTAGCATTTGCGATAAGAGCTTCGCTTACCGCTTCCTCACTCACTGCTTCTCAACCTTCGCAAATCACGAATCCGCAAGTTCACATCTACACAGTCAGGGCTACGTCTAAGGAAGTTGCTCCTTCATGCAATTTCAATATATTTGTCCACTGTATATATTCAATCTCATTTCATGTCATAATTATAAAGAGTACTATTAGGTTTAAGAATAAAATAGTATGTTGGCGAACCTATTGTACTCTATATGTCGGCAACATTATCCTAGATTGCATCACCTAATGATTTCCTCGAGCAATTCCATTAGAATAAATAATATTATCACGATGTGATACTATATCAACGCTAGCAATTTTACAAAATTAACATCTCTCTCTCTCTCTCTCTCTCTCTCTCTCTCTCTCTCTCTCTCTCTCTCTCTCTCTCTCTCTCTCTCTCTCTCTCTCTATCTCTGTATATATATATATATATATATATATATATATATATATATATATATACACATCTTTCTCCCTCTCTTCCTCTCTCTCACTCTTCCTCCCTCCCCCCCTCTCTCTCTCTCTCTCTCATTTTTACAATGAAAAAATCATTTGAAAAGGAATACAATAATACTAATTTGTCAGTGACTTAAAAGTAACATTGATCGAGAAAATCTATTCCAGACATGTGATTTTAAATAACAGGCACTACGGACAATTTCCTTTTAGCGGCAATTGCAGTGCTTGTATTTGGGGCTAGGCGACCATGCGTTACTAGGATTCAGATGTATTCAAGTGTATTTTGACTTTTGCTTTATATTTTTGTTGCAATGGTGTAATAAGTAGGAAGAAAATTAACAGTAAACAAAACCATAAAATTGCTAAGAACAACTCTACGACTAAGAACTACTCTACCTGACCTATAATGCTGGGATAATTCGGAAAAATGATCAACTATTATTTCCCTTTTCTTGTTCTTGAAATTGTTTAAAATACTGCCATTTCCTACAGCCATTACAAATCGACGTCCAATTTTGCTAAGTTAGAAAATCACTTTTTTATTACAATTCTTACCAGTTTTCTGATATAGTTCCTTTCTATTACAAGTGCTGCAGGATTTCATTATCGATATCAGTAGACGAATAAAATATTGTCTCAGAGTGATCTGTAGACCGTGGAACTGAATGAAATTGCATTTTTTATTGATTGCGCATATCGAAATAACATGTACATAATTTTGCATCTTGTAACAAAGCTATTGGTTCTCTCGATTCACACTTTTTTATTATAATGTTTGAAAATATATTTTTGTTGGACGCGTTTTGTACTACAGTGTAAAATGAAGATTATCTACAAATAAATGTTGAACTTTGCTATCTACATTTTTGTTTAACGCTTATTCTTAGTTTTATATATATATATATATATATATATATATATATATATATATTTACATACATTGGTTATTTTAAGCACATATATTGTGAAATTTAAGTGCATGGTTGAATGCACATTTTTAACTATTTTAGTGCAAGAAATTCCAGTGTCTAGTGATCAGAAATATTGACGTATGGTTCTATTATTTCTCTGAGAATCACAGAATTTTTGTTGTTACTGTTCCAATCCTCCCAGCTAAGCTGTCTTGGCAGTGGGGAGGTCACAAGGTCACCATCACAACGTGATGATTGACTACACTTAATGGGTAAGTACCACGATCGATTCTGTATGTACGTTTGCATTTCAGGAAATTGATGAAACCTCATCTAAAGAAAACAATGACCTGGATTCTCTATTGTTCGAGGGCTGACTTGCTTCCCTTATCAAACATCATCATTAAAACTATTTGTTTTGGGTAGGGAAATCATATCTCTGGAGATACTCTGTTGCACACGAAACTTTTGATAAGATAACCAATAAGAGGGGTGATTTCCTGAATATCAAGCGATAAAACGGATACCGGGAATATAAATATCACTAAGTAGTAAAATGGTAGTAGTTTGGCTCAAAATTAATATATTCGATTAGAACTTGTATGAGATCACGGAACACATCTGGTTCAAGTAAATAAAGATGTAATATAAATAAATAAGGCATTAATGATGCATACAAATACATGAATTGTTTTCTGTAATATTGTATTTACAATATAACCCTTATCGTTGGTTAGGAACAATATTTACTAATTGCAGAAACTGTGAGGACGGAACAGGCAGTAGCCTAATCCATGAAGTGAAGAAGAAGAAGAAGATTTACTAATTGCAAATACAGAAATATTTTAATCAGTTCTTTGGAATATGATTTTTTCTATTTTTTCTTACCTGTGAAAAGAAACTATATATTTTTGTTCATAGTGTTTAAACTTAGGTTCTGTTCTATGCTCAGAGTATAAATTCTCTTAGATTCTGTTAAACTGCTACAAGTAAATCCGTAAAGATATCTAAATGGGTTGTTATTTAGAATATAGAAAGAAAAGTAAATATTTATATGGTCAAAACATTGGTAATGCATATTGTGCAAGTAAAAAATAATACAAGTGACTATGATTGCCAGGTCTGCTTCCAAAAAATAGCGGACAAACGGGGGAGGCGGAGATTAAGTAATACAGAAATTTAAAAAAATACAATTAAATTATATATATTCTTACAAACATTTTAACATGTATTAAAATAATCAGTTCAAACCTTTACTTAAAATTCTTATCATCAAATATGTTACAATAATATGTAAAATATTCAATTACATTTTACTTTAAGAAATAGGTACAACTTGCATTAAACGTTTATGTTTGTAATGCTTCAACGAAATCTGTGGTTTGACATTCGCGCTCTACAGGGTTGACACTAGTACTCATTGAACTTCAAATAACACGTTACAGAGTGTTCCAAAACATATCTATTGTAATGGGAATGATGAATAAAAGGGAGTTTGTTACCTACCCAATTAAGAAAATAGTATATTATAAAAATAATAGGTAAATGAAAGTTAAAAATTAGCATGTAAATAATTGTATATACTTTTATTAAATGCCTTGTGAAATAATTGAGTATGATTAATAATTTTTTCAGAGAATCGAGTTCCACGAATATTCGATCTATGCCTTGTTCTAAAGTACGAAAAAAAAAACGCGATTTTCCTATCCTTGTTCTCTTAGTCAGTACAGTTGTAGGTTACACACCATTGCATCATAAAGCTTTTCAATTTTAAAAAAATGTCCTTTATTTTGAGAAAAAATTGTGAACATAACGTGAAAAATGCGGACTATCCGTTCAAATAGTGGACACCCGGCAACCGTACAAGTGACTACTTTGCGGACATTAAAACAATGAAAATTATTAGTAGTAAACGTTCCTGAAACAAATAGTGCTTTCCTCATCAGTTTATAAGGTAGGAAAAAAGAACATGGACAAATACTGAGAGGCAAACTCGTCTACTATAAGAAGTCAACGTATATAAGATAATTTATTTTAATAATTAGTAGAATTGCTTTTTCCTTGTAGTACTCCGAATCAAATGGGTTATTTTAATCGCCATTAATTACCTCACTTGCCTTTTCCTTGACATTTTGCCTGACCATAACAAATACATTTTACGTATTTAGACACCAGAAACTGAATTCTACATAATATAAGGAAATTCGTCACAAAATTGTCAATAAAAAAACGAATACACGTAATACCTAATATTATTATTAACAATATTACTTATACTCAAGTATTTCTCTTATTGTTAATTATTATCATTATTGTGAGAGGCGATAGCCTAGCGGTTTACTAACTGTAGGGTAGCGGTTGCCAGTCTTATCTTCAGCCCATTTATGAAAAATGTCCGTAATTCATGCAGACCCGTTACTGTCGTATCGAGAGACGGGTAGTAGTGAAGGTGGAAAGAGAAATTTTACTTTTGTTTACAGAGTCTACAAAATCCTTTTAAGGGCAAAGGCCTCCTACTTCAGCAGGGTGAAAAGGTGGCTTTTGCATTTACACCTTGTGAAGCGGCAATTTAGAGGAGTTCTAACAATTATTTGTTCTCTATAGTTGGAGTTTCTTTAGATATTCAAGAGGCACAAAGAATAAAGGCAAAATTATTATTATTATTATTATTATTATTATTATTATTATCAATAATACTAATTTTTATTGTGCGCATAAATTGAAAGAAGATGCAGCTACCGGTCGGACGTTTTGTGAGATACCCAAGACCTCGAGAAAATACAAAATGAAACAGTTTTCACTGAAAAATGTAATAATTTACTCGAGGCATTCCACCTATCTGCATACTGTGGCTAGTGGCTGAATTTTCATGCTCATTAGGTCTCTGCCTACGACAATTGACGTCACGCGATAGCAAGGACCCAAGGGAAAGCTCGCCTCGCATTAAATATTTGCTGTCGATGTGTGGCGTTAAAGAACAGCGCCTTTTTTAAATTCTTGATATGAATAGAACTGTTGAACTGTTACCCTAGAATATCATTACAGTGTTTGTGAAAAGTGTTGCAAATATTTAATTTTTGCAGTGTTATAAGAGAGTATTTTATTTGATGCTTTGAGCAGTGTACATGCTACTTTTTGAAAAACCATGTTTTGCGGGTTTGTTCAGATGAATTCTTTCTGTTCCAGAACACTAGTTATTGTTGTTATTATTAATATTATTATTATTATTATTATTATTATTATTGGTATTATTATCACTAAGACCGCAGAAAAATTCGTAATCGTCCCTTGCAAGTCATCCCTTGAAGTGTCCCTTGCAAGTTGCCCCTTGGTTTCTGGAATACACTCTATAATACTGTAAGCTCCTGAGAGGTTATTCAACCTCATCGTCGGTTGACAATGGATGCAGCTTATTTTTTTATGCGAACAAAAAGGCGTCGCGACCACGGTGAACACAGTCCAGTGTTTGTGCGGCTTTGGTCACCTCTGAGTTTTTGCAATGAAATTCGAGCAAAATCTTAACGTGTTTGTTTAAAAAATCCACCCAGAGGAATTTGTTCTGAAATGGGATGATAAACCTGGAAGCAATTTCAATGATAACACAGAGTTCCCGCATGAATATTGGGGAATATGTGATCATGACAGTGGCTCACAAACGCATGTATTGCATTTTTTATGTACTGAAGGTATTTATTGTAGTTTATTATTTTCATATTGTTCCAAGATGGTTTTTACTTTCTCTTCCTACGAAGTAGAGAGAAAGTTATGTAACGCAGCGCGAAAAACGGCGAATTTTCGTCAGAAAAAAACTTGAGCCCTGGTGACAAACAAAAGTGGATAAATTCAGTTGCTATATTTAGAAAAAAGTCCTCTCACATTTGGTGTAGCCAGAATCAATGTTTTGAGGGTCCTTGACTCCGAAAAATCTAATGACTGCAAAACGCCTGTCCCTCTGTCCACTGTGAACAACGCTAGAACATCCAGCCGATATTCTCAAAAAATGATATTCCCCAATCAATCTGGCTGAGGTCGCGGTCCCTTGAATTTGAAACTGATATTTCACTTTTTGGAGGTTCTTTACATGAAGCCCCTTGGGTTATTTTCCAAATTTTCAAAAAAACTTCTCCAACGGTTTTGATTAAATTTTGTTGTTTGATAGTTGAAGGTCGTTTAGGAGAATGATGCAAGTCTCATGATTGTTAAACTTTTCAAAAATTGCAAAAGCAAACATGTTTTGGGCGTCTTCCTACAACTAAAATATTAAAGATAGATATTTTCCTTTAATGAAATGTGTTTCTTAAATCTAGATTTTAAAATAAGGTCCTGTACAATTTTCGGAGAATTTGAGTATTTTTCGCGTAATGATGCGTGAAAATACGAGCAGGAAAGAACACAGTTTTCGCACCACTAGTTACATATTACAATGAGTTTTGGGGCGTGGTAATTTTGTTTGGGTAGGCTCTATAGCAGATTTGCGTAGATCTGTACGCCAGAGCCTTCCTCATATGACGTGAAAGTTTGCAATTAAGCGGGACGTTAATGACGCAAAACCTTGAAAGCCAGGCGTAAAACGTGGTAATTGTGAATTGGAAAATTATCAATAAGCGCATTAAGTAGTAATCAGAACACGTTTTTTCACTAAATATTTGAGTAGGCTCCACCTTGCAGCGAATTAGGTGGCTCCGCTACTGTACAATATATTTATAGTTTCGTATATTCCGAAAATTATCGTATTCGAATTGTAGTTTTTTCTCATGTCGTAACCCACTAGATAATAGTTTTTTTTCATACAACGAAGATTTTTGGCAATACTACATTTCTGATCAGATCAATTTAATTTTTCAGAGAACAAAAAGAATGTGTTGTGATTGTTCTCCGAGTATGAAGTCTCGAGATTCTTTTCTTCGTAAAGAAATATTTCAATCGGGCGGTCATAGCGGCCGCACTACAGTGTTCACACTACAAATTTATGAATATCTTACAAATAATAAAATAAAGAATATTTCAGAAAATATAAACTCGAATAAAATAAGTAAAAAATAATTTAATGATAACATTTTAGTGTCTTAGAAAGTGAACTTCGAACAACCAGGCCCTCGTGTTTGTCACACCATACAGGCCTGGTTCTAATAATTCTAAGAGTTCATTAACAAGGAGAGACTTGCAAACGAATGCTAATCGATTGAATTATACTGGATATGATAGCTCAGCGTTGTACCTAAAGCAATAATGTAGGAGGGAGATCCTAGCTTTCGGGTTTCAACATAGGCGGCTTTCGGCACTAGCTGTCTATCTGAATCGAGTTACTGTCTGGAAATTTCTTGAAGCCATCTGCTCAGATCAGTAGTTTTCCGTTGTTTCTCCGATCAACTGCAGGCGAATGCCGGAGCAGTAGGTGAACAAAGGGCCACGGATTGCGCGCGGTCTTCACCTCCTCTCCCTTGCTTCCCCTTGCTCTCCCCGCACATTCACGCACACTTACATTCATTACACTTCTGCACACGTCGATATACTAGTGGAGAGCTTAGAAGTGGTCCCGGCTGCGGCAAACACCAGGCAGAAAACACCGTAAGCCAACGCCAACCGTCAGCACCGGGATTGACAATTCGTAGGGGTGGAACACAGCCACCTCCTGGGATATTACATCCACTACATTCAAGGTACTAATGATCTAATGTAGTTGACGCTCATGGAATCAATATTCACTGAATTTAATTTTACATACAATTCGAGATTGTTTTCGTTTCTGGCCACCTGTGCTACGGAGGAACTACCAAAAATTGCTAAATGCACAACATTAGTAGATTCGGAAAGGTCTCATTTAATTAATAACGGCCTAAGGACTGTAACTGGACTTCGAGTAAACACGATGGAACGTGCGAGAGAGAATGGCCGAATGTGCGAGATAATCTTCAACTCCAATTTTTAATGTAAACTCAATGTATCAGAATATTGTAGAAAAACCTTTCGTTTTTTTTACCTCGGCCATCATTGTTTGTATTTTTGAAGAGGCGAAGGAAAAAGGGCGTTGACATAAGAAATAAATATAAATGTAGATTATTATTATTATCATTATCATTATTATTATTATTATTATTATTATTATTATTATTATTATTATTATTATTATTATTATTATTATCATTATTATTATTATTATTATTATTATATAGTATTTGCTCATTTGTTTTCAAATTCCATCTTCATTGTTAGTATGATAATTTTCTTTTGATGCTTAATATTTGCAGTTAAAAAGTAAATAGTTCGCAAATACCAAAGTTTAAAATGTTCAATTACTTTTCTAGGAGATTAAGCGCAATTCAAGTATATAACATCAAAATGCTATTACTATTATCTCGCCACGTAAAATGAGGCATCAATTTAAATTCAAATAAGACAAAAACCAAATATATTATAATTAGGCTTATACATTTGGGTTTTTTGTTTGTTTTTTATTTTTATTTTAAATTCTTGAATTGCGCATATAAACGCGTAAACTACGGGAATTAATGGCATAACGCTGTCTCCTTTAAAGAAATTTCATTGTTAATAATTAAAAAAATTGTTCAAACTAGTTTTGTTGAAAGGAAGCATTATTAACAATCGCCGATTCATACGTTGACGGGTTTCGCGTAGGCCGTCCACAGATGACAAACGAACCCTCTTCAGGGAACCCATTTCACGAGCTGTCGAGTGACAGGCGACGCGCCCGTCCATCGCACTTGACGCGGAGAGCGCCTCCGCGCGGGCGACGCGGATCGACTGCGAGCGGCCCTCGCGCCGGCGCGGGGCCGCTCCTCTTCCGCACGCCCCCCCCCCCCCCCCCACGCCGCGCCACGCCACGCGCCTGCCGCCGCTGGCCGGGCGGTCTTCGTGGAAACCAGCGGTGGCAGTGGCAGAGGAGGCAACAGCAGCAACGGTCGCAGCGACAATGGCAGTGGCAGTCCCAGCGCAGTAGCATTGGCAGCAGCAGTAACAGTGAGATCGGTGATGGTAGTGGTGAGGACAACGGAGGAGGCAGCGACTGTGGTAGGGCGGTGGCAGCAGCGGTGGCAGAAGCGGTAGCAGCGACGAAGAGATGTGGTGACGGCGGTGGTGGTGGTGACGACGCGGGTGTAAACTCCCTGGTGAAGACGTCTCTTCAGTCAGTCACATGATGCAAGAAGTTGCCGAAAATCGTAGGTGGCAGTGAAATGAAACGGCTGTTCTTTTGCTTTGGTAAACGGTTGAAGGAACATGCAAATATTATTCAGTGTAGGCCTACAATGGGACCGATTGTAAATTCATTCTGCTCGTAAGGAATATGTCTGTTAAGCGCATCAATTAACAGTAGTATATGAAAGCTATTGAAATTCCTTTGCATCTATCTCTCCAATGCATTACTCACCACTTCTCACGGTAGCAAGAATGTTTTTCAATACCGAACCTAGAAGCGTTCACCCTCTAGAAGCTTAGAAAGAATGCATTCCAAATTTTTCATGGTAACATTTGCAAAGGCTGTGTTAAACGGAATACTGGATTGATTCCAATAGCTCAAGATTTGTTTCACGTAAATACGTCCTACAAACTGAATAATTCAATACGAATATACTTATTTGGCATTTTAGAGCATAACGTATTCCAATCACCGTAGGTAGTCTGAGCGGATTGTCTGTGCTTTTTTGTACTCAAAGCTCTATAGAAATTGAGACGTTTAAATTAGAAAGCTTAAGTTATATTTTTGCTCAGATCCGGAATCGCCACACAGAAAGCTAACATGCTGTGCATAAGCAATGCGAAGGGCATAATATTTCATTATATGTAAAATTTATTTTGTTTTGTGACAGTGGCAGTACGTTCAACTTCTTAAGGAGAGTAAAAGCAAACGAGTTAATTTCAGTTCAAAAGAAAAATAGATAGAATTAAATTACATGCGTGACTTGAGATAGGAAAAAAAGAGAAACATCCATCGGTCCTTTGTGGCTCCCATTGACCCGATTTGAGAGATTACACCGTGTGCAGCTACCTGTCCATGTGCAGACGTGTGCTGGCTGACATCCACGATCAATCGAGAAGAAAAAGTTGATTTTATATGGCAGTTCAAGAGAGAAGGAGATCCTCCTTTGAGTAGAATAGAACCATTATAAAATATTTCCTCTCCTGACCGCAGGAGCGCTGTATGATAAAGGCACGAGGGCGAGGGCAGGTTCCTCCTCACAGCGACTTCAATCGACTTCCAGTCGCTTACTAGCGCACGTGCTTTAAAACTAGGTCAAATAACATTTTCTCGTAGCTCTTAGCTCAAAAATATCAAACATTTTAAATTCAAAAATCAACGTAAATATTTTATTTGCAATAAAGTTGGGAACCCAGCTAGGTATCTCCCCCAGTGGGCAGCGCCTCAGCCGAGAAAGGCTAAGCTGCCGACTGGTCCCCATTAAGTGTGATAGTTTTGTGCACGTGAGAGTAGTTGCTTGTGAGTAAGGGGTGAGGAGAGGACAAGGAAGAGGAAGGAAATATCGCGCGCAGTCCTTGAACCTTTTTTAGGGTCCAGCTTGTACATTCGCCTGATGTTGATCGAAGAAACCACAAGAACTATCGATCAGAGTCGCCGGTCGCAAGAATTCTCCTCCAGACAGCGGCCGAATTCAGCCAATCTATGAAACTGGTCTGGAAAATTCTGCAACCGTCGGAACTCGAACCCAAGGGCCGCCTGGGCCGCCATGATGCCCTAAGCCACCTTTGCGGATGGCGGCTTTGGTATAAAGTGAAAACCTGAAATATGCTCCCAGTTTACCATAAAATAATTATCTTCGATTTTTTCTTCTTTCTATTCTTGTTGTTGAAAAATTGAAAGCCTTTAAAAGTTCTTGGATTCGTTACCACAAAATATTTGTATGTGTAAATATTTAAATATAAAAATGTATATTCATATAATAAGTATGAGCATTTATATTAGACCCATCTTTCCTCCGCGAAATTGCATGATAAAATGAACAAATTAAGAGTACTTGAAATATTGAATAAAATTCCAACGTAAATTCAATACGCATCATTTTTAAGATTCCAAAATCGGATTAGTTAATATCATGAATTTATATAGTTGCGTAATTTGTACTCTGGTTAGCTTTCCAAAAACAATTTTCCCATCAACCATCTCAAAACTGTTCCCAAAGAAATACAACGCACAACACACGTACACGTTCGAACACATCATTTCATGTTCAAAACAGTTCATTTCATGAAGAAAATCAACAGCTTAGAAACAATTTACATTTGATGTTCATTCTTCTGACAAACTCTGAGATATGATTGAGGAGGAGAGGGGATTGTGAGAATAGCGTCTAAAATATCATCTGGAACAAAATACACGAGGCAGAAATGGTGTACGTGGGGCTCTTTGCATGTCGAAGAAAAGTTGTCAGTAATAAAGGACACTTGAAAGTATGCTAATGATTGCATATCCACTAAAAAGATTTTATTGGGCTCTGATGTCTGCAAGGCCGTAAATAATAACATGACAAGTATGGCGGGTTAGAAAAGAAATAACCGTATGTATGTAATCCCTATTTTCGTCCACGTACAATATCCGGCTGTAATTGAAATATGAGTTTTTTCATTAAATGTACATGCATGTGCATAAGTAATAATGTATTTCTGTCCTTTTGTAAGGTTCCAGTCTTTTGAAATAGTGACCAAGAACGCCATCGACAACGGTACTTAAATATCGCGGCACACTGATAATGAAACAATACGCTCAACCAGTCTTAACCTGTGAAATCAGTTTCGCAGTGCCCTGATGACGTCAGAACAATAAGTGAAGCACAAAGCCTAAAGACAGGCCTCTACAAATGTTCTTACAATTACATTTACCGTACCGCCCTTCCTTAGAGAGATTGCCGGCTAACCTAGAGCAATTTTCGTGTCACTCACGTTTTGAATATAGGGAACAGAGTTGTGTAACGTCACGTCATAATAATACGAGGACTGAAAAAAATTAAGATAAAAACTTACGGTATTTTCCAACGTAGTCTCCTTCTCGATCTATACACTTTGCTAAGCGTGTATCCAATTTTTTTCATCCCATCGGAAAAATAGGAATTGTCAAACACGTTACAGCAGTAATCACTTCCTCATTTGATGAAAATTTCTGCCCACCATACCAAATTTTCAAATTGGGGAATAGAAATAAATCACTCGGGGCTAAATCCGGTGAATATGGTGGATGAGGATCCAGGTCGAATCCTAACTGATGCATTTTTGCCATTGTGACTGCTGCTGTGTGGAATGGAGAATTGTCTTTATGGAACAGCACTGTCATGTGCGATAACCTTGGCCGTTTTTAGACCAATTTATTTTTTAAACTATCCAATAATGAAGCGAAATAGCACTCAGTTATGGTTCTGCACTTTTACAAATAATATGGTAGGATTACACCCCGATAGGCTCAAAAAACTCTCATTAGTCTTTATGCACTCATTTGAATATTTTTTGGTTTCGGGAGTGTAGTGATGGATTCATGTTTCATCCACGACGAATCTGCGCCTAAAGTCTTGCTGATTTCGCCTCAACGGTGTCAGATTTTGCTTTGAAATGTTCTTTAGAGTCAGTTTTTGATCCAAAGTGAGCAATCGCGGCACCCATTTCGCTCCGTTTTTCGTGCAAGATGAAGTGCACTCTTTCAGTTGAGATGCCAACAGAATCAGCAACCTCACGCACTTTCACTCTGCGATTTCCACTACCAGAATGTGCACTTTTCCCACTGTTTTCGGTGTGGTGACCTCAACTGACTGGCCAGAGCGCACTTCATCTTCTGTGCTTCTGCGACCAAGTTTGAACTCATTAATCCAGAAGTAAATTGTTTCCAATGCTGGTGCAGAATTTGTGTACTTGGGGCAGAAATGGTGTACTTGGGGCTCTTTGGATGCCGAAGAAAAGTTGCCAGTAATAAAGCACACTTGAAAGTATGCTAATGATTTCATATCCACTAAAAAGATTTTATTGGGCTCTGATGTCTGCAAGGCCGTAGATAACATGACAAGTATGGCGGGTTAGAAAAAAATAGTTGCGAGTTGAACCCAAATTCCGATGCGGTATATCCTACCTTTGATGTACCCCTCCCCCTCCCCCCAAAAAACCATCCACATCCGTGCGAGAGACGTCCATGAGGTCGTGTACGAGCTGGTGGATTTTTGATTGCAGGGGCCGCCGTGAAGCCGCCGCAGCGTCTGCCGCCGATCTGTCAGCGCGAGGGCCGGCGCGTCGTGTCTGCGGGTCGCCGGCTGCGTCAACACGGGCGGGCGGGCGGCGGCCTGGACGGCGGCCCCTCCCACGCCGCTTCGTGCTCGCCATTATAAAGGGCCGCGCGCACCTCCACCTCTGTCCACACGCCTCGCCCGCCGCGGCGTGCGCTGCTCTGCGACAGAGCGCCCTCCCCCGCCGCTCGGCGTTTCTGCCTTTGCTCTTACGCCCGGCGCCGGAAAGAAAGGGAACTCACGTGACGGCGCAGGCGGTATATTTTTCGGCATTGTCTCTCAACTTTATTTAAGTCGTACCCTCTAGCCTCACGTTTCCTTGCAAACGTTCAATGGGCTTTGAAAGAGTAAAGTAAGTGATATTTTTGTCCAAGGAAACTATCTAGTTTCCTTGGACAAAAATATCACTTACTTTACTCTTTACATTTTATTTTAATCTTACTTTACATTTTCTGAATTTAATGCTTGGCCATACACTACATTACGAACGTAAAAATTCAAACCAATAGTCATTTAGTGTATGAAATAGAACACAATTTACTCAATATATTTTATGACTACAAATCGTTTTTGAAATAATATTTTTTACACAAAATTTGTCCAGAATTGTTCATAAATAATTTACATATACGAAAAATATGTATGATGAATATAGAAAAGTAATATTTACTATAACTTATTCTGTACCCTCTATAATGCGCGTTAAGAATAATATAGCATAGTCATCCGTATCACAAGAGGTATGATGACACCTTGATCAATATCTTCTGGGGACTTTCATGAATTATTTTCTTCTCTGAAAGAAATCAACCATTCAAAGTATTTATTAAAATTCTATAATTGCCATTTTGTGCATTTTTAATGGTACCTGAATATAATTTCTCATATTTACAAGCAGATGATTTTGTGGGATTTTCAAAATTTTCAATAACATTATTTTGTTAAAGTTAAGATAAAAGATAAAAAATATTATGAATAGTTTTATATAAAATATCTCTAAATGTAACTCAAATTATAGGAGTTTATTTTCATTTCTTTACATTGGCATTTGTTTTCTTTCGCACTCTTCCTCTCCTCCTCTCTCCTTCCCCCTCTCTCCGAAAAAAGGATCAATAATAAAATTCTATTTTTGTTACATACAACTTTGAAATGAGGACGTTTCCCCCTCAGAACTGGGATGGCGGCGGCTACTTCTTCAAGTTTCAGATCAGAAACGAAAATGATTCATTTCAAACAGAACATCACAGTGCAAGTCACAGGTCCGTGAACTGTAGTAGTGCATCTGGAACCCTCCCCAAATCGACCCTACATTTTCAGAAAATATTATTTTTTAATTTCACTAAGAGGTGTACTCGTTCTAATTATCTAATAAATACTTATCCAAATAATATCCTTTAAGTTTTATTGCAGACAAATATGAATTTTATACCTACATACTCTAAAGCAAACATGAAACAACGTGTAACGTACATGCCCTGTGACGAATGACTGTAAAGGACAGAATCAAATTACAAACGAGAGTTGGAATATGTAAAATATCGTACATATTCAAAAACGAGTCTTATTGTATTTTATATCTCATACTACGATTTCACCTCCTCGTACGAGTAAGTACTCAGACTGAATTTTACAATTCGCAATTACTTATTTTCTAGATAGATAGATAACTGCACTGTACTACGTTTCGCAGGCCTTCGATGAAAACACAATCTTTAGTAAAACGTATTCCTAGTGATGATGCAGAAATTGTTGGACACCAACTGTACTGCCTAATCCGTGGATGGTGCGAAAAGAGTTATTTTTTGCCTTAACATCATGTGTTCGAAAGCGAATTCCAGAAAGTGGGTCCTTCATCTTGGGGTCAAATTCGAAGTCACTGGGATTTAAACTCAGGTAGTGTTGGAGTATTAGAGAATATCCTAGCCCCAGTCATTGAACAAGTCAGATACAGCTCCTGCTTCATATGCAATGCCGTTGCATTATCAAGCAGACTTATGAGTGGGTTATATTGCACCCCTTTTTTAGTAGAATCAGTCAGCAGTACTCTACATTAAAGGTTTACTTCGGAAGAAACGAAATGCTTTAAGATAAAATCATTCCTATAAGGAATAATCACCGCACTATGGTGGACAAACTCAGTTAATTGGAGGTAGCAAAACTTTTCCACTGATGTGGACATTGCTTGCACTTTAACACTTTCTAGTAGACAACCTGACCGAGATATAAATTACTCTATTTGTGACCTCTGGTACTTTCCCACCTTGCTACTGTTCGGTAACGTATAAATTGATGTATCATTACGTTTTTCAGTCGTTTGTGACACTGTCATGTATTGCGACTGTTAATACACTCATTAGTCACATTTTTAGAAAACATGACTATATTTCGCAATCACTCTTTCACAACTCTTCTGTTCGTATTATCACTACGCTGTAGCGAAGGCGAGTTAATGCTATGCGGGAAAGGAGGCATTTCACTTAACTGCGATACCTGGACACATTTCACGGCCACACTACAACATTGTTTACACTACTAAAAATTAATATTTGTATCATTATTTTTAAGTTGGAAAAGTCTAGGATCTTGAAAAATCTACTAAAATCCTTTTCCCCTTGTAGAAGTTCAAACATAAGTCGCATCTAAGTCCTACTTTTGGATATTCTGAATGTGATTATGATGTAACAGATTGTGGTCCTGTAGAATCTTATGCAAAAAGGAGAAAGTGAAGACTCGTTAAAACTCGCATCCATAGTTTAAAATACGCTACCCTCCACTTAGTGATCAGCATTCATCACTACGGTACTCATCGAAAACAAGAAACAATGGCATATTCTTTTATGAAGGCGCCTTTCAAAAACCACACCGACTAATTGCAACGCGAACAAAAGACTGCATGGAACTACGAACAAGTACGTTGCTCAGTCATTCTGACGCTCCCCAGACTTCACGACGGCGACGACTTTCGCCACCGGCTTTGGGCACCCCTGCGGTCAGCGCGACGCGACGCCTCGACACCGCGCGCGCCGCGGAAGTTCAACGACTCGGCGAGTTGGCCCGCCCGCCCGTCCGTCCGCACGCCGCTCGCCCCACCCGCACGCCGCACGCCCATACGCCCGCCCATTCGCCCACCAGCTCGCCCACCCGCCCGCTCGCCCAACCGCTCGCTCGCCCTCCCGCGCTGTTGCCCGCCCGCCCGCCCGCCCCGCTGGCCTTCCCGCCCCGCTCGCCCGCCCGCCCACTCGCCCGCCCGCCCGCACAGCCCGCCCGCTCGCCCGCCCGCTCGCCCGCCCGCTCGCCCGCCCGCTCGCCCGCCCGCTCGCCCGCCCGCTCCGCCCGGCCGCTCGCCCGCCCGTCCGTCCGCCTGCCCGCGCCGCTCGTCCACCCCCGCGCTCGCCCGCCCGGCGCTCTCGTCCGCCCGCCCACCCCGCTCGCCCGCTCGCCACTCGCGTCCGCCCGTCCGCGTGAACAGCCCCGCCCGCCCGCCCGCCCCGCTGGCCTTCCCGCCCCGCTCGCTCACAATCCCCGCCCGCCCGCTCGTTCACTCACTCACCCGCTCCGCGCTCGCTCGTTCATTCAGGAGCTCCCCAAGGCCCGCGCTTTGGACACTCGTGTGTTTACCCATTATGCAGCGTGATCCATCAGCTCCTCGGCCGGCCCAGCCCGTACACGCGCGCGCCAGGAAGAGACCACGGCCCTCCTGAGCGCGACGCTGTTCAAATATTTGATCTGCGTTCCGTGTGGATCAAGGTACAGCGTTTTCGAATCTATCGCCGCCACCTTCGGCCGCGGCGTGCGCGGGGGGCGGGCGGGGGGGGGGGGCGGCTCCCCCTGAGCGGCGGCGCGGCGCGGCGCGGGCTCATGAATGGAACTGCTGCGCCGAGCGGGGACGGCGCGGGGGGCGAGGGGGGGGGGGGCGCATGTTCGTGGGGGCGCGGGCGTCGATCGGTAGACCGTACAAAGACGCGTTCACTGAGAGATGTCGGGGCTGAGGAAATCGTGACGGAAAATCAACGGGACGCTTGTGCGTGACTTGGGATGGGTCCGAAAATAAAAATGACATACGTTTCATTAATTTTCTACGGATGTTTTTTAAAACCGAGAAGGTGCAGCTAAGTTATTTGTTTTCTTAGTGGCTTACGTAAGATGATATCTTTATTGATGCAGACAAGGTAAGTGTTTAATAAAGATTTGTAGAGAAATATAATCTAATACTTGTGCTGTAAAGAGAACCGTAAATACGTATTGAAGGCATTGTAATGCAATTGTAAGACAATGCCAGACCTTTTGTCCAAATCGTAAAAAGAACTGTGCATTATAAGAAAATATTAGTCTTCGAAAGAAGTTTCGTAATATGCTCAACCAAATGAAGTTTCTGTTCAGTTTCTACCGCGAATGATACGAGATCTGTGTTGTGTTGAAAGGTGATTGGTGGGCGCCATAAAGACGTCTTCTCTGAAAGATCTGAAGATGTTAGAAATCGTGACTGAAAATAAACGGGATGACTCTCCTCTTGTCATGTATGAGGTGCTCTTCAAAATAAAAGTGACGTGTTCTGCCAATCCCATTTACTTGGCGCGCTGTTTTTAGAAACCATATGTAAATCTACTGAGAGGTTGCTCATAACATCATTAATGGAGGTACATTTACGGAAATTTCATTAAAAAAATTCTGGAAATCAAGCACTATTGAACAGTTCTTCTTAGTCACTTCCATCACTCAAATAAAGGATATTTTCTTAACCATTGCATTGGTTATGATCATTTTATCTCAACTTCTCGTAATGTAATGACCTTATTAATTGCTCAGACATGTTCCGTCTCAGACTGTGGTTGGGTACAACACTGAATTCTCCTTGAAGTTTTTTTTAACAATGGTGTCTTCAAATTCTTTCAAAATAACATAGCATATTTTTTACTTCGCATATGGACAGAATATTACGTCATAAAATCTACATTCTGCTTTAAGATCAAAATAAACTTTCACCAAGATTTGTTGTTTATTCTCATGGATGAAAGGTGTATTAATAATACAATATATGGTAGCCAGTTCTTTAAATTCTGTATCAAACAGTTTCAAAGAGACTACTACAAACACCGTTTTATTTATTTATTTATTTTACATTAATGATTGGATCCTATAAAAAATACTCTAATACAATCCTATTTTTGACAATCATGGATTGGTCCTTATTTTTATTAACAGTATATATTAGTGTACATTAATTGTTAATATGTGAAAAAGGTCCTAACTGATTTTATGTGCGATAGTTACTATGGTGAAAGGAATAAATATCCACCTCATTTTTAATGATTACGAATTATTTATTAATGAATTTTAGAAAATAACTGTACTAACCGCAACCATAAAAGGGGGGAAAGTAAAAATAACACATGTAAGATGTTAGCTTAATATTAATATATTATTTTTTGTCGAACTAAATGTGCCGTCCGCAAATTCGTGATGCTGTCATTTGAATGCCTCACAACATGGGATGTCGGTAATTTGTCGAAGAAAGATATTCCACATGATGCTGATGGTATCCAACTCGAAAGGAAGAAATAGTATATAAATAGTGAAGTGTTTGATTTATTAAAACGTTTACATTCCATTTACACCTGACAAATGCGAAGATTCAAGAATGAATTGCAAGAAAAATGTTTTTATGTTATTTACAGTTTGTTGTCACATTTTGCGACGCATAGTAACTTCGCAGTTATCGCAAGATTGGTGCCAAATAAACACGAAATTACCCGTCGTCGTAATTTGTGCGAAGTCGGCGGGCAGACGTCAAAGGCGTGGCGCGGGCGCTCGCACCCTCGCCGGGGGAACGCCCACGACCCGCGTGCTCTGTGCGGCCGGCGACGTGCGGCGTCATTTCCGCTGGGACACGGTGCGGCGGCCGCCGAGCAAACAGGGAGAGACTTGTTGCAGGTTGGTGAAGAAGAAAGCCGCCGCCCCCGCCTTCACTTTCCGCTCCTGCCGCTTCCGCCATCTTCGCCTCGGCCTCTTATGCTATTATTGGCGATCTGAGGCATTCAGTCTGCATTTGCTGATCCTTACCAACCTGAAATTGTAAACGTTACAGCGTCTACCGTCTTCAAGTTTCTGTTTCCTTCTTGCATTAGCTATATCCAGCCGCGTCTGTTAGATTACGTTATAATCACCTCATTTAGACCTCCATATCCTCTTCTAACCTCTACTCAATCTACAATCTCCTCCAGCTTATATTATACTTTTGATCACATTTTCCGCTCCGTTTCGTCAGGTCGTATAAGTCATCTCTTGGATTCAATTTGCAACAAGCCACTGTGTTACCATTCTCAAATCTCATACTCCCGTTTAGTTCCTAGTGTCATCTACCTCTTCGCACTCTTCTACAAACCTCCTCTGTTGCGCCCATTTCCTGAAATTACGAGTTCCATTATTAATCGCAGCTACCGTCGTCAAACCGCCCTTCGCAACTTGGGCTTGGCCCCATCCTTCCCACACCGGCTGCACCCACCGCGGCCGCCTCTCCGCCGCCGTCCCTCCCCGGCGGCGTCTTCGGGGAAGAGGCGGTGGCCGTCGCAGATCGCCCGGGCCAAATATTTGCCCGGAGCACTGCCTTCTAATCCTGGCCCGGGGCCCTCGACGCCGGGCGCTGCGTGGGTGCGGGCGCTGTCGCACGCACCACTGTTCCCGGTTCGCACGGTGCCACCGCCGCCGCCGCTTCCCGGTACAGATTTCCACGCGGGTTCGCTTGCTCAATGGGCCGGTCGGATTCGAGGAGGTGCAAGGGAGGTATTGTGCCTCTGTGCGCCTTTGTCGTTACACACGTAGCACAAGGAGTCGGAGTGCAAACGCACTATGGGTACCAAGAAGTAGTTCAGAGTACGAAACGGTTGTTCGGTACGAGTCTTTCAGAAGAATGTGAATTTAGTCAATGTGAATTTAGTAAAAACGTTATTGTTTCTTGTGTGAGTCCAGCACTACTACAATATGACACTAAAATTTCCATATATCTTACATATAATAATTCACAGACTCTTATCGATTTATAGAAAATTATTAGTGTAAGGAGTATAGTATAAAATAAGTAAAATAAGACAAAGAAGCCAACATGAGCTCCTTTGGATAGATTTCAATATTTCGATACCTCAAATCGGAATTCCTTTCCATTTCAGATACGTGCAGTGAAGCATGAACATTGCAGATAGGTGCAGTGAACATTGCAAGATCGTCTCGTGTTTTGCTGGAAGAGCAAAATGTTAATGTTAACATAGTTGTACTATATTGGTAATACGTTTGTAAAATATATTGTTCATTCTTAAATTAATGCGTTCATGTTTTGATAATGTTCTGAATCATTTTGGATGTTTTCTGTTGAATTTAGCCGTGACGTTGAATATTCGGATAGGTCGACAAACATTGAATATTGTATTATATGTATAATATATGATATAACTGACCAAATCCCATGATATAATCTATCCCTATCAGAAATTATGCGACTCGTTGGTATTACTTCTGATATTTGTGGGTGAAAATAATTTTCAATTACCGTCATCACCTGTGATTTTTTTTAATCCGAAACTATTATATCACAAAAATCTCCCAAAGAAAAAACACTCCACGTATCTGACGACTTCAGCATAAATATTAATATTTTTTCTTCGTTTACTGATTGCGCGAAATGCGTAAATTTCACCCACCAATTAGATAAAAAGTACCTAATTATTTACTGCCTAATCATTTACCTCATGCTCGTAAGAATATAGGACCCACACACGAAGACGTTTTGACGAAACGGGACCCATCTTTGATTTGAAATCTTTCGTGGAATTCATGAACAATTATCGAAATACCCATGACATACTCTGAGTGTTGGGTGCCATCAGGCAGCCCGGTGCGTGCGTGGACAGCGTCCTCTTCCGGGAAGCGGCCGCGGGCGGGCGGGATGGGGCGGGCGGGCGGGCAGGCCCTCGGCCGCGGAGCGCCGCACGCCAAATATTGAACCCTGCGGACCTCCTAATCCCCCGCACGCGCTCGCGCTGGAGCGAGCGCGCCCGGCCGGCCCGGGCAGCTCGAGAGGCCGGGGGCGGGGGCGGCGGAGCGTAGGCGGCGTGTCGTCTCGCACGCACGCACGCCCGGCCACGCAGGCATGGCGCGCCGACCGGCATAAGCGGCAGAGAGAGCGCGCAGCGGTGGCAAGCTGTGGGCCCATCGCTCGGGCGCACGGACAAATATCGCTCATTCTTTGAGGTATTTCCGAAAACATTTCTTGCGTTTTGTGTATTAATGTTCGAAATTTTCATCACTGCTGGTAACAAATTTTTCACTTGTTTTTGGTTGTATTTTTATTATATCCACTTTTTATTATATCTGTGCCTACACCGTAATACTTAATAAATACAAACGCTCCCAAACATTTAACTACTCATCACTCTTTTCACTATTCACATCACTCAATAAACTAGTGAATACACATTTAATAATAGTTTCCAGCTTAGGTGGCTCAGAGAATGAACTGATGTCCCTGCAGCGCTTCTGTTTGGGAGATCCTAGTGTTTTAGCTCAGACGATAGCATGATTTTCGACACTAGCTACATAGCAACGAGTATGTCGAATCCAGCCACTCTCTGGAGAGGAATTCCAGCTGCCAGCTGCTCTGATCGGGAGTTTTTAATGGTTTCTTCGATCAACACCAGGCGAAAACCGAATCAGGACCCTAACAAAGGAGCCATGGATCGCGCGCGATCTTTCCTTCTTTTTCTTTGACCTATCCTTACCGTTCACACACACACACTAACCCGTTAAGCGACGTTAGGTCGGTGCCGGGTCTCGCCATGCAGTGGGGGAAGACTACCGCCACCTCCCGAGCAAAACATGCACTACAGTTACGGTACTAATTGACTTTGTAGATGACGCGCCCACTAACAATGAATCAATCAAAATCCTCAAAGGAGATCAAATGGGATATTTATTACGGTTCTAATTTGTAAACGATGAGAGTCAGCTACAATCAAATAATCAATTGAATATTGATTAGTAAACAATTTCAGTCGATGTTAATACTTTTTAATGGAAATTCAAGCCTCCCCAGATATTAATAGGTAAAGTACGCTAGTATTCTTAAAATTGGAATATATTTCCTGCAAGAATGAGTCTCTTTTAAACATGAGTGACTGAACTCAATTTCAACAATTTAATTTATTCTAAAGTTGTTTCTTTCTTACGAAGTTAGCATAATTCGTCACAAAATGAAGGTATACTTTTTTCTCATTGCTGAAGTATCAAATTTATAATTCACAAGTACGTTTGGGAAATTAATATCTAATTTTTAGATAAGATACTTCTTGATCACAAGTCAAAAGAATGCAAATTCGGAGATCTTGCTACTTTTAAAGCAACCTCTAAAGGATTTTAGTTCGCAAAGCATTTTTAATGATTCCGTACGTTTGGGAAATGAATATCTAATTTTTGGATAAGATACTTCTTGATCACAAGTCAAAAGAATGCAAATTCGGAGATCTTGCTACTTTTAAAGCAAACTCTAAAGGATTTTAGTTCGCAAAGCATTTTTAATGATTCCGTAACACTAACATAATTTCCAAACGGAAACATTTACATTGGTCACGATGACGGAGGTGTTATGAAACAGGAAATTTAAATTAATGGTGAATAATGAAATAACGTTGTAGCGTGAATGTGAAAAAAGTCAATGAAAATTGGTTGTGAATAGTTTGCGCAGTAAAAATTGCCGACGGACCGACCGGAAATTAAATATTTAATGTGCCAATTGATGCAATGCGCTGCTTGTGATATATCAGGAGGATGAAAAACAAACACATCACTAAGAAGCAGGAGAGCTTTTTAAACACATAGGTGATGTTCTTATGACTACCTTTAAAATATAATTGTATTCTTACTTCTAACTAATAATACGTTCTAATGAATAAGTCTTATAACGAGAAAGACGAACCGAAAATTTAATTGAGAATTTAAAATTTCCTGCGACTTTCCACCAAAATTTTGAGGCAAAACTAATAACTGTGTAATTTTTAGTCAATTAAACACTAATTTTCACTGGAAGTTATAAATTTTAAATCAAATTAGATAAGACAATTACATTGAAGTAGTAAATGAGAGAAAACAATTTTACATCACGCGTCGCGATTCTACTTTCTACCCGATGTTATTCAATTTAGAATTTTAAAGTTTTGGAAGAAGTCAGGTTATAATTAATTCGCAATTTTACACTTTTTGAAGAAACTCTTTTCGTAAAAACGAACTAATTTCGAAAAGCTTGAAGTCTCCTACTGAATACTTTTTATCCTCCTACTTCTGGTTCCTGGTTTTCTTTCTCACTTGGGCGAGTTATCTCGTTGAATCTTGGCGATCGTTGTGGGCGCTGTGAGTTATTTGGGGCAGGAGAATGCTCATCCCGCTTTTTCCGTCTCTTTCTATTCCACTACCTGTCTCCCGCACTCAACTTTCCCCTGCTTTCTATGAAACTCATTTTGCCGTTTTCCCGATCTTCCCGAATTTACATCTCATATATTTGAAAGTGATGTATGTGCTTATTGCATTTTATCTTGTTTCTAACATAGTATGTGTGTCGCTCAACAGTCTTGCAGATTTGAGGTTTTGCGTGACTTATTCATATCATGTCATTTAAGTAACTGATTACACATGCTGTCTTATTAGCCTGGAGGGACACTTCTTAATTAGTTTAAGGTGTCGCATTCGTCGGATATTTTAATGTTAAAAAAATTATTTATACTAAGTTCATTATTGAAATAAAATTTAAACATAATGCTACCTGGCTCATCTAAAGAGAAGTTTACTTATGAAAAAAGTATTGAGAGAAATGCACATTCAAAATTTTTAGATTTTATATCAAAAATTATATTTAATTACCTTGAATCTAATAATCAAGTTCATACAATTCACATTATACCAGGAAGACAATTTATTTACTGCATTTCATCATAATAAGTGGCTTGACACCCAAAAAACACGTTTGTCCGAGAAAGCTTTGATAATATTCCAGAAAGACGCGGCCAAAAATGAGTGGCGGCTTTTGCCACAACAAACTGGAGGTTGAAGCTCTATCGAATGACAGATGCGTAATTTCCAAAGTGCAGAATCGTAATATATAATAAAACTTAAGTCATCCATGTTAGATATTAAAACTAAGTTTAATAAAATGTCTGTCTTCAAACATTACGTAATATTTGTAGGGTCCTTGTCAGGTATATTCGCCTCCCGCGCACGTGACTCTAGCTTTGACTTTCAGTGGGTACTCGTGTATTTGCATTAATTATGCTTTGAGTCAATTTACGATAATATAATTCACACAAAAGAAACTTGGTGTCGAAAATACGGATATCGTTGTTCATCACTTCGCAACAAGTACTACTATTTCAGCATTCTATTACTGCATTCAATACCATCAATAATTGACTCAACTTGTAAACTTTCAATACCACGCAAAATTCATAAACTTAAGTTGCAGCTAAAGCCAGACGAAGACAGAAAATTGGAATTCTCCTTGAACGCCGCGCAGCGTTCGAAGACACCTCACCTACCGCAACGGAAATCCCTATGTTGAAGCATGTTGAAGCATATGGCCAAGGAGTAAATGCAGTAACAGAGCAACAACGTGACATGATTCAGTGCGTGGGAGAGCACCAGAAGCTGGAGAGAGTTAGTTGGGCGTTCTTTGGTTTAAAAATGATTTCATATACATCGATATTGCTGCAGTTTCCTGAATATTGAATGTCGTTAAAAGGAAAACGTATATTTCTATGATATTAAAGAATCTTTTTCGATTATCTGGGGGTATGCAACCGTGCAACCTAAGCACGCCCCACCACTGCTAAAAATAATAGCAACGGATTTCTCTTGTAGAGAGAAATTGAATAGCAGCTGATCACCTCTGAAGCTGTCGTAAATACACAAAAAACGCTTAATGGGTGCTTGATATCGTCAAAAACATGACATTCCATCTACCCCGAAGGGTAGACGAAAAGTGCGTGACTGTGACTAGCGGCGGGCGCGTCGGAGGCGACTCACGGGCTATCCGATTACTATAAGTAGGATCTACTCGTACACAACGGCATGCAAATCACTTGCCTAACCCTTTCCGTGGGGCACTACGCCTGATTCATCGGACACACGGATCCACACGGGTTACCTGATTACTATTTGTGGAGTCAAATGTCCGAAGCTGCTTCAGCTGATTTCTAAATATGTATACACCATTACTTATTCAATGAAAACGCAATGAGGGGTCGAATTCCCGCGCTCCGTTTTGGCCGCTGCGAGGCGCGGCACTGCCAGCGCGCGGGGCGGGGCGGGGCGGGGCGGGGCGAGGCGGGGCGGGGCGGGGCGGCGCCGAGGTGCAAACCTCTCGTGGCCGCCCGCGCGCCCTCCGCGAGAGGGAAGACGTGTCCGCGCGGCGTCACGGCAAACAAATTCGACGGCCTTAATGCGTCGATTACTCGGCGCGGGCGCGCCGGCGCGTGACGGCCGCGCGCGGGGCGCGGAGTGGCGGGGGCGGGGCGCAGCGCGCCGCCGCGGTGTGTGGGAGGGGCGAGAGCAGAGGCGAGGCGAGGCGGGGCGGGGCGGGAAGTGGCGGGGCTGGAGTGGGCGGGGCGCGGCCGTCCTCTCCAAACGGCGCGGTCTTTCTGTTGTTGCTGCAAGCAATGGGTGAGTGCCTGGTTCATCTCGCACGTCCAATTACGCAAAGAATTTCATTTCACTGTATCGCTCTCCCCTCTAATAACACAGACAAAAACAAAAAAAGAGTGTTGTCAGAACCAATCACTTAACACTTAATTCTCTATGAATATCAACGCTCTGAATCCGAAAAGGAAACCGTTATCGCGCCATCACCCACAAGTTTTTTTTTAAAATCGCGAAAAACATCCATGAAGCTTTAAATTGTAAATTTTACGGAGGTTTTTCTGGATTTAAAAAACTGGAGGGTGACTTAGCAATTCTGGCTTCGGATTCAAATTGAGCGCATCGACGCACCTAGAGAAACATGGCCAGTCTTTGGTCCTGACATTTTTATTTTGTGTGCCTGTGTAATTTCTACTAAAAAATAATCTCTAATACCCAAGCCGGGAGATGTGGCTCAGGGCTTCACCTGATGTCACTGCAGTGCCTCGGGTGAGGTCCTAGGGTTTGAGTCACGACGTTGGCAGGATTTTCAACATTAGCTAGACAGCTACATTAAGTTCTGTCGTGGTCTGGAGAATTCTAGCGGATGGCTGCTCTGATCGGTAGTTTGCGATGGTTTCTTCCATCAATACCAGGCAAATGCCGGAGCAGTACCTTACCAAACGTGGCACAATCCCTGCGCGTTCTTGCTTTCCCAACCTTGTCCTATCCTACTTCCTTCTTACCTACACTTACACTTGCATGCACAACACGATCACACATGCCAGGAGATCGGCCAGGAGCTCAGAGCTTGTCCCGGCTGGGCGGTTCCTCGCTCGCGGAAGATCACCGCCACCTCCTGAGCTTATAACATGCACTACATTTACAGGAGTAATGACCTTAATAGATGACGCGGCCGAAATCACTAAATCACTAATCAATCAATCAATTAAAAAATCAAGAACCCTATCAACACATTACGGCTTAGCTCCCACCTTCCAGCCCCAAACTAGAAAAAAACAAGAAACTATCATTACTCATTTCTCAACATATGGTTGAAATTAATTAATCCTAGCGGGGCTCAGTGAGTTTCATTGCCATGGATGTAATTACAGTATTAGAATAAAAATGTAATATTAAATCTGTCAAACATGTAATATAAATAAAAATTGATTGTTCTTCAGTTAATGCACGCCATTTTCTGGAGAGAAACTTGCGCAAACTTCTGAAATTTCAAGACTTATATGTGAGTCCTTGTCAAATACCTCCTCTCGTAAATTAAAAAGATATACTCCCCGATAAAATATAAACTAAACTCTCATAATAAATTGCCGACGGAGCACTTCAACTCAAGTTCAAATTCAGAGGATCTGCATCAGCTGTTGACTGTTTAGTAAAATTAATTTTTTTATCTGATACTCTTTTGTAAATGACAGTAAATAACAACAGAGTCTAGTTTCAGGCCGAACGCGTAGGAACTGGATTCCAGTACTACCGGAACAAAATAACAAAGGCCAACAAAGGTAGACATGGCGACTTGAAAACAAAAAATGTATGAATCGCTGCCATCAATGTCTGATGTTATAGATTCGGAACAAGACAAATAGGTAAAAACGTTACTTGTCGTGTCATTTCTATCTTTATGTATCTTTCACATCCTACCTCATTTACAAACGTAATTTAAATCTCATTAAATTTAAACTGCTGTCAACATATTTCCAAATTCTTACGATGTCAATGAGTTTTCAAAAATTATATTTAACAATTCAAAACTTTTTAATTCCCCAGCTTAATTAAGCTTCAACATTGTCATGCTCCGCCTGTTAATAGTACTCACGAGTTTCCACGTAAAAGCTCACTTCAAAGGTCCTCAATTACACATCCATAAACACGACATTGTCATTAAAAATTTCCTGCCTCTTACCACACGAATTGTGGCGTATACTTCGAAGTATCTCTTGTTCCCTTGGGTGATTTCTCTGCTCACTGATTCCTTCGTGTGAGGGGACGTACTACTGGGCAAGGTGGGGGAACCCATGCGGAGGTGAATGCGCCAGAGCAGCAGAAGAACGAGAAAAGCTCTTGCGAACGGCGGCGCGTCTCTTCTGGAATTCACGTCCATAAGTGCGGATTAGTTTTACTTTCAGTACTTCTAAACAACAAAATATCTTTAATTTTCCCTAATATCCCCTCTACGTAATATAATTCACTTGGAGAATGAGTTTCTGTGCTATTTATACGATGCCATTCAGACATTATCTCATAAATGTGCTAGATAGAGAAGTACTCCACAGGGTCGTATAGAACAGATTTAAAAAAAAAAATTAGAATTTTGCAGTTTAAACTATGACGAAATAAGGAGGCAAAATCTCAACACAAGTTATGCATCTAGCATTACTAAAAAATGTAATCTGCATTCTATATTTCTTAGAACATAATCTATAAAACGAGACATTTTGGACTTTTTGTTATATTTTGAGAAGATAACATTTTCTGGATGTCCTGACTTCATAGAATAGGTGATGTCGCTGTAGTGCCTCTGACCGGGAGGTCCTGAATTCGAGCCCCCACGGTGACAGGATATTCGACACTAGCTAGTGAGCTAGGTCGAATTCAGTGACTGTCTGGAGGAGAATTCTAGCGGCCGGCTGCTCTGATCAGCAGTTTCTCCGATCAACACCAGGCGAATTCCTGAGCAGTACCCTAACAAACGCGCGCGATCTTTCCTTCCCCTTGCTTGTCTTGTTCTCACTCTCTTCTTACTCACACCCACACTTACATGCACTACACTACCACACATGCAGGGATACCGGCCGGGAGCTTAGAGCATGTCCCGGCTGGGGCAGTGGTGGTAGATACCTGGTTGAGTAAAACCCGGTTAGCCGATGCCGGATCTCACCAATCAGCAAGAGAAGATCACTGCCACATCACGAAGAAAAATATGCACTACACGTACGGGAATAATTACCTTAGCCGTGAAGGAGCCCGGAAGCACTAATCAATAAATCAATCGCAGCGCGGATGACCAGAAGCACGCGGAGTCTCCAAATGTGTAAAATTGACTTAACTATTTGATTCTCTGCAACTTAATCGCGCCAATCCAAGCCTTCCACATTAATGATAAATATTTACCTATATTAAAATGTTTGTCCTGGCATCGTATAGTATCTACATGATGCTGTGCACAGATCAGTTCTTGACTTGTCGAAGTTGTGTTTTAAGTATGAAACTGTTTTCACTTTTAAAAACTGTCATTTCGAAAGTGCAGAATGTTTTCAGGGCTCCCGTTAGTGTCTATAAAATAAAACAATTTTCATTTAATTTATCATCACAACACTTCGAACAAATTTGTCACAGTTTTAAGGCAATACCAGTTCTTAAACTATAATATTTTAATTTTTCATAATTAGTCATTGATGTCATTCGAGGCAACACGTTTTAAAAAAATCAAATACTTAGTATCTTCAGGAAATGTGTCAAACAAAACACCACAAAATAATAAATTTTTAATTATTAAAACTTTCTAAGACTACGTTTTGCAATAAGATATTGTAAAAGTGAGGAAGGTTTAAGCCGCTAAGTTGTGACATAAAGTTTATATATGAATGAGCTGTAACAGAAAAACTAAGGAGTGGATCTTCACGCGAAGAAACAAGTGAATAGAAACGAAACGCTCCGACCTTCACAGAATGACGAGCTACCTCCAATTGGCGTCTCTTGTGGCTCATCCACTCCGAGCATTAACAATTATTTAATGGCCGTAATTCAAAATGAAGGTGTACAACCGCGAATAATATAGCGCTGACTTCCCCATCCATAACTGCTTGCGTAGGTGGGAAAGGAAGAGATACGACTACAGAAGGTGCAGACGACAGATGCGGAGGAGGCGAGCGGAGCCGAGCCAAGCTGACTGAGAGGGTGGAGAGCCCATAATGGCTACGAGTCCTTCATAGCTTACGCAGCCTATAAGTTAGTGCTCATTTGCACGGATTTTCAATTATAGTTTTGCTGTTATACGCTAGAATTTAGATTCATTACCAGGAAAGACAATACCCTTACTTCTCCTTATTATCCTCAACATTTGTGAAACGATAGGAAAGACGCATTTACGTTTAGCGGAACGCATAAATACACATGGCTGTAGCTAATGGAGGGGTGGGGGTGGACAAAAGTCCCTCCCCTTAAATCTTCGAACTTATTTCCTCTTTCATATAAAATAGACCATAAAGTATACCTTACACATTTTTTTAAATTTACTTTCTAAAATTAATTCCAAAACAACAGTTTTCCTGTCAAAACTGCGGATTTTTGCCTATGTTTCTATTTTATTCGTTTAACTGAGAACGCAATATTTTATATTACTTATCCATTTTGACGTATTAGGACTATTATATGCGTGTTCTATAGTGCCTACAAATGCGTATTTGATTAATAAATGCATAACTGCTTAAAAAATGTTTATTTAATATGTGCCTTTATATTGTCTGTATTAAATAGCGTTATTGTATAAATGATACAAGACGTTAGTCGTTATTTAATAAAAACTCAATTATATAAAGCTATTTATTCTTTAATTTTATTTAGCGACTGGAGCCATTTTGAACTAATGCAGTATTGTGATATTTTTCACCAGCAGGATGCAGTTATTTCGTATATCGAAAACCACGTAAAATCATTTGCAATTAGTAGAGGTGTAAGTGTTCAGGAGCGTCCTTGGCAATAAAATATTTCTGAGAAGTGTGTACGAACATGTGCACATTTAATTTCCCTTTCTTTTTTTTATTAGCGTGAAGGAGTGTCTAACATTTTAAGAACATTATTTGAGACGAGGCATCAGTTTAACTTAAAGAATTTGGATCATTATTTAGCATTATTGTTGTTATTATTATTATTATTATTATTATTATTATTATTATTCGTTTTTATAGTTTTATACTTTAATTGAAAATAATAATTTCTTTACTAAAATATTTCAATACTTGTTTTAGTATTTTATGTGCTTATTTTAGACTATTAAGTGCTCATTTAGCCTCACTATTTATATTGTTTTAGTGCCTAAAAATCCGCAGCTTACTCTTGCTCTACCTATCTCGCCATCTTGCGTCAAGGTTATTAAATTAAACAAGGCAGGAGAACGACTCAATGGACTATGCTCGTTGAGTATGCAGAGAATTCGTGTTTTAAGGAAAGGAGAAAGAAAATGCAAATTATATAATTAAGATAGGATTTTCACAAAATCCGCGAAAAATTGTGGTCAATTAAAATTTGTTTCTGCGGATTTATTACTTAGGATTTTGTCATGCAAAGAATAATAATCGTGTGTCCTTAAATGTAATTACAATATTGTAAGACGTAACTACAAAAAGGAAGAACTTGAAGGAAAGTTACAACAAAAAATGTACCACATTTATATATCATACGTTGTGCACAGACAATTGTGATTACAGTGTACACAGTAAATTATAATAAATTATAATTATAGGGAGCCAGAATTATCAAGGCTCTTATTTCAGTAGTTTTTGAGAATTATACTGAACAACAAGAAAAATTATGTTTGAAGTTTTCTTTTTTAAGTAGAGTACACAATTTGCATAATATTGTTATGAATATTAGAGTTGGACCTGTTTCTGAAAACGCAAGTGAAATGTTTTATATTTATGAATATCCGTTGCATGTATGCTATATTTGCCAAAGCAGGAAAACCTGCCATTCATCTTAATTAAAATACGCAGTAGAGTTTTGAAAATATTTTTAAAGGGTCGCAGGTCTCAGACGATTGCCCAATATCGAGATTTTGCGCTTATGTGTTAAGGGAAGTAAGAATACTCATTGATCTACGAACATACACCTGGCTGTCTTTACTTCACCAAATCACACTCACAGATAAATCACTCCCACCGATAGCTCGATTGCAATTCGCGCCTTACACCTTAACGCAGCCTACTTATTACTGTGGTTGGTCCTGAAAATGAACACGCCATGATAAGTGTTCGTTCCATTAATTTAAAGAAATTATTAAAATTTTTTAATTATAAAATCAGTGACTGAGACCAAGTGATAACAATCCCTACCTTTCCTTTAATGAAAAATATTCACAAAATGTGGTTCAGTATAAATCTCAGACTTCTTTCTAAACCAAAACCCTTAGTGTTTTAATTACAACAATATTACAGGCCTAATCAATTATAATTAAAATTCAAAGCAATGATAAAATATTTATTTTATCTTCGACATACTAAAAAAATAATTATGGGATACAAATATTTCATTCATTTTCATATAGGGTGAATTTCGATCAACTGTTTTTCATTTATTTTATTTTTCTACTGTAATTGTAGAGAAGAAACAAAATTGAGTACTGAATACTGAAATATTCAGTATTTCCAAACTCTTATTACTCTATTTAACCAAAAAAAAAGACATTACAGCTTAACTGCATTCTCAACTTTAATAAAGTTAAGTATTTCAATAGCATTTCAAGTACAGAAGTAAGTCATCAATCGATGCAAATTCGACAAATGGGCTGGTTGTGCACACCAAACCCGTTTCACCACATTATTGCGTCTCACGCAATTTCTCCGCAGAAGATCTAAAAATGCGGCCTTCATTGCGACGCCCGCTTCTGTTGCTTCGCTCCGCCTGTTCAGGAGCGTCCGCAAGAACATACGCTCTGTGCCCCGCGCCCGTCCGCGAGTAACGACTCTGCGCGTGGGCGGCGATGCGCCCGGGGGCGGGGGGGGCAGGGGGGCTGGGCAGGATGGGCGAGGCGGGCGACGAGAGGCGAGAAGTGGCAGCCTCTGCAGAACGGCAAAGAGCTTGCAGGCGGCGTCTTTGTTGTTGCCCACTAAGCCGTTCAAGCGTTTTTAGACTGTTTTTATTGTAGACTCTTTTTAGTATTCATAACTAAATATGTTATAAAGTTATCACTAAACTAGTTCTTGTGTAATTAATGTGATGAGGAAATAAGTTTAATATTTTATGTAAAAATGTGGCTGGCTGTTGGGTGATTGAAAGACAATATTAATGGTTGAAAAACAACTCATTCATTTCTAAGTCGTCTAAACCATGGTTTCAAGAGGTCGCTAAATAAGGAAATAAAACTCATTTTAAGTCAATTCTCTCTGATTACAAACAGATAAGTTTCATATACGTAACTGTTATTTCTGTAAAAAAGGATACAATAAATACAGTATTATAATAATCGTTAACGTATTGTAAAATGCTAAAAATTAGTTATTTTTATTAGATAAGATTGGAACTAAGTGCTAGAAACGTTTGTGAAATTTGCCACAAATTTACACATGTACTCGCACGCACGCAATGCTGACCTGAGTGACCGAGGGGGCTAGAGTGTGTGCCGCCTCAGCTCCTCGGTCCGAAGGGTCGCGTGTTTGAGTTTATTTTTTTTCACTTATGTAGCAAATAACAGTAACGAAAGTGGTGCTAGTCCCACATTCGGCGTACACATGTGCTTTAAATAGTGTCTCATAAAGTTTTCACCCAAATTCAAAACTTTTCTGTAAAAACGAACGCAAAATCCGTTACCTCATTAGTAAATAAATAAATCTGAATCAACAAAATTAGGTACGAAATTATATTACTTAATATAATTTACTGCGGCGGTTACTGCTTCCAATGACAAAAAGCCCTCGGGACAAAAATCCCCGGGCATTTTGTCGCCGCTCGATTATTAGAACCCTTACAACGCCCTTAGGGCATAAATAACTATTTTTACCCAAGAAAATACTAAATTTATGCACGCGTAGCGTATTTTTATACGATTGTAGAGAAATGCAATTTAGACCAATGAGTTTCTGGTAAAATTGCTTTCTTGTGGCACTTAAAATGAGCCAAACTTGGAGAGAACAAGTTGCATGTGATCAATTAGGTCAAATTAAGTCGTGGTTGTAATGAGGAAGTTCAATAACTTTGTATTTCATGGAATAATTTTTTTCATTGTCTAAAAATTTTGGATATTGATCTCGAGGATTATAACATTGGCAATCATTGCCATTAGAAATATTGTGATATTTTTAAAGTACTGTTTTAAATTATGCGATAATACTGCATCGATGGTAGTGCCTGATCTTACTGTAGGCTATCACTGTACAATTTTTAATTATTTTTTTCTCAAAAAATATTATTAACAGTTGAGCATCGTCTAACGTCTAAAAATTGACGATGAAATAACCATAATCGTTTACATTTTGCTGCTTCTTCGATAGTGAATTTCAACAAGACGTCATGTATGAATATATCATTATTTTTTTATTGCTTGAAATGTAGTTGACCTCAATCATAAGCATTTGCCTATTTTTCAATTTACATTTATCTGCACAAATATCACCAATTCCTGTACTCTGTAAGCCTCCAGGTCCAGTGTATGTTCCCCTACATGTTTCCTTACATATTCATCACAGGTTCCCACATTTTCTCCAAAGTTCTTCTAAATACTTCCTCAAAAATGTTCCACAAAAATCCCCCTCCCCCCAAAAAAGAAAAGTTTGCCTAATTGTATTCCCGGTGTATTGCTACTTCATGCAGCAACGCCGCCATCGCTGAATGCGGCCATGACGAGAACTACGCATTTCACTTTTTGTCTGAGGCCTATTTGCCCCACCGCTTCAACAGAAGTTTCATTTCAAAAGCACGCCACCGTCGTTTCCCTTCCCGTTAGATTAATTGATGTTTCTTATCAGATTTGTCTGGGATACGCTTCGATACTGCTCGGTAATTTCTGGACGATTACCAGGAGAGGTGGCTGAAGGCATCTACTGATGTCACAGCAGTGCCTCTCGCCTGGAAGTCCTAGGGTTCGAGTCCCGACGGTGGCACGCAGGATACGTAGCAAGGTCGAGTTCTCTCGCTGCCTAGAGGAGGCTTCTAGAGGCCGGCTGCTCTGACAGGCAGTTTTCAGTGATTTCTCTGATCAGTGCCAGGCGAGAGCCGGTGCAGCACCCTACTAAACAGGCCACGGACCGCGCGCGATCTTTCCCTCCGATTCATTGTCTTATCCTATCCCTTACACACACTTGTACGTGCATGCACAACAGTACCACCCATGCCGGGAGCCGGTCGGGAGCATAGAGCTTGTCCCGGCTGGGGAGATTCTGGGTTGGATGGGCCAGCCAGCGGGGCAAGATCACAGCCACTTCCCGAGGGGGAAACATGCACTACACCTAGGGGACTGATGACCTTAGCCGTTGACGCACCGGGAATCACGAGTAATCAATCCATCTTGACGATTTTTCTTCTAATCTAAGTTCAGTTTGTGCTTACACACAGTCGAAGCCTAACAATGTTTCAAAGCGTTGTAGAAGAAAAAATTCACTTTTTTCGGATACTAACGATTAAAAGCCTAAACTTGTTAATTGGCGAAATTTGGGTGCATATAACGGCAGTGCCGGGTCACGCGCTGCCCTGCGATCACGCCTGGCCTCGCCAGCTGGTACTCAAAATGCCGTTGCCCAATGCTGTGTTTCAACGACAAAAGTGATTGCACGACCACGCGTAGCCTCGGCAGTTAGCGCATGCGATCAGATGTGCTGAAGCTTTCATCTTGCGAATTGGCTCACACGGTAATACAATGTATTGACAAACGTGATTCCGCAGTTGGAAGGTGCATAAGCTAGATCGCTTTTCAGCTTCAATTTCATCAGTTAGTTATTTCATTTCCAAGATATAACATCTGTAAACCTAACCTGTTAATCCCAGTTGCGCTACATACACTGCCGGAGAAATTTCCTCTTACAGATGGTAAATTTTTAAGAACCTCTGCTTATTCTTTAGTTTCCAGTAACATTGGGGAACATGGTGGTGCTACAGAACGGCACAGACTTTCCAGTATTAGTAATCTGTTTCAATTGGTTTCGGCTAGCTATTCGGACTTGCCACATACTGTTGCCAGCTGCCATGTATCGCCGCCCAAAGTACATTTTTTGACATTTTCTTAATATTTCGGTTCCCTAATTGTAGATCAAAAATATTATTTACAGAGTATTAAAGAACAGTAAAATCTCGTCATATAGACCAAATTTGTAGGATATTTTCACAAAACATTTTTGGGTTTTCAAAAACTTAATGTGATGTCATTTTAAGTACTTCAACACATAAATACAATCGTGGTTAAGAATTGCTGGATATGAGCATATCAAAGGCATGAGAGATCTTTAAAAAAATTTACATTTGTGTAATTTTCTAAAAAAGAAAAAATACCCTGAAATGGAATTTATGTCATATTAAAGAGTGCAATTACCACTATCCGCTCGAAAAGTTTGAAGAAACAATTTGGAGCCATTTTTGAGAAAATAGCGTTTGAGCAGAACTGAAAATGCGGAACGTTGAGCTAATTTTCACAGAAAACTGTAAAGTTTTCGAGAAATTTTATGTGACATTATTTAAAGAAAATGTACTCATAAATATAATGTGAACAAATTGCCGCTAATATAAATATTAACGACGTGAGAGACAAGTCAAACATTTTTGTAATTTTTAGTGGGGAAAAGGATAGATCAATATGATGTTTATGTCACCTAATAGAGTACATTTATACTTACTGAAAGTTTAAAGCAAAAAGTTGGTTCAGTTTTCGAGAAAGTTTTGTTTTTGTAATTGTTTTAAATTGCACATTTTGCTCGCAATATTGCGTGAAAACTTCTAAAAGTTTCAAAAAAATACATTATTTTAATGAAACCATGGAGAAAAAAATTGTTCATAGAAAAGTCTCCATCTTTGATTTTGTAGTTGTAGGAAGACACCGAAAAAAACTTTGAAATTTTCGAAAATTCAGAATTAACCGTGAAAATCGGACATATGCCACGTTTATAAGTGTATGTTACTGTATTCTTATAAGAAATTTAAAGAAAAAAATTGGAGCCGTTTTGGAGAAAATTTTGAAAATCTCCGGAGGGCTTCATGTAAAGTACCTTCAAATTTTGAAGATTTTTTTTAATCTGAAAGTTTTGACACAAGCAAAATGGACAGAGGTTTCTTCAATTTAGAAAAAATCCTACGCATGGTTCAGGGACTAGACACCAGGCAGACGGACGGACAGACGGACGTTTGAAAAAAAAAAAAACTTTTTCGGTATTAGAATACATCAAAACGTGTATTTTCGTTGAAAACTGGAAATTGATTTTCTGCAGCATTACATACCTTTCTTTATACTACGTATGTTACTCCATATATACGTACGTATATGAGAAAGTAAAAAGGATTAATTTGGATGCGGGAATAAGAAGTAAGCGCAGGATGCAACCGAACGATGTCGCTCCGCCTGCTGTCAGATCTTTACGACCCTCCGTGCACCTTCAGTGTCTCTTGCCTTTGCAGAGCTCCAAACAGACGTATGCCGATTACACCCCTCGGTCACATTTTCTAGTCGTGTATTCTTGGCTATCCAGGATGAGCCGCGTCTCGGTCAATTGTACTGACGTTTCGGCCTTCTTGCGGTGGCCTTCTTCAGAGCTATACTGCTGAGCTATGCTGTTGAGCAGTATAGTTCTGAAGAAGGTCACAGCAAGATGGTCAAAACGTCAGTACAATTGACCGAGACGCGGCTCATCCCGGATAGCCAAGAGTACATTGACTCCAGCCGCGGAAGCCAACGAACCCACATTTTTCTAGTTCTTTTACATGCCTTCCCAAAAGAGGCATAGCCCGATTGCACCCCGTTCGGTTTTCCTCGCGAGTGCAAGGAAGAGGTCGCCGAGCTCTCAATCCTTGCAAGGTTCCCCTTGCACTTTCGTTTGTGAAGAACACGAAAGAGAAATATAACAAATTCTCTCTTTAACGCTGTTCAGTATGTTTAACTCTTAGAATTGTAAAGGTCACATAGAGAGAGAAGAAAGTTTACTATTTGTAATTAAAAAGTCGAGTGTTCTTAATTTTGAAACTGATTTAAACGCATTCCGTGTGGTGAATCTGGATTATCTGGGAAGCAGATGTGAGAGAAACGTGATCGTGGAGTACAATACGGTGATTCCCTCCGAAACATCTTGCAATCCCATTTCTTGCCAATATTGCTGTGAGTTTTCGCCCTGCTTTCTGAGGAAGCGCGTAAGCCCAGCTTGGTTCTTATGGCTACAACTCAGCGCTTGTGGAGGAACTGGAGTTGAATCGATTAGAATCGAAACATCCACATTTTGCCTCTTTTCATTTTTTGTATCAATGTACAGCTTGTATATTTGTCTATTATGTGAATAAATACCATAAGTCCCAATGCTCTCTGTGTGGATTTAGTGGTGACTGAAATAAGTTCTTTTGTAATGAAACAGCGCATGTCCAGGGCCTATGCTGTTATAATTCTAAATCGCTCGTATGTTCGAAATGTGAACAGTTTAGTATAAAAATTAAAAGCCCCATGGCAGGAATGTGAAAAGGCAGCTGTATGTGAGAAAGATTTACATATGAAAAGGACCAAAAAATGCTATTCTATACTGAAAGAAGTAGAAAATGAAAGTAAAAAGAATGAATTTGCATGTGACATTGTCAACGACTTCACAAAATGTACCACTGCCACACAAAGCAGTGGATAGTGAAGTATTTCACTACAGACGGCTTTGAATGAATTGTGCTGGTATTCACATCTTGCAAAGTGAAAATGACCTTACGAAGTTGTTAGTTTCATTCTTTATTTTATTAGGAATAATATTCCTGATACTGCTAAGCAGTTGTACATATTTTCTGATGGTTGCGGTGGCCAGAACCACAATCATACTTTAAACAATTTATTTTATTGTATAAGTTTAATGAAAAGATTTGAACAAATACAGCAGTTGTTTCCCATCCACTGTCACAGCTATTTGCAATGTAACCTTCATTGTCAATGTATTCAGTCTCTGAAATCGATGGAACTTACAAACAAAAAAGCTTTCCCAAATGGATCTACGAATCCAATTAATAAATAACAAATTGCGGTCTTATTTAAATTACTATAATACATATCAGATACATAACACTTTTTATAACTCAATACCATCATGGGATACTACTGTTGTAGAAGAATATTAACTTGATATGTTAAAAGTATCTTCTTTTTTGCAGGTACTGTATGTTACAAAGTGTATTAAGTTAAGCTACAGTATATTTCTTAATTTATATTTTTTCTGTTAATACACGATCGAAATGAATTGGTATTTCATTATTAACCTTGAAAGCCAACAGTGTTTTCCCAACCTTGTCGTAGCATGGTAAACTTACAACTTCACTTTCTCAATGTTTAGAATTGAAACATCACATGCCCATGAACATTTTTACAGATTTATTCGAGTAGTATTTTTAATTCAATATAATATAATTCAAAGTTAATATACTGAACTAAGTATTTTAGGTTCATGATACACAGTTGCTATTGGTATTTTGTTCCTTACAAATGAAATAGATAGTTTTCTTTGTCTTCTGAAAAATTAGGTTTGGTGGGCATGTGATCATTTAATTCTAAACGATGCAGTTAAGAAATAAATGGTTACAAGTGAGAATGAATGAATATGCCGTCTTCGTAGTATCCAATCACCACTCTAAAAAAATGTTTTTGTCCCGTTGCTGAAGTAATATAGAAAATAGTGTTGATGGCGTTCCGTAATACCGTGGTTTCTGCGATCAATACCAGGAGAATGCCGGAGCAGCACCTAACAAACGGGCAACGAACAGCGCGCGATTTCCTTTTCCGTATCTCACCCTCACCCCTTACTTACTCTTTCATGCACTACACATGACACATGTCGGCAGACCAGAAACTAACAAGTTCAGAGCGTGCCCCAGGTGGGCGGTGCCCGCTGTCAGTAGATCCTCGGTGAGGGAGGGGGACCCTGCAGGACGGCGTGCAGGTGAGCGCTGGATCTCACCGCCCATCTGAAGAAGGCTCTCCACCACCTCCCGCGATAAACACATACAGTACACTTACGGGACTAATTACAGTTGACGTAGGGGACGAAGAGCTGTTGACGCGCCTGGAAATTCGAAATATAGTCAGTGAGCAGGCCGGCAGTTTTTGGTGATTAGAAACTCTTATATTTTTTGGTATATTATCCGTTATTATGTTGTTAAAATGTTTTCTGTAATGGACCGATATAGTGATATTATGTGTATTTTAATTACAAAAGTAACAACAATAAAATTAGTGAGAGAATATATATTTTCTCTCGTAGAATAAATACCCGTAAAGGACGCTCAAAATTCTACGGGCATTGGAATGCACGTCATTAATCAGACAAGTGATAATACCATTCAAGGAACCGGCAGTTCTCGCATGGTCTGTTCACGATCGCAATCCCGCCTGCCAGCCTTCGGCCCACCCAATGTTTCCGAGTTCCTCCGCGGCGCGCGCGCCGATCGCTGACAGCCGCATCATCAATTTCGCGCGAGCGTCGGTGGCGGCGCGTCGGTGGCGGCTGCAGCGCGGCGAGCGACCGCGGGGGCGGCGATGAAAACGAGCGGGTTGGAAAAATCGCGCGGAATGCGGCGGCGGCGCCGGCGTGAGCGACAGGGCGCCTTAATAAAACGTCACCCGGCGCCGCTCGTTAATCTTCGGCCGTCGGTGTAATTGCCAGCGATGGCTGCATGTTCGCCCCCGGAAATTAATTACACTTCCGAAGTGGAACCGCATCGCGAGGCGGCGGCGCGGAGCGGAGCGGCGTGGCGGGGCGTGGCGGGGCGCGGCGTAGTGGCGTGGCGGCGGCTGCGAGGTCTGCCAATATACAACTGTCGGTGGGAGCTGGCGGGAGCCCGTCGGCGTTAACTGGGACGGCAGCGGCGCGTTGGAATGTCGGCGTGGCGGAGCGGGGGAGGGGGGGGGGGGGGCGGAGCGGTGGCGCTGCCGGAGGCGGTGGCGGTGGCTGAGGCCGCGCCCTCCCCGCCGCCTGAACCGTGGAATTAGGTTTGTGCTGTGCGTTTTTGTGTGAGGAAGGATGCTGTTAGAATTCTTGGTTGAGGGATCATCCGGTGTCCGACGATGCCAATGAAGGGTATTACGTCGGCCTCAAATGTGTAGGTTTTGTTCAATGAGGACGCGGTTTTTGTACGCAAATTCGCCGTCGCGCAGGTAAAAAGTGAGGGTAATGCGAATGTTCTGAGTGGACTTCGAGAGGCCATGAAAGATACCCAGGATAATTGCAGAAATATAAAACCTAGGATAAAGTACTCTGATTTTTATAATTAGTGTTAAGATTTCCAAGGGTATGCAAATGTCACCGACTCTGTCAAAAAGAGCAAATACAATTGTACCAACATAAGTTAAAAAATATTTATAGTGTAATAGTTCTTATAAGTAATATTATTTGATAGTATTAACATTTGAACATCAAATGAATCAGAAAAAAATCATGCAAGGTTTTCTGATAATTTCATGGGACAGAAATTATTTGATTAGCAATTTAATTCTATTCAAAACATTTCGTGTGCGAACTCCTATTACAATTGAATTAAAAACAGATATTCGAAAGTAGTCGCAGATGACATGTTTGCCTCAAGCGTACAGTTTCTGCCCCTTTTTCAGCTGGAGTGCCTGCCGTGGGGCCCAGCATCCAGACCAAACTTCTGTTGACTTTCCAACTCACGTCGCTTCCGAAACATCTTCACTTTTTTCTCGACCAGGCGCGCTGAACAGTCATGGATCTTCTAAAAAAAGTAGATGAAAGTTTTTTCTTTCAAAATGAAAGAACGTAACGTGTTTATATTTATGTGTAGTATTTACATAGGTTATTGGAACACGCATTATAATAGTTCATACATATAACTCCTATAATTAGATAAAATTCTATTTTATTATTAATTTATTATAATCATTATACTGTCGAAACATACTTAGAAGGTTGCTCACAGCTCATTAAACTACTTGTTATATCAAATATGGTAAAATTACAGTGTTATATGCATCCAGTCTATGCAAATTATATGCATACTAGAACAATTGTAATAGGTAATTGCAATGCTAATGCAGCACCCGGCGAGCATTAACACCAGCATGGAAGTAATAAATAATATGAAAACAATAGAAATATGTCAAACTTTATAAACAATTACAAAACATAATGAAACATCACTTATTTGCTTAAGAAAGGTGTCGTTATTCAAAGACTCTCGTGAACATTTTCGACACAATTATGAACTCACGTAATTGTTTATTTTCGGACGACTTTCTGTCAAACAGACTCGGAAAATACAATTAAAGTGGTTGCCTTTGACGTTCCTTCGAAGACACATTCATTGTTTGTAGAAAATTTACAAAAAGTTTTGGACAATATATTTACAACGTATAGAAAACCATTGTAATTATTCTGCAGTTTTCAGGTTATTTTGAAAATGAGTTTGACTTTGAAATGAGGCATACAAAGAAAGCATGTAAACTAGCATAAAAAGTTATACTCATTAGGCGCTTTAGCTAGGTTACAACATTTTATCCATCAATAATTAGATGAAGAACGTGTTTAAAATTCAATAACCCAATGAGAAAAACAATTTTACAAGCAAATAAAAAGAAGGATAAATAGAAGGAAATAAATGAAAAAATATTTATTTAGGGAGTATTCAGTAATCATTCGACCAGACCTGCATTTTCGGCCTTATGTGAATTGGGGACCAAATAATCCTTTAATATTTCCTGACGAAACTTACTTTCTAATTCTACGTGTGAATGGGGGAACAAACCAACCCAGGTAAGGAAAAGGCCTGATTGAGCAGGTAAGCACCTCAAGGAGGCCGCCGCCAACGCCCTAGTGTCCAGCTTTTCCTCGTGCCTTGTTAAAAATCTTCCAGACACACTCTTCGAATATCACTCAAAACGAATATCAAAGAAAACACTACAAGAGTGCCCCAATTCATGTTCATCGTTATATAACTTTAGCTGAGAAAAAGGAAAATATAAAAATGGCAAGATAAGCAGAATAGTAAAGTGCGCTGCACATCTATGCAAGCTATAAAAACTTTAAGTACTTCCTATGTAATTAAGAAAGGTGTAAGACAGCCAGCTTTGAAAAAACTAGCACTAATACAACAAAATGACGCAAATCATTCAATCAACGAATGATTCAATTGAATTAAAACCAACTCTAACCAAACCAAATTTCTAAAGAAATATGCCCGTTCTAAGTCTGGAAAATTGGGAAGGCAGTTATGTTTTAAAAACAATGGGAAAACATTCTTCAAAGATATTGCCATCTTCCACTTTTACCAGTAAGGGGATGAGATTCGGTCCCTAATTTACGTATGCCCTTTTTCTGTGATGGTCCCCAATTTACGTATGGGTTAAACGCGTATTTTCCGTCTGGTCCCCAATTTATATACGCCTGCATTTTCGCCTAACCGGGATATTTAAAAAGGTTGTGACGTTGTGTCAGATATAGGATTAAATGTTGCAATTGAAATTTATACAAGCATTAGATGATTTTGCTTTCCCAAAATATGAAGCAATTCTACCGTATAGTTTAAAATATAAACACATTTGAAAACTTACGTCTTCACACGCAAAGTATAGGAAAAAATCTCACCAGACTATAAATAATTAAATTGAAACACTTTAACATAAGATTACATGAGGGGAAAATACGAAATACGTATTATAAATGTAGATTAAACCTTTCTATAGAGAAAATAATTGGAATTAAACGATTTCAACGTGTAGTTTGGACAAGAACATAAAAAGAAAATAACAACTGTCATCAGTTTTTCATAAGAACGAAAAAGCGTGGCAACGTTGCATGGCGTACCATTCAGCGGGAATTTTAAATATTGAGAAACTGAGCAAGGCTGGTTTGTGGGCATTGCTTTGTGAGCTGACATGCAATTTATGATAAATGATGGTAAAATGTTTTAATGGTGTACGTGGATGAACCTCCATTGCCTTCTGGGCCTTTACCCTAACCTCATATGTAGCCTAATGCAGCTTTTTAACTTCATGTTCTGCAACTTACCCTGAAACTCCTACGTAGCAGTGGAGGAAATGATTAATATCTCAGATCTTCAGGGATTTTGTGACGGATCATATATTTTTTGATTTTGTTCATTGAAGAAAGAAAAAACATGAGTGTAGCATACAGCATCCAAGTCAGAACTGAGATTATTAAAACGGAAGCGCCCGAGCCTGGTCGGCGGCGCAGCTGGGATTCCCAGCAGCGGCCACTCGCGGCCCGCGCCCCCGGCAGGCGGCCAGCCCTTCAGCGCGTATTGTCTCCGCCGCGCTAACGACTCGCCCCCCCCCCTCGCCACGCCCCGCACGGATTATGCAGACGCGCGGTCCACAAGGCTCCCCTCCCCCTCCCCCCGCTCCACATCGGGTCGTCATTACCCGTCAATCGTGGCGAGATACCATCGCTGGGCAAATTGAACGTGTCCGTGCCGATAATCGATGCTTCCGTTTCCGCCGGACATCGAGGCGCGAGGAGATTCGATTGATTGCAGAGGCACCAGACGGACTCGCGAGTATTGTACGAATCGCAGGAAAAAAAATTGGATCGGCGTCCTGGCTCTGCAGTGGAGTAGTTGCATCAAATCTGAATTCCATTAAATACGAAAAAATTATTAGGATTTTAGTGCCGCAACACGGCCAAAGAACCATCTCTGGTTTAAAAACTATTCGTAGTGAAAGTACGTACAACAAAGCGTTGCATACGCATTAGTTTACAAACGATTATTACAAACGTTACATTACAGGCATAAATGGACAAAAATGTCTACATTCAATATTCATAAGCTTTACTTTTGTTTCTAATGAACGGAATTCCCGAATTCTAACTGCGATATCGTGAGCACGTTGATACAGTAAATTTCGATTTTACTAAATCCCCCTTCAGAACTTTTCCCATTTCGGATTTCTTTCTCTAAAGAAAAAAAATTTAAACCATTTTCTTAAATTGAAAATAATCATTTTCATATTTTCTTTTCTTTCCTTTCATAAGTTATTTGTTGAAAAAATACCAAAATTTTGGCAGTTTATACTTCAGTATTACTTCCTCCACTATTTAATTCTTCAAAAAACCGAACTTTGAAACATTCCAAACGAAAGTATCAGACACCAAGACAATCCTTATATTATTCCACAGTTTAATATTCTACATTTCCCCTTTTGTTTTTGCGTAAATCTTCATTATTTGTGCCGCTTGTATTTCTGTACTTCAGAAAGTGAGAAGGGTGTCAAATGGCCTTGCCTACGCAGCAATATGTGAATAGGCGACGTCGTTCTCAGCGGAAAGATACTCGCAGCGGCAACAGAGCTCTTTGCCGAGGGCTGCTGCTGGACCATCTACGCAAGTTCTGCCTCTGCACGTCGCAGGTAGGTCATTCCTCGCAATCGACGATCTGCAGGAGGATAGGAGGAGAAGGGAGCTGCCTACTAGGTGGCCTTGGCTGAACCTGCACGTCAACTGCCACGAAACGAAAAGTTTAACTTCTAAAAGTTACCACAGTTGTAGAGAAAGTGCCGTATAAAACTCGTTTTAATACGTATTAATACACTCGTGCGAAGTTTACGTTACTCATATATTAATACTAATCATTACATCATCGTTTCATAATGTACTATTATCCATCTCAAAGAAAAACGTACGGACGGAAGTACTGGGTTAGTTTGTGGTTCATGTACCATGGAACAAAATACTATCATTACAATGGAATCAATGTGTTGAATCCTAAACTGGAAGGGAAAATCCTTTGAAGTATCTAATATTTATATATAAGTCGAGTTTTGAGAAACACATTTTAAATTCAGATAGCCGAAACTGGCTGATGGAATACTTTTTCTGTCGTATGTTTCTAGCCTAAAAACGTAGAATTCATTTAATACAAAAAAATATTCATTCAGGGATAAATTCTTTGGGGCATGATCCACAGCGATTAAACAAAAACAGTTTTATTCGGAAAGCAAATTCTATATTTGCTTTCAAAATTTAAAATTAAGTAAGAATATTTTTGAGAAGTTTACAATTGTTATTTTTTCCTGCTATTTTATCTAATTTAAAGTTTTCTAAAGTATGAGTTGGTTGTAAATATAATTTTCATTGAAGCAATGTTTTCTCGTGTATGGAAGGGCTGTGTCTGCTCATCTTCCTAGGCCGGGTACCGCTACTTGGCGAAACCCGGGTTGACGCTCGGGGAGCGCGCGTTCTGGGCGTCGGTGCTGGCGGTGGCCGTGTCGTCGGCCGTCTACATCATCATCGTGGAGTGGAACTTCCACCTGGCCCGCTTCACCATCACCACGCTGGCCGGGGCGCACTTCCCGGTGTGGCAGGTGCCGTTCCCCGCCGTCACGGTCTGCGACAACAACAAGGTGCCCCTCTCCAGGGCGCGCATGTTTTTGGACTCTTGGTACGTACTGCAGCCCTACAGACTTGCGCCTTGCTGGAGGAGCATCGATAGCGGATGTACCGCAAAAGAGGCTGAAGGAAGTTTTTGCGTACAGTAGATTCTGAAGAGCGTTTACGCTATAGTCACGAGACATTGCCTCTGAGAGTGCACGAAGTTTAGCGTTACATTGCCGAGCGAACATACTGTACTACCTACCTTAACAAGCATCTCATTGCGCATTCTATTAGTGGGACGTAAGAGTCATACATTGACAGTGTTTAGCGAGTAATTATATTTCAAAAGATAGTGAGATTCTTCTCTCCTACTCACTTCTGCATAAAGTAGTTCGAGTCCTTACGAATTTTCAAAAGTACGGCATAAAATTTTCATCGTTCTTTATAGTGAGACGAACAAAAATTTGACTAACTGAAATGTGATAGACCATTGTGAACCATATGTTCATTTACTATCAAATTCATTTCTGCCTACATTATATATTTTCAACTTACGAACATATGAACATGGAATTTAATGGAAATGTATTTTCGTGTTTTTAATGAACAATTGAAATGGCGTCGTTTTAATGATAAAAGAAAGCAACACGACATTACAGTAATATTGACTTTCGTAAACAGATTTCTCATAATTTATAAAATGTCACTTATACAGTTGTGGTTTTCACCCATTCATATTATGTTTCTTTAATGATCAGAAATTCTCCCGCAATTCTCCCGCAATTCTCACCGCAAATGTGACCGGAAATTTTCCATTCCACAAACTCAAGGTTGTATGAATTTCGCATCGGATGGAGACTCCTAGCCAACATGAAAATGCACTGCAAAGGGTTAACTGAGGTATCGTGTAATTCAAAATGTACAACTGACACAGGTGAACTCGAAACTACACACTTTAACTCTCACGAACCTTAAAAACTTCCGACCTCCAGCCTGAGTCCTATGTATCTGCTATTTCTCGTCGCCGTAACGTACTTCCCTAAACCTAGACATTTCTTGTTTGAATAATAGTAATAATAATAATAATAATAATAATAATAATAATAATAATAATAATAATAATAATAATTATTATTATTATTATTATTATTATTATTAATATTATTATTATTATTATTATTATTATTATTATTATTACCATTATTATTATTATTATTATTATTATTATTATTATTATATACTAATGTCTTTATTAGTAGCAAGACTCAGACTGTAGATGTAGCTCTTCCACCTAATAACCTGAATGAATATAAATTTAAAACGAGTTTAAACATTTAAGAAAGAGGGGCAAATTCAATATTGACGTCTGGGAGAGCAAAATCGTCTCTGGATTCACCTCATATCTGCTCATAAGTGATTACGTAAACTCATAAAAACTTCAGTCAGGATGGCAGCTTTGGTTCGAGCAATTAAATGTGCAGAAATATGATATACATAGAAGTGGAAGAGAGGGAAAGGAGAAGAGGTCGTATAAGAACACTAGTAATGCTACACAATGGAACTGCCTTTCTCGTACTACTTGGTTTTCTAATATATTTAGTATGGGCTAGGTTTTCGATTTTGCCTTGTACTCTTCCATTAGCACCTAAAATACATTTTTGCGCATTTCCACAATTTATTGGTTTCATCATAGTAGAACTGAAATATGACTTAAAGAATATTACACAAGAGTTAAATCTGGCTCTATATGCACATTTTCATTTTAAAACGTTTTTGAGAAAATGTCATTTGAGCGCTTCTGAAACTTTTCAGTTTTGAGCTCATTTTAAGAAAAAAAAATTGAGTAATACATAAGAAATCATATGAAGCATTTGTACGCAAATACAATACTAGATAGAAAAAACGCGTGTAATAAGCATATTAACGACGTGATAGATTTTTCAAAATAATGAATGCGTGCAATATTTGAAAAATCAAGTGGCGCTTGTATTATATAATCGGCACATTTAGCTCCATCCGTACAAAATTTAAAGAAAAAAGTTTGAGCAGTTTTTGAAAATTTTTATTTTTAATATTGCCTATATTCCACTCAAATATACAACACTTACAAATATTTACATGAAGTAAAGAAACAATTAAGGAGCAAACTTTAATTAAAGAAAGAATCTCTGTGTTCAAATATGGAAGTTTACGAGTGGGTTCAAAAAATGTGTAACTTCCAGAATTTTCAAAAAGTCATAGGTAACAGTGAAAATCGGACCTATGCTATATCTTATGTTGTTAAAGAAAAAATATAAAGAAAACGTTCGGTGTCATTTTTTTATAAAATTTTGAAAATATCTCAGGGGCTTCAGGTGAAGTCCTCCAAAGTTCCAATTTTTTTCGCAGTACTTCGAGTTGGGCAATATTGATCGGGGAATATTCATTCTCAAATCTTTCTACGAGTTGCTTAGGCGCTAGTGAAAGGACACGTCCAGACGAAACCGTCCAGGCGGTTTAAAAAAATCACTTTTTCTCTTTGGAACCAGGTACCCCAAAATGTGAATATTTGTTGAAATCTCGAAATTGATTTTTACGCATTTCGTAACTTTCTCTACTCTAAACATAAAAACTATATTGTAAGTATACCCTAAATATCCGCAATGCCGCAATATAGTTATTTCCAGTAAATAACTTTGATTTTTTAAATATTTATTGATGTTATTAATAAAAGAATGTATGCAATTCATTTATAATAATGTGCATTCCTATTTATTTTAAACTCACGTTTAACTTCGCTCGATTTCAAAACATTTACTCATGCAATAAATCCAAACATTAGAAATAAGTTCCATAATATACTATTGTGAAATTTTTGAAAAATTGAAAACATATCATAATGACGTCGCAGCAATACCAAACAATTAACAACGATATTCATTCAGGTATAAATAAAGCTATACGTATACCACTTCGTAACACTACAAGAATTTCTATATTTTTATTAGATACTATACAATACTGAAACAATAATACGAATACTGGTAATGGAGTAGTTTTAAGTATATTATTTAATGTCAAGTTCATTCGGCTAAATTCCGAAGTTTGCTTTAAAGCTGTTCCTATTTCGCTCTTTATCCATATATTGAATAATATAAATATTAACTGTCGAATTTGGGATTTTGCCGGTCCAATAGGGTTGTTTACGGTCTAGTTCGAAAACTAGACTTAATCTGTAACGTATTACAAAATATTCTTTGATTCCGATTGAAAAATGGTATATAAACGTTTGGGGTAATTTGTAAAGGAGGAAGATAGAAAGCCACGTTTTTGCTTATTGAGCATTATTGATTTGAATATCAATAATCCATATTCTGTTTTGAGTGATACATTTGAGTGATTCTGTTTTGAGTGAAATTGAGGATAGGATTACATTTTTTAAAATTTGATTATATTCGTTCCTTGCGAATTGTTTGTTGTTGTTTAAATACGCTCTTTTTATGTTAACTTCTTGTCTAATAACACTCCTAAATAGCTAACAATAATTTTACTTTGGCATCCTTGGAAGAACAGTAAATTAATTTTTAGGGCGCGGTGGGAGTAGAACGTTGAAGTGAGAGAATGGGACCTTGAGAGACTCCAGAAACAAGAGATTTATGATGAAAATAAATTGTTTATTTGAACTTTGAATTATATGCCTTCAAGAAAAGACCAGTAGGATAAGTTTAAGAGATATTGAAATAAATTTATTTTCATTACCTTGTATATGAAACCAGCATGCCACACTTGGTCAAAAGCAGTGGCGGCCGGTGGGTTGCAAGTTAAGAGGGGCAGCATATATGTCCTACTTATCACATACATTTTGCTTCCTCAAAATATTTCTAGGCCGAGGAAAACTACGACATGTAGTCAACCACCGATTTTGCACGAATCGGGATTTTAATCCTTCACTAAGACAACTTTTCCGTTGATAACATAAAAATACAGTAACACATACAATTGTGAAAAAAACAGTAACACATACAATTGATAAAACATACAATTGTTCTCACGCGAGTAAAGTAAATTTTTTTTTAAAAATATTTCCAGCAAAGGAAAGTAGTTTACGGAATGTAATGGTCAGGGTCGGTATTCTTAACCAAGTTATAGGAGCGGACTCTGCCGAACCAAACCCTGTAGCAGCACGCTGTCCCCACGCAATTCCCAGTTCCCCCACTCTCCCTCACGCTTCCATTACCTCACATGCACCAGCTACGGACGGACTCGCGATAGTCCACGATACGACCCATTCTAAAAACATTTAATCTTTTGCCTAAGCGGACACATACAACTAAATTCTTCCCCAAAAATTGCGCTTGTGGTAAGCACAAATGCAACTTTGCATCTGTGCATGCATTTGTGGTATGCAACTTTTCCCAGGGTTGGTTTTTTTTCAGGAAGGGCGCCGCCCTAGAAACCGTAAAGACCAGCCGCCACCGGTCAAAAGCCTGGGAAATATTTACAAATGTGAGCACCGTGCGTTCATAATTGCGGACGCCATTTACTGTGAGCTCCAGTAGACAGTGGAACTGACGTTGGGAGTCTGAACACTCAATGATAAAATGAAATATTGATGATTTTTAGGTAGCCAGCATGTTATGTAGTAATTTCTCTAATATTTTTGTTAGAGTAGGATGTAAACTGATTAGAAGTTAGGAAACTAGTAGTTGAATTTGAGAAGATTTTTCTGGGTTAAGGAATGGTAAAATTATTATTATAATTAATTATTTCAGTTGGTTTAAACATAGACTATTCCAATTACATACAGTTTTAAAAAGCGGTGATTGCCACAACACACTTCTGAAGGAAATAATGTCACTAAAATTAATTATATTTTCTTTAGAATAGGTAAGTTTTAGAGAAAAGACACTGGAATAGCGCGGAAGGTCAATTCATTAATTTATTTCTTGTGATATTTTCGTTAAACAGTCATGTTTTTCGTAACATTATGAGAATGAAATAACTTTTCTTTTAAATTTATTTATTTGTTTTGAGTCGCATGTACTGCTGAGGTCATTAGCAAATAAGACACACTACAGTGAAAAGAACGTTACAGGTACATGCGTTGCATAACGCTCTGTTTCGTCAATCTTTTGAATTCTTTGACATGAATGTGTGTCGTGTATTTGACATGAACGAAGAGGGAAACGGTCGAATACCGGTCTTGCCCAGTTATATCGATCACTATTGGGGATTTAAAATAGTCCGTTTAAAGCCAATAAAAACAGGAACACGTACTCTACATTATGTGGTCGTCTCTTCACAACCTGATAAAGCAAATACACTTTTGGGGCATTAAATTTACAGACAGAGCTCTAATATTTAGTAGTTTCCAAGAAACAGGTTTTTTGTACTGGAAGTCTACTGCAACAGAAAGCCTACGAGACAAGTAGTAAGAAAAGATATCTAAAGTTGCAACCAATTGCACAGGTGTAATACTGATATTCTCGGGTTCTACTAGGTATACACCGAAGGTGTAATAAGTATGCACAGGTCTAATAGGTATGCCTGGTTCAATAGCGACATTTTCATTTCGTAATTGTTGAGCGAATTATGGCAGAAAACCAATATTCAACAATATTAATTAAATTCGCATCAGGAGAGCGAATTGCAAAGTTCCCAGATCGAATAGATATTGAAAGACTTTGAGCTGCAGATTAAAATTCTAGGCTCAGCCAATAACTATTGCAACATATTTTCTCATTACACACGTCATGTACTGGGCGATGAAAAATAATCACTCCATTTTGATCATTTCAGACGTAAGAAGGATACTGACACAATAACGTGGATGGCATTATATGTAATGTCTGTTGAACCAAATTCCATTAGACATTTTTGACAATTGTATCAAATTTTAGTACACTGTTTTATAATTACATCAAATTTTTATTACACGTGGTTTGGTGGATCTACCAATACACTTAAATATAGAGGCGTTATTAGATCTACGTAATATAGTCAGACCTAACGACCTCTTTCTTCTTTTCTATCCTACTCTCAATAGTCATTCTGATCCTGGTGTTACATTTTGTAGTTACAGAAACTCATTTACAGGAAAAATATTGGAAATAGAAATCATGTTCGTCATATAAATTCTTAATTAGCCAATATTAAAGATTTTAAAATAAAGTTCAATACTTTTACCCATAATTCGTATTAATGTTTTAGACAATCATTTAAAATTCACGTTTTACAAATATGTTTTGAAAGTGAAATTAAAAATGCAAGTAATTTCAGGGTCGTATTCTTGAAAATGAGTATTCGTTTCATTCATTTTCTACTTCGGTTATTAACTCTTGCGTAGGCACGTACGCGTCAACTAGCAATGCACATTTTATGATCCCTTGGAACTCTTTCTGACATATGTGACATAAATGTTAACAAGGCGGACGATGGAATACGAAAAGAGTTAGCGCTTCAGAGAAAAGCTGCTTTGAAGTACTACATATATTGCTGCCAGTGAGCCTTTCATGCCAGCCGGGGAATCTTCCATGGTATTAAATCACGAGACAAGAGGAGTGAAAGGTGGACGCTGTCCGTCGGCGTTTCTCACGACCAACGCGCTGTCGCGCCGCGCCGCGCCGCGCCGCGCCCCGCACCCCTCCGCGGTCCTCACGCCCCTCAGCAGCCCCAACAAAAGCGGGCGAAAGCCGCACCCAGCTGAATGGCTTCCCGTTATTCTTCCTTCTTTCAATATAAGTCACAAATACAAGACTGACCGGCCATTGTGAGTGATGTGCGCTTAAGAGCTGCCTTGTTTTGTTTTCTATCGAATTCGTAGTTTTGGCTTGTGACTGGAACAACCTGTTCGGTTGCTTCTTTGTCCTCTGACCTAGTGATGTACTTAATGTTGAACGGAAATCTGAAGGGGACTTCCAACGCACTACGCGTCGATAAACGAGCACAATACCTAATTCGTATTTACATTGCCTCACGATATCCCCTTTAGCTTCCGAACATCACGCGTGCATTGTAAGCTTCGCTGGCCTTTCATACGCAAATCGATAATCGAAAATCGACACAAAGCAAGCGGATGCCTTCAATGTTGTGTTTGGTGTTTTTCAACGAGTGAATTCTTTTGCGGGTCTTTTGTCAAGTAAGTCATGAGAAAAACGTGCACTGCTTCTCGGCTTTTACAAATCAAATATTTCAAATGTAATAATAATAATAATAATAATAATAATAATAATAATAATAATAATAATAATAATAATAATAATAATTCCCATTTTGTTTTATCCAGATAAAAAAGTTGCTTCTTGGAATTACTTTTTATGTGAACCGTGTTTTTTGTTTGAATATTTCTTTACGGTTCCATATACGTACGTATATACGGAGTAATATACGTAGTAGAGAGAAAGTGATGGCCCGAGCCTCGCCATATTAATAAAGGCATATTATTATTATTATTATTATTATTATTATTATTATTATTATTATTATTATTATTATTATTATTATTATTATTATTATTATTATTATTATAAAGTGATGTAATGCTGCGCCAAAAACCAAAAACAGCGGATTTCCTGCATTCATTGTCGCGCTCTGATTACGAAAAAGTGGATAAAATCAGTTGCTAAACTAAAGAGAAAAATCCTCTTACACGTCATGTAACCAGAATCCCTGTTTGTAGGCCCTTGATACCGAAAAACCAGTTGACGGCAAAACGTCCGTCTGTGAACACCACTAGCACCTAAACCATACGTAGGATTTTTTCCAAATTGAAGAAATCCCTGGCGATATGGCTCGAGTTGAAGCTTTGAGATTTTGAAAAACATTATTTAAAAGTTAGGGGTACTTCACATGACGCCCATGGGACATTTTCAAAATTTTCTCAAAAATTGCTCCAAATTTTTCTTTCAATTTATTCTAAAAATATAGTAAAATACACTTATGCAAATGACGTAGGTCCGGTTTACACTAATAACTCTAAATGTTCGATAATTGCAAACGTTTGAATTTATCTGCGACGTCCTACAACTATAAAATTGAAGATATTTTTCCTTTAGATAAAATTTGATGTACATATTTAGTTCTTTCATTGCGGTAATGTAATTTTTTTATAAACTTTTTAAAGTTTTTGAGCAATATGTGCAATGTTAAAAAAATATGAAAAAGGAAATTTTCTGAAAACCAGCTCCATGTTTTTCTTTAAAATTTTGGTAGGGTTAGTACCAAAAGCACTCTATAAGATGTCATAAATGCAATTTTGGTCTATTTGTATGTTGTTTTTTTTAATAACAAAAATGTATTTTTACTTGTCTCCCACGTCGTTAATATTTATTAATATCAGTATCGACCAACATATAGTCAATAATATAAAGTTTCTCAAAAATTCAAATGTTTTCCGTGAATATTAGCTCAAATTTTCTCATTTTCAGAAACGCTCAAATGCCATATTCTAAAACACGGCTCCAATTTATTTTCAAACATTTCGTACGGATAGTGCTAATTGCATTGTTTTAGTTAACATAAAAATAATTTTACAGTATTCTTTTTTTTTTCAAAAAATAATACAAATGTATTTTTATGGTTTACTTGTTCCTTGCTGTGTGTTACGGACGTGAAAAGAAACACGTGACGGTATTGTTAATAACCTTGGGGCCTTGGTGATTCTTTATGCCCTCGGGCCTTTTGTATGCTTAATGGCACGCTCTAATACCAATACAACACATACAACATTTGTATGAATTCGATTACTTTAAGTTAAAATGCAAGTAAATAAAATAAATGGTATTATGCTCAAATAAGTAAATAACTTGCTATAAAACTAATTTTGCTTAATTGATATGAAAATAGCAATTTTGGAATGTCCCCGAGAATTTATAGTATCCAACAGTCACAAAGATAACTATATAGATACATAAATATTTCTTTCTAGCTCTTAAGAAGTAACTTCCTAAGGAGAGAAAGTTATGTAATCCTGTGCGAAAAAGAAGCAGCACATTCTCAGCAGAAAAACTCCAATTAGAGGGCTCTAGTAACGAAAAAGTGGATAAATCCAGTTGCTTAATTTAGAAAAAATCCTCTAACACGTGGTGTAGCCAGAATCGATGTTTTGTGGATCCTTGATACCGAAAAGTTGGTTAATGGCAAAACGTTTGTCTGTCCGTCCATCCGTATGTGTGTGTCCGTCTGAGAACAACGCTTGCGAATAAACTGTTCAGCTGCCTATCTCCAAAACTGATATTTACCGATCTGCCTGAACTCGTGGTCCCCTGCATCGATCTGCCTGATGTCATGGCCCCTTGAATTTGAAATCGATAATTTAATTTTGGTAGGGGGTACTTTAAATGAAGCTCGTGGAACATTTTCAAAATTTTCAAAACAATGGCGCAATCGATTTTGATTAAATTTCAAAGTTGGACGGGTATAAAGGACATTCAAAACAATGACGCAGGTCTCCTGTTGGTTGAAAATTCTTGTGTCTTGGAAACTTGAATAAAAGTATTTTTTTCTGCGTCTTCCTACAAATAAAACATTAAAGATAGAGATTTTGTCCCTTCATGAAATCTGTTTCTTATACATAGATTTTGAAATAAGGTCTTGTAAAATTTTTCAAAAATTATAGTATTTTCGCGTTATTAGGCAATTTTTAATTTTTCGTTAAAACATTTTTTCCCAAAACGGCTCCATCGTTTTTGATGAAACTTTGAATAGAAAAACACAGAGCATATTTCTGTAATATTATTTGTACCATTATCATCATGTTCTAAAATACAAATCTTGACATTGTTTGAAAATACTCAAGGACTTATTATTTTTCATTGAAATAGCTAATGGATTATATATCTGACGACCAATAAAGATGAAAGTTCTTCTTATTGCACTGAAAAACAAATTTTAAAAAAATGGCGTTTATCTTGGTAAGTAACACTTGTTCTAGTGCGATTATGTCACACGACGCGCATACTACATAGTAACATATATTTCAAGGAATAATACACACATCAAATCCATACACACTGAAAATACTTAATCTAAGGTGTATTTGATTTGAATTTCTTGGCTGTAAATTTGCGTTTGTGCTGAGCATTTAGCATATCACGCTGAAGTGTCTGGGAGTAGTCAGCCAATATTCCTGCACTTCATTGGCCCTGATACTCCATCACCGAGAGTAAAATTCCTAGTGGAAATCATGTTCGTCACTGACCGAACCTAGGTTTTCGGGAAAGAAGAGGTTGTTAGTGATTCGCGGGCGCAACTATAGTGGTTAGTGGTCATTAGTCCCGTAAGGTAGTTCATGTTTTTCCTCGAGATGTGGCGGTGATTTTCCCCCGCTGAATAGCGAGATCCGGTGTCGACGTACCGTCGGCTGGCGAGATATCCCCTAACCAGGTATCTCCCCAGCGGGGCACCGCTGCAGCCGGGGCAAGCTCTAAGTTCCCGACCGGTCTCCCGGCATGCGTGGTAGAGTAGTGTATATTAATGTAAGTATGTGTAAGTAAGGGGTGGGAATAGGCCAAGGAAGAGAAGTGAAAGATCGCGCGCGGTCCGTGGCCCGTTTGTTACGGTACTGCTCCGGCATTCGCCTGGCGTTGATCGGAGAAAACAATTAAAACTAACGATTAGAGCAGCCGGCCGCCAGACAGTGACAGAATTCGACCTAGCTGCGTAACTAGTCGCAAAAAACCTTCCACCGTAGGGACTCGAACTTAGGACTTCCCAGTGAGAGAAACTGCGGACACATCAGTTGATGCCCTCAGACATCTTTCCCGGTTCGAGGGACATGTTGACACCCAGCTTTGTAGAGGCTCTGATGCACTTCATCAGAACATTTACATAGTAAATTTATAATTTCCAAGAAAATTGGCTACAACTGATTTGAATGCCATCCATGCGCGGCACAGTAGACAGCGTACCGCATCGAGGTCATTACCCTCCTCCACCCCACAGTCGGATTCTGAAGCCCCTTGGCTCGCCCGATCTTGTGTAGTCGTTTTGTGGCTTTCATACAACATAAAAAAGCGGCTCAACTTACATTTTCATGTTTTCTGTTTCTAATTCCACATGTTCAAATCCAATTTCATTCACTTTCTTGTAATATTAAATGATATAACACACCCTTTCATTCATTCTTTCAGTTCTTAAAATGTTAATTCTATTTTCTCAAACTTTAAATTATTAGTGATTTATTTATTCTAATGTTGTTTTTTGAATCACGTTTTAATTTTTTTCTTATACTAGAAAACTCATGATGATGGCTAAGCCATCGAAAGCTGCTATTGTAATAAACAATATTGTTGGCAATGAAGATTTATGTAATTATTTCATTGTAAATGCCAAAGAAATTTCACCACACTATCAACAAAGTATATCTTAAATTACAGTAATACTTTTCTGACGGCCAAAATTTAATACTATTTACAGGGACAAAAAATTTAAGCCTGCAAACCACATAGAGTTGTACATATCACTTTTGGACAAAACCTGACTTAGGACTATGATTCCAAGTCTTTCATTTTAATTTTCTTGCTCTCATTTACTAAATGGTAATGAGCACAATTAGACTAATGTTGGTGCATGTAATAATAAGACAATTAGAATTCTCAGCTCCTGTTATTTGTTTTCGAACTGAACTTTGTATTGACTAAATTGCTATTAACATTAACTACACATTTATGGGCTCTTAGTGTTTCACCTTAGTCGAAAATTGATAATCGATTACCAATACACAATAATTGGTAACACACCAATACACAATAATTGGTAACAATAATTGGTAATTGTCAATTAGTATGTACTTTTTGTTTAAAAAATATGTCTTATTTCAGTGCAATCTTTTGTTATAATTAAAAATAAATAACAAACACTAATATAAACATAAATGTAAAGGAATTTGACAAAGAAAATAATTTTTTTATCATTTATTAATTCTCAGTGCCCGGTGCTTTTTATAACTGTATTATTTAATTTTCTTCGCAGAACATTAAATGATTAAATAAATAAATAAATAAATAAATAAATAAATAAGTACTGGACACTCTTCAGTAGGCCTAATGTAGTTGTGTAAGTGCAAAGCACTGCCCATCCCACTACATGATTTACTTACTTTTTGTAATTCCAAATGAAACTTCTTATGAGAGCTGTTGTCTGTTAAATGGAAATTGAAATCAGTAGGAATAATGGGAATTCTTGGTGTTAATACAGATATTTGTTTTCCCTTCCAGTTTGTATTTCACAATCAATAATTACTTTTTTTCTTCACTTTCAGTCACGTGCCATTGCACAACCATGGCGCATCAAGATTTCTTAGTTAAAGAACAGGAACTCCTAGCTTTGACTGTAGCATGGAGCCCCAAGGAGTTACGAGATTTTTACGAGAATTCAAAAATTCAACAGAAGAGGGCATGTATTGAACACTATGAAAAACAATGTGTATTGAAAATAGTTTTAATTTCACCAAGCTTGATCTATAAACATATAGGATCCATTTCCTGGAGCAAAATTTGATCATTCACATAGCCCATTTAAAGTCTGGAAATGTATTTCAACATTATGAAAAGCATTTATAATCAGACCGTCTACATTTTGACAATTGTACAAAAATTATGAGCAAATGAGAATCTGCCTTCGCCGTGAACTTCATATTTTCTTTTTTCAATATTTTATAAACGAATAGAAAATTTACCTCTTCCTAAATCGTTATGAATATGTACTCCCATATTTTGCCTTAATTGCAACGTTTTGACAAGTCTCACACGAAAAAGACGAACAATTGCAGTATAACAAATCCATCATACTGTAACAAGTTCTCTTGTTACGTATCATGGATCGGGTATACTGCAACTGTTCTTTTTTCTTCGTGCAAGGGGGAAGATTTCTAATAGACATTTTTGTACTTTTAGCAACAAATAGAAGCTGATGCTTCTATCAAAATATGAAAACATCTCAGTTTATAACAACGCGAAGAGGGAAGAGGCTACATTTATGCTTTGTGTACTGACAAGAAATAATAGTTCAACCTTCTATCGAAATGATTATTAATTTGTCAGCGGTACACAAACAGCTGAATAACACACACACTCAGATGATTTTATGAGCTAAAAAAACGCCTGTTCTCATATTCTTTTTATTCGAGAAAACAAGAAAAAATAAAGAGTATTTTCAAACACTTTTCATTCACTGATTACTACTACTTAAAATTAACTTAACTGACTTGCATTGATACAAACAATTTAAATACAAATATTGATGATAAACTTTAACTGTAAAATATTGCTAATGCTCGATACTTATGACAAATCAATAAAAAAGGAAGTCATTATTGTTCAAATAAATACATTTAATGCTTAGCTGGTGATTAATTTAATGAAAGAAAACAATCCCATGGCTGTTGTAAATAAAGTTTTGAAAGACACTAATTTCATATAACAACATAAAGTAATCCATATTAACCTTATTTTTTAATAACTATTGTCATTCCGTAGAAGTTTCGCTATTACACATGTAGTATTGTTGACAATATTAAAAACATGCTGTGCAGTTTGCTGCACTCAGATGATGTTTATATGTTACGCTATGGCAATTTTTTTACATAACTAAAAATATGCAAACGTATCTAAATAATGTTTGCCTTTGGCCGAAAGAAATACTTCACACAAAAGAGACTGAAGGACATTCAGCAAGAGCTGCACATCCGTTAGAAATGTGGTTATTAACAATCTGCTAATAACATCAATTAACGTGAAATTTAAAATTTAAATAATGAAGTACCATAATATAATTATGAATAAAGAAATCTTTATACACAATAGAAAACATTAACATGCACAAAAATGTTCATAAAAAGCAGGTCTTCGCATAAGGTCATGTTGAATTTTTTTAAAATAAATCCCAATATTTCCAACACGCACACAACAACAATTTTCAAAAATTTGGAGATAAATCAACGAAAATGAGATTTCTACCATTATTTTTAAATATTTCTTGTTGTGAAACAAATTGAAGGGAAAAGTTGAAGCGGTTTTTGAGATAACGTTCTTTTTCTAATTTGAATTGAATTTGCCTTATTTTACGTGGCGAGACTCGGGCCATCAGGCCCGCTCTTCCGTCTGACCACGCAAATTTCTCTACGCTCCTTTCATCAACTAGCAGAGAAAGGAGGTATTTCTTGGGCGAGAAACAGTCGATTTTGAATTTAGTTCAGAGGCGTCATTTAGGCTTGAGGATCTTTTACATGCAAGTAAATCTACTAACATGGGACAGCCGGCTTTACTTCCCCTCCGAAGGAAGGCGTACGAAGAATTTGTTCGCCCTTAAAAATCCACGGCTTCGATCGGGTTTGAACCCGCGATCTTGGGTACAACAGTCCGGTACGCTAACCGTTACACCATTGCCGCCGCAATTTGAATTAATTGCAACCAGAAATTAGGTAAAAACTCGTTATTTCAAAGAAATTTACATGGCTTTTTTTAAAGAGCTAATTTTTAAGAATAGATTTTGCTGAAGGCAAACTCTGTCTTCAATAACTTTTTCCATTTTAAAAAAATAAAATATGGAGAGTTTGCTGAAATGGGACAAACTCATTTTTACTGCCCTGTGATACATAGAAGAAAATTTAAAGAAAAATGTAGAGCAGTTTTCGAGAAAGTATTTTTACAGTTTCATTTCTCATACAGAGGCTGATACTGCACGTCGCTGAACAGATGGGGTAGTATCGAGAAGCTCCGGACCAGCAAAATGTATTAGAATGTTCAAGAAGCTCTCGACCTATAGTTTACGGAGTGAGGAACGTTTCTTTTTTGCCTTCGGTTACAAACTTCCAGATTTTAACACCCTAGAACGCTTCGTCTAAGAGTTATTCAACTAAATAGATTTTAATAATGCTGGTCGAGTGTTGTGTGATGCATTTGACATGAATATTTAGATTCATTTTTTAAACAAATTCTTCATATTTTCAAAGTCAAAATCGTCACGTCTCCGTGAAGTTCTCTTTCTTTAGAGACCTCATTTATTAAGATCGGTTGCGTGTGCGAAAAACTCATCTATACTACTGAAATAATATAAGAGGGAATTTTATATAATATAAACAATAAAACTTGAGATTCAGTAGCAGCATCTAGACTACCATACTCAGTACCGACTATATTTCCACCTATGTTCAATCGATGTTCAATAATAATAAATTTAACTTGCTTGCTTGTAACATCTAGATCTTTCACTAGCCTGCTCAAAAGAGCATTTACAGTACTAAATGTACTACGAGAATAGTCCTTTTAGTTTTCTTGCAAATATGCCAACGTATCCAAGATAGAAATTAATTTGTTGAAATTATTAATCCCTCTAGGGAAATTATTATTTTCCAGCTTTTTCAATGCCATATCATGACTAAGCACAATATCTTAAAAATTTCACTGAATCACTTCGGATAAAGAAAATACTGGCACAGATAAAACTGAATCTAATCCTAACCAGACACAGTCTTCACTACACAGTCGTGCATTCTTTGTCAATATAGTTTCTTTCTTCTTTTCGACGAAAACCGTGAAAAGATGTAAGAGCTCTTTTTTCATCTTAATTTGATTTAGTTTCCAAGCTCTCTGATAATGGCCTTCTCAAATTTTCTTGATCCTTCTGCCTTATCGATTGGATTCACACACATAACACCCTGGCAATTTCGAGGAGATGGTTCCTTCCTTTTTGTCTCGGTCGTCCCGTAGTAGCTCCTTTAGCAATTTTTCATTATAGCATAAGAACGTGCATCGAATTTTCCTTTTATCAAAGTGAAGTGCACCCATTTTCCAAGGAATGAGACCCAATAAACAAGGTAAAACAATTATTTCTCTTAAATGATTTATCTTAGATCTTTAAAATCAATCACGCAAGAAAAATAAACAATATTGTGAAAGAAATATAGGCCAATGCTTTCATCAAATTTTATTTGTAATTCATGTTTTCAAAAAAATGTCCCTCTCTTGAACTGCCCCGTCCATGAATGCATATTGACGTAAATTAGCAAATGAGAGTTTGAAATTTTAGGGAAGACGGACAATAAAATAAGCGTTTAGTGATTAGTAGATATATCGTGGTGCCATACCAAGTGCATGAGTACTGTAGGTTATATCACAAACTTTAGCCAGAAACAAGAATGTCAAAACTTACATTCGATAAATGAACGGTTGCACTATACACATAAAAAGTAATCTTCAATCAATCTTCAACTATTAATTCTTCTAATTGTTGTTGCGAGGGCATTTAGGTTTATTTGCAAAATCTTGAATTAAATGATTATGCAAATAAACCTCACCAGTCAGCGCAAACTACGGTTACGGTAGAAAGCACACATACAAAAAAACATACGTTTATTGAGGCCTTGGGCCTCACAATTTCAAGATTTGAGGTTCTAGAACGCTTCTTTTGGATTTATTAGCTGTATGGATTTGACAATGCTGTCGAGTGTTGCGGGTTGCATTTGAATTTAATATTTAGATATGTTTTCTCGTCAAATCCTTCTCATTTTTAAATTCAAAATGCATATTGTCACGACTCTGTGAAATTATCTTTCCTTAGAGACCCTATTTACAAAGATTTGTTGCCTGTGAGAGTCGCCAAAGGTATGTATACTACTGATTTAATATAGAAGACGATTAACTACAGAGGAGCCATCGTATGCAGTTAAGTCATACGATGGCTCCTCTGGTGGATTAATAGAAGAGGCATCATAAGAAAAATCAGTTTTACTGAGAAGCTTCTAGTAAACTTGTAAAACTTTCTCAATGCGGAATGTGCGTAATGTGGAAATTTATCTAAAGTGAACATTAATCTGGAATCTACTAAAAGTAAATTCTACAGCTTTACATTACATAGAGCGGAGTCTTGTCTAATCCAGAAGGTCCCTTGAGATTCCGCATTGGGCAAGTTTTACTGTCATGTTTTTATCATAACGTAAATATTGAACATTAATGTATTTTAAATTTCGAAGACTAATTAAAGATTTTAATATGGTATTTTATTTATTTATTTATTTTATTTTTTATATGTGTACGTTGCATGGAATGTTCATTCCTGAACGAGTGGGCGCCAACGATGTTTTAACCCGTGCTTAATCGCTAGAAGGGGTTTTCTTCCATTCCAACACGTACTCGCACCTATCTCGTCCACAATGCGATTTGAAGACGGCAATGCATTTATCTCGTACTATGGGTGAGAGAAAAACGGCAATGCAGTGTTGCACCAAGAGCTCAGAAGACAACTGAGTCATTGAGGGAACGTTCTGAACATGCCAAGAAAATTCCAGTCATATACGTTTTTAAAGCACTGAAAATTGTCAATCGTATTGTTGCGGATAAATTCCATTTATGAAAGCATGAAATGGCACAATCTTATTTTCTCACGGATTTCCATTTTACAAAATTACACAAAGCGAACGCTTTATACAACACGAAGACCTTTTACTTCCACGCTACAGCTAAAGCAGTAAAGAGAAAATTATGTAATGCTGCGGGAAAAACCGGCGAATTGGCTGAAAAACTGTTATTGCCGGGCCCTGATAACGAATAAGTAGTTAAATCCAGTTGCTAGTTTAGAAAAAATCCTCTAACACGTGGTGTAGTCATAATCCATGTTTTTGATACCGCAAAATCGATTGACAGTAAAACGTCCGTCTCTCCTTCTGCCTGTCGGTCCGTCCGTCTGGTGCATGTGAAGAACACCAGCGCTTAAACCATGGAGGATTTCTTCCAAATTGAAGAAACCTCTGCCGATCTGGCCCGAGTCAAAGCTCTGCGGGTTTGAAGAATATTATTTAGCTTTGAGAGGTTCTTTACATAAAGCACTTGGAACATTTTCAAAATTTTCGCAAAAAATGGTTCCAAATTTTTTTTACATTTGTTGACAGAGTAGAGTAAAATGCGCTTATAAAGATGGCATAGGTCCGATTTCACTGTTCACTCCGAATTTTCGATAATATCAAAAGTTTGATTTCTTTCAACGTCTTCCTACAATTACAAAATTGAAGATAGATTTTCCTCCCAATGGAATTTGTTGTACATAATCAGTTCTTTCATTAACATTGTGTACATTTTTTGAAAATTTTAGTAGTTTTCAAGCGATAGTGCGTGTAATATGTGCAAAGTTAAAAAATAACAAAAACAAGTTTTTTTGAAAACGACTCCAATTTTTTTCGGACAGGTCAAAACGGAGAAGCCAAACAAAGTTGTGTCCTACAATGACGTACCCATCCTAATGTCTTTTATGCAAACTCTTTTTTTATTCCTACCCATATAAAATACTATTCCTCAAATCCACGGAAACAGTCATATTAACCATTTTTCTTCGCCATATTCTTCTTTTCCATTAAGATATTTTTATATAGAGTACGGAGTTGCTCAACAGCTGTCGCCATTTTCCCGTCCTCAGTCTCCTTGCCTCTCTATTTTAACATAGATCTTGCATTTCTCTTGCCGTCATGGCCTCTTGCACTCCCTGCTGCCATGCAAGTCTGGGTCTTCCTCTCTTCTGTCTTTCTGTCGGCACCCATTGCGGGACTCGCTTTGGCTATCTTTCGTCTGTCATTCGCATAACATGACCGTACCAGACAGTTTGTTTTTGACTATTTCGTCAAGGAGAGATTTATTTGCATCCTTTTCTTTCTTATGTCGTCGTTACCGATTCTGTCACGTCTGATATAACGATAGCTTCTACGCGGGAAGTCCATTTCAAGGGTCAGCAGCTTCACTCTTGTTCTTTTATCAACCTCCCAAACTTCTGAACCGTACATTGTAACACTCTTAACTAGAGTGAAATAAAAATGTGTTTTAATAGTGTTAGCGAGGGGTTTGTTCCATAAGACAGAGTTAATACTTCGTGTCACGTTTCTATCCAAGCTTATTCGTCACTCGATTTCTTCTTGCCTATTTCCCTTATTGTTAAAACGTACACCTAAATATTTATATTTGCTCACCTCTTTCATTTTCCCTCCATTTTCCAGAAGATCTTCTATCTCATTGTTACCAACTGTCAGGTATTCAGATGTGTCCATGTTAATATTAAGTCCTGCTTTTAAAAGGTGTTCATTGAGTTTACGGATCATGAAACTCAAATCGTTCACATCTTCTGCGATCACTACCTGATCATCGGAAAAATATAATGTACATAATTTATTCTCTCCGATCGTCATTCCCATTATTCTGCATTGTTTCTCCAACTTGATGCAGACATATTTTAAACAGTGTTGTGGAAAGACAGCAACCCTGACAAAGACCTTTACTGACTGAGAATGGATCCGAGATCCTGCTGTAGATCTTAATCTGAGAGGTGTTGTTCTGATATAGATCCTGTGTAGCTCCAAATAAGTTTTCACAGATTTTAAGTCAATCCATTTCTTCCCATACTCTAGCAACCGGTACATTGTCATACGCCTTCTGAGGATCAATGAAACCCAGATGAACTTTCCTACCTCTCCTTGTTCTCTTTTCTGTAAGTTGTTTTAATGTAAATATATTGTCTATTTCCGATCTATCGGCAATAAAATCACATTGTTTCTCTCATATTTTTCCTTTTATCTCTTCTATTTTATTGCGTATTATTTTGCTATACTGTCTACTTATAGATCCCATAACTGCTATTCCTCTGTAGTTTTTTTCATTGTCTCTAGATCCTTTCTTATGGATCGGTGTTCGGTAAGACGTTCGTTGCTCCTGAGGAGGGTCCTCTCCATTCATGCACCTTAAAAACATATTTGATCATTTGGTGCAGTTTATAGGCACCATATTTCAATAATTCTGCCGCTATATCTCCCGGACCAGGTGACGTATTGGATTTCATGGTCTTAAGTGCTTTTTCTAAATCTTTAATTGTCAGATCTACCCTTTGCTCAAATTTCATTTCCTTGTTTGAATGTAAGTTTCTGTTTTCCAGCAGTAGCCTTCCGAAATACTTTCCATTTTTTGATTCTGATGTTTGATATTGCGATGTCGTTTTTTATTCTATTTAAGATTTAATTACTTTCCAGGCTTCTGAGTTCCGTGCTCCACCTATGCATTGTTCTATGTAATCGTGTTTATCCAGCCACAATTTATTCTTTCTTGATAACACTTCTTGTTTTACTTCTCTACTTATTGCTTTGTACTGTAAATTAGTTACAGTTTTCTTGTCAGTAAGCCATTTTAAATATAACTCTCTTTTCCTCTTAAACTTTTCTTGTAGACTTGTGTTCCACCAATACTGTTTCGGTTTTAATTTACTAGTACCTAAAGCCTCCTCTGCGGCTTGGTAAATACATTCTTTTATGTGTTCTTATTCTTTCCTATTGGCCTGTGTTTAACAAATAGTTTAGTTTGATGTCTTTTTCTGTAAAGATATGTTGTACTCTCATCGACGAGGCTGCCTAATTTGTATTTGTTATCTATATTTGTTTGTTTATGACAAAAACCTGACATAAAATTCCCCGGCCCTCCGGGTTGGGGGTTGAAGTGATGGGCCTGCTCTCTATTCTTCATAAAAATATAAAACTTGCAAAATAAGCCACACGCGCCTCGGAATCAAGAATTTTACGACACAAAGGGCAACAGAATGGATAAAGAATTTAGGATTCTGGAATGTCCAGGGGTCGAGAAATAAAGACCTTGAAGTAACAAATGACTTAAGATCGCAAAATATTGAAATAGCCGTATTAATAGGAACCAGAAAGAAGGGAAATGAAATGTAGGAAGATATTTTACATTTCTTAGTGGTGTGAAGAAACATCGTCGAGCAACAGCAGGAGACTCTATTTTGATGCATAAGAAATGAAAGAAAGATGTTAAAAGTTGGAATGCCATAAATGAAAGAATAGTAACGCTTCATCTGGAAATGTTTTATTTTAGTTTTGTCAGTGTTGGTGAATATGCTCCAAACGGAGACGCCACTTTTTTCGTGAAGGATGAATTCTATACTAAATTAAGTGAAGTAATTTTAACCCTGGGTAACAGAAAGGCATTAATTTTACTAAGTGATTTTAACGCAAAGTCGGGATGAAAAGTAAATGATCAAGTAGTGAGTTAATATGGAAATGATAACGGTACTCGTCTAATTTAGATATGTGAACTCTTTAAAGATACTGAACGGCTTTTACCCTCAGAAAGCTGTCTATAAATATACGTGGACACAAATTACTCAAGGGCTCAAATCAGTTACTGATTACTTCATTGTTGGACGGACATTCCAGGCGAAAATCATGGTCCTCCGTACAAAGGGGAGCTGATTGTGGGTGCGATCGTTACCTCTTAAAAACAGCTCGGTTTAGACCCAGGAAGAAAAAAACACTAACTGTGAAAGGTGAGTGTAAACAGGAAACAAAATCGCAAGTGAGTTATCAACTTGACAGTTTTGAAAATGAATCCACCATAGTCATTTACAAGTTATGATTTGCACAAACAATGGACAGGAAGGTTGAATGGGCTCCAGAAGATATGTACAGTTTTCTGAAGGAATTCTTACGCCAAGGCGATACATAGTCAATTGGGTAGAAAAAGAAACGTAGATTTATAATGAATGCAGGAAATAAGGAAAGAGCTAATGGCTATGAAGAACAACTAAGCTCCCGGTCCTAGAGGTGTTCCTGTTGAATTGTAGAAACATGCCCCTGATGTCTCCTTGGAATATTTGGCAGAAATATTTAATAGATGCCTGAAATGAAAAGCCGTACCCAAAACTTGGAACAGTACATATATTACATCACTTTATAAGAAAGCGAACAAAGCTGTGTGCTCCAATTACAGGGGCTTGAGTGTCATCCTATCAACAGGAAGACTGTATGGACGGGTTCTGAGAGGTCGCATTGATTGGTGGTATATGATGGAACGAATGTATTTAGATCTGGTCGTGTACAGATAATCTCTTTTGTCTGAAACAGTTGATGGAAAAGTCCATAACCAACAGTTGCACATTGCATCCAGTTTTTTTAGACTTAAGAAAAGCGTACGATAGTGTACCAGCGGAAAATTTTTGGGAATTAATGAAAGAGAACAACATCTATGGCAGTACATAAATGCTGTAAAGAAATTCTACGAAGGAAATAGCAGCCTGGATAAAACTTATGCAGGTTTAACTGTCAAGGGCTTAAAACAAGGATGTTGTTTATCTACAACACTCTTCAATATATCAGCCTTGAGAAAAAGGACAAAAAAGTGCACTAAAATGGAAATTCAGAGAGGAAAAGAAAATATTCATACTTTATTGTTCGCTGACGATCAAGTGGTTCATGAAGAAGATGTAAATGAAGCTTCCTACATAATGAGAAAACTTGTGGAGAATATGAGAAATGGGGATTGGAAATTAACATGGAAAAAACTATTTGGTAGTACGGGATGATTTAATCCTATAGGATTGTAAGATGAAAAATGTAAATATATCAAGAATTTAGGAGTCATTTTGACTAAGCTGATATTTTATGAAAAATAGCAAACGGTTGACAGATAAGCGGCAAATTAAACTCATTACTTTGGAGTACGGACATGAGAACTAAAACAAAAATTTAGCTGTTTAAGTCTTTGGTAGTGAGCACAGTAACATAGGCTCTGAAATTTGTGTATTTAGTTAGTTTTTGGAGAAGATGCTGACGGGTCACGCCGTTTGATCATGTTAAAACAGAGACGATAAAAAGGCGATTAAATATATATGGATGCTGCTATGTAGTAGAAAAGAAAAGGTTACAAATGTGTAAACGGATTTTCTGAATTGTTATTTTTGAAAATCTTAGATCCACAATGAATCTCAGAAGAATCTACAAAAAGCTTAAAAGTACAATGAAACAAGTTCGACTCTTGTGGGGGGTTTTGAAGCTAGACATTTTGAAATAAATTAATGCGAGTGGTATTATAGATAGACTTGCTGAAATTATTACAGAGAGGAAATTGCAACTAAAATTATAAAATGTTAGTTAGTTTGTTCTTTGTGGGCCATAACCAACATAGCAAGCTGCAAGTTACTGCCGGAAGCTCAACTTCCGAAGATGAACGTCTTTCCCAGAGTAACTCGGCTAAATGAGAAACATCGAGTGAAATACGTCACTCAACAAAATTAATTCCTCTACAAAATATTACAGAAAAAGCTTGGTAGTCAATTTTATCCACTTCAATTTTGTGTAGAGTATAATTTGCGGTACCATTGATAGAGTGATTATGAAAAAACCGCAAACAAATCACCCTCAAACGGCTCCCCCACACCTTGTTCACCTCCATATTTCAGGATTTCTAGTACTTTGTACTGTAGATATCAACAAACAATTCTGTCAGATTTCAAAACTCTGGAATTTATATCGATCGAACACCTTTTTTGGTCTAAGTGGACTCGACTAAAGATTTTGTGGTGAACTGAGCTTATGAGGCCCTGCCTCATCCCTGAGGATAAAATTAGCTTGTCTCTATTGGTCGAGAAAGTGCTTCAGTTCAAATATAATTATAAACAGGAAGTAAATATTTAAGTCCAACTTCAGGAAGGTTCTTCAAAAACCTGTTTTGGACCTAATCGGGCCCAGGTGCAGAATTTTCGCTTTGATCTAATACATAAAGAAATTCTTCCATAAGAAAAGGTTTGTTGTAGTATTCGTTATTGTCCCTATTAATATCATAATGTTATTATTACATACATTTCTGCTTGAGTAGACAGAAATTTTGGGTCAAAATTATTGCTATCTAAATTTTGAGCAAACGTGTTCGCTAAAAGGCTACATACGGGTTGAGCTCCAACATGTTTTAAGCAAGTTCTGTCAATAAGATATTTAGGAATACTGGGACTATTTCTTCCACTAATGGCTTTAACTTTATGCCATATCTCTGATAAAGGAGATTGATGTGTGACGAAAGAGGTGAATTTTGCCATGATTTGATCATTGTGGATTTGAGAGAAAGTCTTGCAAATGCTCTTGCTTTCCTGTAAGCAATACCACTTACCACGTTTTTCCCTTAAATTTCCTACATGCTCTTTTTTATTTTTAATTGCTTTTCCATTCCACCACGGAACTTGGGGTTTTTTAATTATACCCGAAGTTTGGGGTATCGAAGTTCTTGCTGTTTCTAGAATAAGCGAAATAAAGTCCTACGCCAATCTGTTTACCTCTTCAGACTCCAGGTTGATTGGTTGATTAAGAGTTGCAATATTGGACTTAATGAACTGTTGGAATTATTTCCATTTACCTTGTTCTAGGATCCATTTAGGCTCACATCTCAGATTGGAGATTAGATCTAAGTCTAGACGAATCATGGTAATGGGATAGTGGTCACAATCATAAAGGTAGAAATGTTGGTAAACGACATAATTCCAGCTTCATTGTCATTTGAGGCAAAACTAAGATGAATGCTGCTGTCAGTTTCATTACTACTGTTAAAGTGGGGTGGCCAAACCTGTGTTTAGTGAGGTAAGATCGTTGTGATTAACCAATCGTCAATGATTTTACCTCTTCTGTCTGTAATAGTAGATCCCTATAATTTATTGTGTCTTGAAATCTCATACTATTATAAACGGTTTGAGTAACTGAAGGAGAGTATTGTCAAGTTCATAGACATCACAGTCCTGCCTATTGAGGATATAAATATTACACACATTAATATGGGAGATAATATTAACTTTTACAGCTGTGGCTTCAAGAGAAGTTTGGAGAGGAATATCATGTACATAAATATCACTTTTAAGGATAGCTACACCACCAGAAGCAATTTGAGCATTATTCCTATTACAAAAAAAAGTAGTATAACCATGTAGCAGACTGATTCCTTTAAAGTTTGTTTCCTATAAACATAGTAGCTGAGAAAGATTATCATTAACTAATAGTTTCAGGGGCACAGAATACGGGCATAGAATCCGTTACAATTCCATTGTAAGATATTCATTTCTAGTTATTATTCAGATGAATTTGCGTCCGAATCATCTATTTGTTCTTGAGCACTCTTCAACTGGTTGATAATCTATGTTTTAAACATATACTTTATTAACCTTTCTGTAAGTATTGGATAGGATTCAGACATTATTTGGATAATAGATGGAATGTAAACTGAAAATTCACTGGCTATTATTGTTGGGTTTGGGGATCCTGAAGCTTTGTCAATGAAATTTTTCCATTGGTTATATGTGAGGGAGTTATCAATTGAGTTAGCTTTATACATTGCCTTTAATGGATTAAGAAGTCCATCTAGTGATTTGGGAGTCATCTTAAAATTAGTACTAATATGATTTGATTCTTGACCAGTTTTCTTTTTCTTCTTAGTTTGCTTACTACTATCCAAATTTGTCTTGTCTATCTTATTACTTTCAGAACTGATCTGGGATGAAGATTCTAATGAGAGAGTTCTCTTAGGATGGATTAGGATTTCCTCTTAGAGGGGAAATTACTCTCATTTACTGTAAAATTTTCATTTTGGCTTTGTGATTCAGTAAATTCAAGGGACTTATTGGTTAATTCAGTTTCAGATTTTTCATTTGTTAAATCATATTCTGTTACAGAGTGTTGAATAGATTTGTTATTACATTGGTTTGCTAAATGTTTACAGAAGAAGCATGTCATATCATCTGTAGAAAAGAAAATTCTATATTGGGTCCCATCATAAAATATTGTAGTTGATTCTGGAATATTGCACATAAGAACATCTTCAGGTGTTATAAGCACATGTCTAATGAAACTCATAATATGTGTAAATCCTGGTTCAGGAAAACCAGCTCTAATAAATGAGATTTGGACTTTATATGAATATTATGTTTTGAAAATTCTTGACGGATACCATCATGTGGTATCACAGCGCAAACATTAGAAATAATTACCCTCCTGAGCTTGTTGATTAATGGTCTGACATTCATCCTTGATAGTTAAAGTAGGTACTTGCTACTAAGGTAATCTGCTGATTTCTTAGTATTTAGAATTACACATTCTATGTTATTTGATATCCGATATCGGAATCTAATGTCATTAGGGTTCATTATTGTAACAAGTTTAGTAATATTATTTTATGTAAATACCTTTGTGAGCTTCTATGATTACTCCTTGATCTTTGGATGGAAACACATCACTCACAGTGGCGTTGGCGTAAGTCTTCTTAACTTGATTTTCGGAAGCTTTATCCATCGGAAGTTTGGTTATGTTGTTGTTTACAGTGGGATTCCTTACGATTATCTGCCAGCCGCGTTAAGCTGTCTTTTAAATAGATGTTATACTGGATTAGTACTGATTACTAATTGACGTGACAACACACTAAGACACAACTGATAACACTGCACTCGCGAACACGACAAGTGGAGGCACAAACAGAGGTGTCACCTCTAGTGTCTGGGAGCACACTGACGTAAATAAAGGGAGAGACATTGTTTAAGCTCTCTGGTAGCTGTTGATGTTCTGAGCGTTAATGGGTAAATAATAATAATAATAATAATGATAATAATAATAATAATGATAATAATAATAATAATAATAATAATAATAATAATAATAATAATAATAATAATAATAATAATAATAATAATAGTGTCGGCCCCATGGCGCAGACGATTGCGGCGGCCGTCGTCTGTGCCGAGGAGGCTGCAGGTTCGAGTCCTGCGTAGACATGGTCGTATTTGTGATTGTCCCTTCACCCCTCATCATCAACCTATCATCTCATAATTCACACTTCAAGGCGTAACAACCTTGTTGTAATCCAAGGATACAGCTGAAAAGCTGATCCTGGAAGAATTACACACGTTAATCGTGTACCGTGGTCAGTAATGACCTATATGCCAATAATAATAATAATAATAATAATAATAATAATAATAATAATAATAATAATAATAATAGATCGTTTCTCGATAATACCCTTTGTTGAAGTTAAAAATCGAAATTATTCGTGGTAGCAAAATATGAATATTAAAAGTATATTTTAAAGTTACTCTATTGATGAAAAAAGTAATTAAAATTATAAGCAACCATTCTTTTGAGTATAAAATTGAGAGAATAGTGGGTTCTAATTTATTTAGCAATACAATACTCTTCTTCACTGCTGAGACGAATGCTTCTCGCGTGTTGTGTTTCAGGGTCTTGCCGGCCAACATGACCCACGAAGAAGCTCTGCTGAAAATGGCGTACCTAGTGGAATTGATCGAAAACGAGGAGCTTAATACGGATAAATTGGCATCTCTACAGGTACACTTCATTCCTAAATAATCATTCTCATAAATTATCACTTGTTTCGTCTGAAGACATAAAAGTAAAATGAAATTGTGTTTGAAGCAGATTTCATATTAAAAGGCTATGTACAAGAATGTGAATTGAAAGCTCCTGCTTTGTATAAGATGCTTCCAAAAATTTTCTCCTCCACATACATATTTTTAAGCTTTTAGACGTTTAATCAACCACCATAGAGTATTTCATTTTTTACACATCAATTCTGTTACATACTAAAAACATATGCCAAAAATCATAGAACTGAAGGAAAATTATGTATCTTAATATCGTATACAGATTTTCTCTTTTGAAAGTTTATGCATTTACTAAGGCATACTGTAGTGCATGTTTTCGTTATTGTTACTGTATAAAACATATATACATTCTTAATACAAATAATTAGATCATGTTAATCAGGATCCTTAGTGTTGAATGAAGGGTCTTCCTTAGGAGCTGCTGGAGCTGAATGGCGTGGTGGGCGAAAACGTGCCGGCCTTCATGCGCAATTTGACGACGCCGTGCGCCGAGCTGCTGGCCAGCTGCCGCTGGAAGGGCGTGCCTACGCCCTGCGAGGACATCTTCACCATGCGCCGCACCTACGAGGGCTACTGCTGCTCCTTCAACTACCTCGCCATCAACAGCGGCATAGTCAAGTGCGCAAGGGTCCAGTCAAGATGGTCGGGCGGAGCAAGTTTTACCACCTTCACTTGTGTCTTGTCACTTGCACACAGTATTTTCTAATTAATTAATGAATTAGATCTAGACCTTACCCGCAAAATATAACTAATTATTTAATCAATCATACATTTTTGGTCAAGTTTTCTACTCTCTCGTACACGTACGTATAGGTTGTACAGAGAAAATTATGTAATGCTTCAATTGTTTTTCGGAAATCTCCATTTTGCATAAGACTTAAGCTCTCTTTTCCAAAATGAACATTTCCGAAGAAACAAATACGTTATCTTTGGGAATTTAGAAGATTTTGTTATAATATAAAGCGGAATAAAGCGTAGTTTAGTACAGTCTTTGAGTATTAGCGAAAACTTGAGTGACTTAAATTCCACTTTAAGGGATGGGGAAGAATGATGAAAGTCCTTTTACAAAAGCTAATGTAAACACACATGTGTCTTTTTGGAGGTCATGTGTACATAATTGTATCAACATCATAATAGAACCGTGGATTTGTATAAAACAATAATTCTGTTTAAAACAAATATCTTTATAAATCTACATAATAATATAGCAAATAACAAAATAATATCTAAAAAGAACATAAATTAGCGTAACAAAATACTCTACCTTTCCGTGAAAATGTTATCGAAATCTCTTAATCCATTCCTCAGATTATCCCACATAGATGGAGAGGCAAACAAAAAAGTGAAATCAACTAAATGGGTTTTGAATCATATAAATAACCATATTAGCTTATAATAAGACATTTATTTGGAATGCGCAGATGGAGAATTTAATTTTGTTTATAAAACTACTTATACTGCAATGAAACTTCTCAAATTAAGATATTTTTTCTTCACATTGATACCTAAAAATGCATGTCCTACAAAGGATAGCGTTTCATTCGGAGATCCTCGTATGTTTAATGAATCATAACAAAATGGGAAATTATATTTAACATACGATATTAGTATGTACTTAAGGTAATATATCGCTTCAATATTTTTGCAAGTCTTCCAGTAAATGAAGAATGAGAAACTTCTTATAGGAAAGAATAGAAGTTAGGAGAAAATATCCCCAACTGGAGGGGAAATGGCCGGGCGCTTGGCGGTGCTTTCAACCAAACGAACAGTTGTTACTCCTTCCTTTCGAAGGCTACTGCTCCCTGCCTTCGGCCACTGGCTGTCGGAATAACACACCTCTCACGTACCGAGACCTCAAGTTTCACTTGACAGCACAATATAGAGCCAGAAATCCGGTAGCAATTATTATAATTCGTTTCCCAAACTGGCTACTGGAACAAAAATTCGTTTTCCGCTTTCACCGTTCTTTCTCTACCAGAACTACCTCGAAATATGATCGACAGTTTCGATAATTGAGGCCCCAGCACTTTAGAAAAGATAATGCTGGTCACGACTCCTGACACGAAATAATTTCAATGGACTCAGAACTTCCTGGATACTATACCTCGCTTGCCAGTCGGTCGTTCATTTGAAAAAAAAAATATCACGCGAAAGTTCGTAATGACACGTATTTTATATATATATATATATATATATATATATATATATATATATATATATATATATATATATATATCATCAATCCGAAACAATAACATAACACTAAAATTTATTGATGAATAGAAAATGTATCAGTCACTTCTGTGGTATAGGACATGATTTGGTGGTGTTGGACATGAGATATTGACTTTTTAAGCTGGAAGCTTCACTCTATTTTAAAAACAATCACGAGTTATTACGTTTGAACCAAATATCAGTTTACTATAAATTTCAATGTTTGCATGAATAATCTGTATTCAAATAATCAAATAAAGTAGAACTATTGTTCTAAATTAAACTGAACCAATTAATTGGAACAATATTTTGTCTTAAATTCACCAACATATCTGAGGACATTTAATTTTTGAAAACGTCCAGACGTTTTAATGTAAATGGAGCCCACGCCAAAGCGACTTTTTCTCTATTTTAACAACAAAATTAAATACACTAGTGGTGCTACTACAGAACATTCTTTCTCGCAGTCTTCCTAACTTTTCCGATTTTAAAAGAGTTTCACGAAAATGAAACATGCCCAAATTTTAAGTGTTCTTTGCTCCATCCGTGGGAAAATTTCAAAAAAACCAAATTCGAACTGTTTTTGAGATTTTATTGTAAAGTGTATTATCTCCAAGAGAAATTTGCACGTTTTTTTCAAAACATTGCCCATGACCTTTCTTAAAGATTTGATTTTTAAAATCGTATTTCATTAAAGACTAACATTTCTATATTCAATATTATACTTTGGCAATGTTAATTATTTTCACTATTCAAAAATACAGTGATTTCGTTTAAAATGGACCAGTGCCAATATTTTTACCATCCTTCCATAGATAGGAGAAGAAAATTTAGAGGAAAAAATTGAGTCTTTTTGAGAAAATATTTGTTTAAAATGTGTCTTATTTCACACAAAATTACGCGAAAATTACTCGTTTGTTTAAATGAACTGAACAATTATATGAGATATGATCTGCGCCTTGCGTTATATCTCGATCTAGTTGCCGATTTATTAAGTTTCTTCTGTCTTACAGAAAGAGCAACAACGATAATTCGCCGTGTGATTTTCCTTGCAATTAGCACAAGGTTTAACCCCCGATTTAGGAAGTGTACATTTAGAGTAATGATGGTCATTAAGGCATTTAACGCACAGAGAATTGTTAAAACAGTTAGCCTGCGTATGCTCAAAATATTGGCACTTTTTACATTGGATACGAAGCTTAGTTTTAGTTCGTTCAAAAACTCTGACAATACAGTAGTCTAACTTATTTAGGTTTAGAATTTATCTACCAGAAACATGGTTCTCTACGTCCACAGAAACTATCTGCAGGGGTTTTCTGTTTTTACCATAACGTCTTGCTACTTTTAATACAGGGAATTTATCATTAAGTTCTTTTTTAATGTCATTGACATCTATATACTCCGGTACCCTTTTTATTATAACTTCGAATGCCCTTACAGATGCGTCTTTAAAGGAGTAGATCTCTCTATCTCGTTATTTTCACAAAATTTTCTAAATTTCTTGAAGTCTTCAATATTAACAAATTACTCTTTAAATTTATTGTTACTGTATTTGACTTCAAAATTTTCAGTTTCATTTTTGACAATGTCATCTTTCAGCAATTTATAATTTAGCAATACATCTTAATTTTGAATAATATTTGGGGAGATTTTTACTGCTTTAAATTCAATATCATCATTTTCCTCTACGTCATCTAAAGATTCAAAACTGTTCCTACAGGTACGTTATAAATCGTTTGATTTATTTCTATTTGCGAACATTTTTGTATTTTATCACTTAACACCTCATTAGAATCACTGTTTATTTTTAAGATATATCTACCTTTTTTGGTTGAGGCGTTGGAAGTACGTCGCATTTTGCCCTGTTCGAGCTGCTCCAAGTTCATTTTGGCGTTTTGTTGCTCGTCGTCAAGGTTTTGCAGTTTCGAGGGAGGTTCCTGGCAGTCCCATGATGTTCTTGGGGCGGTTGAACTGTGTCTGGTTGGGTTAAAATTTGTTGGTGAGTTTGCACCATGTTTTTCATTATACCCTGCTGTACCAAGTTAACACTCAATTGTGACTGGAATGAGATGTATCCAGCCTGATAATGCGGCAACAATTGACCATTTTGAAATGCGAACATAATGTTATTTTCCATTGAGCTCGTATGAGAAGTCTCTCTAAAGGTTGCTTCTTCAACATTTGTTGCATCCATTGCCATTTTTATATGCTGCCCCGTATCGGGGCAGCCGTTTTCACACATTACACTGACCTATTGTTAATCGCGTGTTACATACACTATTAGAAAATAAATGAAATAACAAGTAAAACCTACACCTGGTATTCATTATCGAACATTTTCACGAATACTATCAGCGCGTCGATAAAACAGTAACCTCACTGGTAGTAGCAGAAAGCTTATCGCGAGGAGCGACTCCCGCAGAGGTATTACCCTGACGGAAGCCGAGCTCTAACTCAAGGGAGAATTTAGTAAACAAATAAATATCAGATAGTAATGAGTAGTGAAGAATATAAACATGACACAGTTCTCGGCTATTGGATAGAAAACATCTGACCGCCTCGCGCCGCTTCTGCTTACAATCCCTTTCTGGGTTTTAAGGGGAAAATGAGTGTGGAGTGAGGGGTTGCTGTCCGAGCCCGAAGGAGCGCATGGCTCCCAGGAGGGCGAGTAGCTCGGACTACGTGCTAGCGTTGACAGCAGACACGTTTCGCTCTCAATAGGTTATATTTCTTATAATGGACCAACAAAACAAATTCTGACTACAAAACGAGTTATAGGATAATTTACTGCATATAGAAACATTATTTATCCACTTTTTCGCTAACAGGGTTCGCCAATCAGAGTTTTTGTCGAAAAAACGCCATTTTTCGGCGCATGATTTCTGTACCTTATCTTCTTACGAAAGCGAGAAAGTAAAAACTAATGATTTATGTTTATCGTCACGGGAAAGTCCCACCCACCCTGTTAAAGAAATGGGTTTTTACTTCTTTCAAATGGATGAAAATTAAGCCTCCCCCAATACATAGTGAAGTATCAAAAATGTAGATATTTGTGTGGCAAGAACGAAGAGTAACCCGAGGCTGTCTACAAATAGTCATAATTCTTATACGTAACAGAGTATAGATCCGCAGTGTCTCTCGTTGAGTTTGCACGAGATACTGTGCACACAACTATCATTAAAATGCGAGCGAGGCACAGGAAGTAAGAGCCACTACGTATTAGCATATAAGCCATCTACTCGTACCATAGCTATTCATAAAACATTTGATAACCTTATGCGACCTTCGGATTGTAATCACCCAAAAATGTGTGTTGGCGGAGTTACTAAATAACTGAGTGTTTTTTACATGAAATAATAAATGTAATTTTTCAGAAACAAGTTTAATTAGTTCTCATGGTTACATTGAAATCTCTACAAATAAGTTTCTTAACTTTGAATTTCAAAACTCATTTCCATTTCCAGACAGTTTTGGTTACTGCTCTCCATGTAAAGGCTGTTTATAAATTAAAAACTAACAAGAACATTATGCTCTTGAAGTATGCTATTTTGGTTTGAATGTATGATCTCCCCTTAGAATAATTGATTGTCCTTGCACGCATATATATTTGTGAAAAGCCTTCTCTTCTCAATTGGCGCCTTCAGTATAATTTCGTCTTTGCCTCCAAGAGACGTCCTTTCCATTCTTTCTACGTTGGAGGCACCCACTGCGATAATATTACATTAAGATCGTTCTAACATTTAGATTTTAGACACTTCTTCTTTTCGCACTATTTTTCCACCATATATCAAGACTCCACTGTGAGACAGTGCGTTGTCAACAGTTCTGCAATTGTTTTTTCTGTGTTCCACATTTATTCTTCTTTCTTTACGCTTTGGTTTGCGCCATCTCGTGTATACACTCTACCTTCTAATGCGTGTTTCAATTTAATCTTCCACTCGCAATCCAAGCTCCTACTTCAGTATACCCGTCATTTGGCCATGCACCCGTAGTCTCGCGGTCCCTGGTCCAAGCCTCCGTCGTCGTCATCATCCCCGTCACTAACACTTGCCTCCGTCGTCTTCATCTTCTTCGTCTTCTCAACCGCCTGCTTCTCCGTGATTTTGTCACTGTTGTCGTCTTAGTAGTAGTACTAGTAGTAAGAGAGAAGTAGTTGCTGTAGTGTCAAGTCTTACTCCTCCTCTATATCCTCCCAGTCCGCGTCGTCATCATCTGAAAAGATCACGAAATACACATTGTGTTTAGAATATATATTGCTTCATTTATACACTTTAAGGGCCAAGAACGAGCCTCAAATTAAAGTATGTAATTAACTAAAAATAGTTATATATTTACAATATAATTTAAAAATTATAAATCCATTTAATAACACTAATAATAGTAAGTAAAATATTTACATATAAATACTTCATTGGTGTTTAAAAATAATTGTATGGAATTCTTAGCAATGATGCAGTTGAATGGAAAAGTATTTAATTTTGAAGTTTCGTTTCTTTATTAAGATTCAATGGGAAATTTTTTAATGAGCCAATGCATTTGGGATTCGATAATTGGAAGCAGATACATTTTTGTGTTGTTCGGAATCCTCTGAAGTAATAAGGCCTTCGTACCTGCTTTCACAGGGCTCAAGTAGAGCGCCCCCATCAAGTAGCCTAGAACTTGGATTGTTGGTGATGTAGATACCTTTTTATTATGATAAATGACTAAAGATATTGTCTGGTATCAATTTATACCAGACAATATCTTTAGTCATTTATCATAGCCTAGAACTCTTAAGGAGCGATACATCGCTCCGCCTTCTGCTAGGGCCCTCTCGCAAGCTGCTTCCCTGGAATCAGGGCTGTCTCTGAGGTTACCCCTCCGCTCAAGCATGGCGCTGCGCGACAACTGAATTGGAGGCCAAGCCAGTGATTGTTGAATTTTTGTTGATGCATTTTTGCTGCGATCTGTCCGGGTATTCTACAGGCAGGGAAATTAAGTTTGTAGACCTTCGTTTCAATAAACCGACTTTTGCCTCCTACTACCGAGTAACACAGGAGGAAGCATTTTCGTCTTCAACCACTGTACTAATGTGAACTTGGTACGTTTTAAGGAACTGTATCCGGTAACAGTATTGTTATGTTTGATTTGTTTGTATCGATTAAAACATCCAAAAACAATGCAACGTGACTACTGTTGTTATCAATGTATACTGCTATTTTCTAAGTTTAAAAGACAATTTCATCACCATCAACTTCTTGATACAAAGTACAGGACTTGCATTTCGCATCAGGCATTGTCAGAAGTGCACTGCGCTGCACCCACACACAACACAGTCGTTCATGTTCTTATCAAACGCTGATTGATGGAAGAAGGGATGCAAAACTAATAGTACTACAACAGCACAGATTTTTTCGCATCTCCTAACTGCTCCTCTAAATTATACTACTACATAAATTGTCAAAAATGTTTTAAACCAGCAACTATCTATTTCCACTCCGAGACCCGAATTCAGAACTTCAGAATTAACTTGCCGAAACCCATACTTAGAAGACAGAAGCGGTCTATGGCAAAAGGGTATGAAAGAGTGAAAAGTAATAATATTCGGAGCCGATAGAGATTCCACGGTAAAAGAATTACTTAGTTAGTCCCTTGGGTAGTGTTCATAATGTGTTTAAATTTCATGATGATAGATTGGTTAGTTTACTTTACTTAAATTGGTTCATATAGATGCACAAAAAGAAAGCAATAGATTTGACGTGACGTTTTAGAAATCAAATAGGAGGGTGGAAAATGTTTAAAAGTTGCAAAATGGAAAAGCATACACAGACACGGCCTGTTTATTTACCTGTATTCCTTGTATTTGTGATTAGAAGGGCTTCAAATGATTTTCAATAAAGTTTCTCGAATCCTCAATAGTTTTCTGCAACAAAACTCTAATGATATTAAACTCCATACGCTGGATTCTAACCCTGTTCCTTAACAAGCCCCGAAGCACTTAATATGTGCATGTCTTAACCATCTCGGCCATCCGGGTAGGATACATTTCTCAACACTTCTGTGTTAGGACATTATTTTTAAAGTACATTTTTTAAGTTTATTTTTTACAAGCAACTTTGTTTGAAGCAAAAATAGATAATTCCAATTTTGTATTATTCAAAAGTTCACTTTTTGGCATTTTGAAAAGAAGAGAATAATATGCAAAAATGGGACTAGCAGCCTTATTAAATTCGAGGAGAAAATTTAAGGAAAAAAATTAGAGCGGTGTTTGAAAAAAATGCCTATATTTTACTCAAAATTACACTGAAATCATTCATATTTTTGAAAGATTAAATATGAACTTAATTAAAGGCCCGTCTTTAAAAAACGGATTTCATTTAGTAATCAAACTTCTATCTTCAATATTAAAGGAGAAGGTCCACATATGGGATAGCTTTTGATTTTGAATGTAGTTAGCACATTTTTGGGCATATGGGGGAATTTTAACTTGGAGCCGTTCAATTCACTTCTGGAAAGTTTAAAAAAAATAATAAAATTAAAAAAATAGCTAGTGGCGCTACAAAATTGCACATACTTTCTCATATTAGTCTCCATAAACTCTTTATTTGATGTTATTTTAAGTACTTTACCTGACAAATACACTTTACAAATTGCTGGAAATGTGCATATTACGGCGTAAGAGATCTTTTAAGAAAATTACATTTGTGTAATTTTTGAAAAAATACCCCAAAATGAACTTTACTTCATATTAACAAGTGCGATTAGAGCCATCCGTTCGAAAAGTTTGAATAAAATATTTGGAGCTGTTTTTTTTTAAAGAAATGGCGTTTGAGCGTTTCTGAAAATGCAGAACGTTGAGCCAGTGAGAATGGTTGAGTTTTCGAGAAACTTTATATGACATTATTTAAAGCACATGTTCTCATAAATGCATTAATGTAAAGAAGTTGTCACTAATATTAATATTAATGACGTCAGATACAAGTCAAAAAAATTACATTCCTATAATATTTTAAAAAGAAAGGGATAGAACAATATGGCGTTATTGTCACCTGATAGAGTACATTCAGCTCTATCACTACGAAAAGTTTAAAGTAAAAATTTAGAGACGTTTTCGAGAAAATTTTGTTTTTGTAATTTTTTAAAATTGCACATATTGCGCAAAGTATTGCGCGAACACTACTAAAATGTTCAAAAAAATGTATATGACCTTATTGAAAGAGCTAATGGAGAACAAATTTAATTTGAAGGAAAAACCTGTCTTCAATTTTGTAGTTGTAGGAAGACGCCGAAAAAAATCATATTTTTAAAATGTTCGAAACTTTGGAGTTAACCGTGAAAATCGGATCTATGCCACTTTTATAAGTGTATGTTCCTCTATTCTTACAAGAAATTTAAAGAAAAAAATTGGAGTTGTTTTTGAGAAAATATTGAAAATGTCCGGAGGTCTTGATGTAAAGTATCTACAAATTTTGAAGAATGTTTTTCAAAATCTCAAAGTTTTGAGTCCAGCGAGATAGACAAGGGTTTCTTCAATTTGAAAAAAAATCCTACGCATGGTTTACGCGAGTACGAGTAGTGTTCATAGATACCAGACGGACGAACCGACGGACTGACAGACGGACGAAGAGAGGGACGTTTTAAAAAAACACTTTTTCGGTATGAGGGGAACTCAAAAGGTGTATTTCCTTTGAAATATCGAAATCAATTTTTGTGGCATTACATAACTTTCCATACACTTCGTATATTACTCCGAATATACGTACGTATACGGGAAAGTAAAACTAGTACTTGCCGACCACCTCTTAAAAGCGGGTGTTTTAACGATAAGATAACATAACTTTGAAAACAATATATCGTGTTTTCATCAAATTTGTTTAAATTAATCAGGATTTATGATGCAAAGTCACGACAGCTGTCATCTTATCGTTGAAAATCCCACTTTTCAGAGGTGCTCGGCAAGTAGTAAGTGTTTTTGTTTCCTTTTTACTTTATGTCTGCTTTTCTTATCACTATTTACTTTAAGTAATTCGTTAGGAGAGTAAGTGTTTTAATCGTGCGCCGGAAAACGGCGGATTTTCGACACAATAACTTATTGCAGCGCCTTAGTAACGAAAAAGTAGATACAGTCGGTTGCTAGATATTAAAAAATCTTCTAACACGTGGTGTGTTCATAATCCATGTTCTGGGTATACTTCATACTGAAAATCGATTGCCGGTAAATGTCCGTTCGTCCGTGCACAACGCTTGTGCATAAACCGATCAGCCGATTTTCTCCAAAATCGATATTCCCCGGTCGTCCGGCTGACGTTGCGGCTGGAATCTGCAACCGATATTTTATTTTTGGGCAGTACTTTACAGAAGCATCTCGGACATTTTTAAAATTTTCAAAAAAAGGCTCCAAATTTTTTGATTAAGATATGATGTTGTATAGTGCGAAGGACGTTAAAGAGAATGGTGTAGGTCTCATTTTCGTTGAAATCCCTAATTTTTCGAAGATTGAACAAAATAATAAAAACTACAAAATTGAAGATAAAAATGTTTACGTTAAGCAAAGTCTGTTGTGCAAAATTCTCTCTTTAAAAAAGGTCATGTCCAAGTTTTTGAAAAAACGAGTAGTTTTTGCGTAAATTGTGTTTGAAATTTACGCAATTTTTTCTCAAGAACCGTTCCAAATGTTTTCTTTACATTTTCTCAACTTAAGAAATAAGGGACACTGAGGCCCCATCTTGAGAAGTTGATTGTTGTTAAACGTCGAGATGGTGTTGGTGATAAGATATACCTGTTTTATTTAGTCGAGCTGGTGTTTCCGAACATACCTTTCAGCAATGATTCGAACCCTATTGGATAATCCATATTTTTTGTCGCAGTTTTCTCTTATGTCCTAAGAGAACCGGTGCTGGCAATAACTTGATTTATACAGTGTACCTCCTAGGCCGAGAGCCAGTACTTCCGTTTGCGATTTTTCGTTTCGCAGCAATTGTTCAGAAAGACCGGTATGGGTATTCAGGTACCATTTAATATCATCTGATCCCTAAAAAAATTTACTTCGTATTGCATAAAAGAAAAGGTACATTACCTATATGATTTCTTCAATAACTTAAAGACAACTGCCTGCAAATGTTTTTCCATAAGATACTGTACTAATTTAAACTTGTTTTATTAAAATATTAGTGCGGCAAGGGACAAATTGTTTCTTACCGTCATGAAGAACCGAATTTTTACATACATTCAAAGTATTTTGGGAGTATTTCACAATGATCAATCTAACGAACCTTAAAGTGCTACGCTTCTTTGAGGCAGTGTCAATATATAACAAGGAGAAAATGAACTAACTTAATATTACAAACCGTAGAATATAAGTACTTTAATTAGTTTATTATTATTATTATTATTATTATTATTATTATTATTATTATTTGCGTATAGGCCAGTACTGACCACGCTACACGATTAACGTGTGTAATTCTTCCAGGATCAGCTTTTCAGCTGTATCCTTGGATTACGACAAGGTTGTTACGCCTTGAAGTGTGAACTATGAGATGACAGGTTGATGATGAGATGACAGGTGAAGGGACAATCACAAATACAACCATGTCTACGCAGGACTCGAACCAGCAGCCTCCTCAGCACAGACGACGGCCGCCGCAACCGTCTGCGCCACAGGGCCGACTTAATTAGTTTATTAGTATTAGGGTTAGTTATTTATCAACTGTGTATGATGTACTATGACTAACCCATAAAAAAGTTGAAATCTGAATATAGACGAATATAAGAGTTTTTGCAAAGAATTGATAAGAAAATATTCTCCAAGCATATATGCCAAACGAATTGCATATAGTTTTGACAACACTGCGCTGGCAACAGTGCGTTGCTAGCTTCGGTAAATTTTTCTGAGATAAAATTATCAGTCAAATTTATTCCTGTTTTTTCATTTGTAAAACTTAAGAAATGATTGCTGCTCTTGGCTATCGAAATGAATGCAGATATGCATCACAGACGCTTTGTTTGCTTTGATGGAATTGGGCGTTTTCAGGTAATAGTTCACGTAGTATAAGGCAATAAACTGTAATCTATCAATACAAAGTATCCATTACCAATAACTCGAGAAACTATGCGATGTTGTAGCACCACTAGTTTTGCTTTTTCCTTCAATCAGCGTTTGATAACATGACCGACTGTGCTGTGTGTGGGTGCAGCACAGTCCACTTCTGACAATGCATGACGCAAAACTCTCACGTCCTGCACTTTGTATCAACACGTAGGAATCCTTGAACTCGAGTTGAGGTCATGTAGCAGCCCTTCACCACTCTTTCAAGGATCTCTGCATGCCTCTGGGTATCTCACATTTGCTCCAACCTCGGTCAGGAGGCTCGTGACATCGAAGTTGATGGTGATGAGATTGTCTTTTTAATTTAGGAAATTGCAGTATACAAGTATATTGATAACAACAGCAGATTCATTCCATTGTTTGTGAATGTTTTAATCGATACAAACAAATCAAACATAACAATATTGTTACCGGATACAGTTCCTTCTCTACCTATAAAATACACGGACAGAAGATCTCAACAATAAATACATCAACAAAAATTCAACAATCACTGGCTTGGCCTCCAATTCAGTTGGCGCGCAGCGCCATGCTTGAGCGGAGGGGTAACCTCAGAGACAGCCCTGATTCCAGGGAAGCAGCTTGCGAGAGGGCCCTAGCAGAAGGCGGAGCGATGTATCGCTCCTTAAGAGTTCTAGGCTACTTGATGGGGGCGCTCTATTGAGCTCTGTGAAAGCAGGTACGAAAGCCTTATGTTTCAGAGGATTCCGAACAACACAAAAATGTATCTGCTTCCAATTATTGAATCCCAAATGCAATGGCTCATTATAAAATTTCCTATTAAAGAAAAGAACTGGAAAGTTAAATACTTTTCCATTCAACTGCATCATTTCTAAGAATTCCATACAATTATTTTTAAAAACCAATGAAGTATTTATATGTAAATATTTAAATTACTATTATTGGTGTTATTAAATGGATTTATAATTTTTAAATTATATTGTAAACATATAACTATTTTTAGTTAATTACATACTTTAATTTGAGGCTCGTTCTTGGCCCTTAAAGTGCATAAATGAAGCAATATATATTCTAAACACATGTGTATTTCGTGATCTTTTCAGATGATGACGACGCGGACTGGGAGGATATAGAGGAGGAGTAAGACTTGACACTACAGCAACTACTTCTCTCTTACTACTAGTACTACTACTATGACGACGACCGGGACGAAATCACAGAGAAGCAGGCGGTTGTGAAGACGAGGACGATGAAGACGACGGAGGCGTGGGTTAGTGACTGGGATGATGACGACGGGGGCATGCCTCCTTCCGAGGTTGATGACGACGACGGAGGGTTGAGCCAGGGACTGAGAGACTACGGGCGCATGGCCCAATGACGGGAATGGTGAAGTAGGAGCTTGGATTGCGAGTGGAAGATGAAATTGAAATACGCATTAGAAGATAGAATGTATACATAAGACGGCGCAAACTAGAAGCGAAAAGAAAGAAGAATAAAATGTGGAACTCAGGAAATTCTGTTCACAACGCGCTATGTCGCACGATGGAGTCTTGATATATGGTGGAAAATTGGGCGAGAAGAAGTGTCTAAAACGCAATATTAGAATGATCTTAATGTAATATTATCGCAGTGGGTGCCTCCAACGTAGAAAGAATGGAAAGGACGTCTCTTGGAGGCAAAGACGAAATTATACTGAAGGCGCCAATTGAGAAGAGAACTTTTCACAAATATATATGCGTGCAAGGACAATGAATTATTCTAAGGGGAGATCATACATTCAAAACAAAATATCATACTTCAAGAGCATAATGTTCTTGTTGGTTTTTAATTTATAAACAGCTTTTACATAGAGAGCAGTAACCAGAACTGTCTGGAAATGGAAATGAGTTTTGAAATTCAAAGTTAAGAAACTTATTTGTAGAGATTTCTATGTAATCATGAGAACTAAATAAAGTTGTTTTTAAAAAATTACATTTATTATTTCATGTAAGAAACCACACAAGAAATCTAACTCAATTATTTTGTAACTCCCCCAACATACATTTTTGGGTGATTACAATCCCAAGGTCGCATAAGGTTTTACGAATGTTGTGTGAATGTTATGTTTTATGAATAGCGATGGCATGGGTACATTGCTTATCTGCTAATGCGTAGTGGCTCTCTCTTCGTGTGTCTCGCTCGCATTTTAACGGTGATCGTGTGCACAGAATCTCGTGCAAACTTTACGAGAGACACTGCGGATCTATACTCTCTGTTATGTATGAGAATTATGACATTATTTGTGGACAGCCTCGGGTTGCTCTTCCTTCATGTCACACAAATATCTACATTTTTGATACTTCACTACGTAATGGGTTTTGAAACATCACTATGAACATTTTCTTCCACTAGAAAGAAGTAAAAAACCCAAATATTTATCCGGGTGGATGGAACGCAAATCATAAAACATAATTTTTTACTATTTGATGGAAAAATAGCGCGAGATGAACAAGAAAGAACTTCAAACGTGATGTTAGTATCAATTGAAAGCAATATTATCATAATGAATGGCTCCAACATAAAAAGAATAGAGGTAGAGACGAAATTGAGGAAAAGAAGCTTGTTAAATCTCTGGGGATATAAGAACAATATGCTATTCAACGAGTCCAATATGTTTTTAAAATAGAAAGATCACACTGCAAGAAAACTAATTAATTGTCGGGTTTTCATTTAAAACAGCCATTGCATGGAGAGCAGTAACTAAAACTGTTGGGAAATGGAAATGAGTTTTGGAATCGGGCTTTCAAAAATGTATTTGTAAAGATTTTATGTAATCATACAAAATAATTAAACATTTTCAAATAAAAAGTAACTGAAATTGCATGTTGCTTCAACAGCGCATATCTCGCATTATTTGTAATTTTTGCAATTTTCGAAAATTCAGAAAAAAGAAACTTTAAACCGTGCCGTTTTTAAGTGCCCTTTGTCCTCATCCAAGGAAAAAATATAAATGGCACCGTCCGAATTTTCATGGTTTCACCTGCATTTTCGTTTGAGTGTTCAACTATTTCGTGTTTTCGGGCGCGTCAACTGCTCTGGTCATTAGTTCCATTAGTGTGAAGCATGTTTTCATCACCGGAGTGGCGGTGATGATCTTGCCTGAATGGTGAGATCACCGACCTAACTGTTTGTTTGCGGGGTTTTTGGCATTTATAAAATCTCTCACCAGCGAGTCCAGCCAAATCAAGCTCTAAACTCCCGACTGGTCTCATGACATAGGTGGTAGAGTAGTGCATGTATGTGTTCGTGTAAGCTGTGAACTCCCTGCAAAGAAGATGAAGGAATGATAGCACGCGGTCTGTTTGTTAGGGTACAGCTCCGGCATTCGCCTGTTGTTGATCGGAGAAACCACAGCAAACTACAGATCACAGCCGCCGGCCGATGGAATTTCCGTAAACCGCTGTTGAATACGTCCTAGTTACGTAGCTAGTCTACCGACATGCGGCGTAGAGTGGGTGTGTTAAGGGATTAAACCAATAGGACAGGGAAGGGGAAGGATATGTCGCACGTAGTCGCTGACTCGTTTGTTTCTGCAGTTCCGGTGTAATCCTGGAGTCGAACCGAGAAACTAAGGAAAACTACCGATTTCTGCAGCCGGCTGCTAGATTTATTCTCCAGATAGGCTGACTTTGACCTACCTATCTAGCTAGTGTCGATAACCTTCCCACCATGAAGGCTCAATTTTGGACAGTAGCTTGTCAGCTGGGTCGACTTCTTCCGCTGTATGGAGGATAAATCTTTCGGGTGAGTCAAGCTGATACAACCACTATAGGGCACAATCACATTAAACCAAATGGAATACTTGGTACTCCATTACTAATCAAGATTACTAATTTATTACCCCAAAATTAAATTTATTACGTTTATGAAACTAATGTGGTTGTGCTGGCATGTATGTCAAAGTGGCGCAAACACTTTTCTAAAATGAGTAATGTTCGATACTTCACTATGTATTGTGGGAAGGGTAATTTCCATCTACTTGAAAGAAGTAAAAAAAACTATTTAACCGGTGGTTGGCAGTTACTCGTCAAGAAAAACATGAAACTTTAGTTTTTACTTCATCTTACTTCGTAAGAAGGTAAAATGTTGAAATCGTGCGCCGGAAAACTGAATTTTCGATAGCGAAACTGTTTCTGCCGTGCCCGGTAACGAAAAGTGGATAATTCTTGTTTCCATATGCAGTAAATTCTTTAAAAGAATTCTTTAAAAATGGCGCGGTTCGTTGAAATCCATGATTTTTTAAGAATTGCAAAAGTTCACAAATTCTTCTGCGACTTCCCACAACTTTAAAATTGAAGTAAGAGATTGTTCCTTAATTAAAGATATTGTACAAATATAGATCTTGAAATAAGGTCGTTTAGAATTATTTTTTAAGAATATGAGAAGTTCCCGCATAATTTTGCGTGAAATAAAGGCAATTTTTAAATAATTATTTTCTCAAAAACGGCGCCACATTTTTCCTTTAAAATTTCTTCTGGTATATTTAAAACGGTGGTTCACATATTGGTGCCTATTTTCAGCAAAATCTTTGTATTTTTGAAAAGTACGAAAATTAACATTGCCAAAGAACAATATTGAACATTAATTTTTTTTTCCCAATTGAAATATATTTAAAAAAATCAGACCCCTAAGGAAGGTCATGCCCAATTTTTTAAAGGAGTAGTTTTCGCGTAATTTTTGTTAGACATTAATGCAATTTATAAAAAACATTGGAAGTGTTTAAAAGGAAAATCAAAAACACATAATTTTTTTCGAAAATTCAATGGAATAAAACTCAGTGAAATAAAACTTCAAGTGTCACATTTACAGTCACGATTAAACAACATTTTTTAAATTAATACTTTTCTTACCAATCAGTTAGAAAATTTTGATATTGTACTTCCACGATGTAGGCATAATGGACAACAATATTTCAAAATATTTTGAAGTTTGAAGGAGTCATGTCATAAAATCTACTTTTTTACATGGAATAACCCCATTGTTTTATTCAATTTTTTAAATTGAAGACATTTGTTAGAACATTTCGAAAATGTTGAGACTTTAGTACAGTGTTGCCAAAAATCAAAATATCAGTTTCAAATTCAAGGAACCGCGACCAGGTAGATAAAGGAGTATCAAGTTTGGTGAAAAAACAACCTGTTGTTTAGCTGATAGCTTTTTCCACAGACGACGGACAGACTTTGCCGTGTACTAATTTTTCGTGGACGTGGACTCTAACTACACAAATTGTTAGAGAAAATTATTTACAACACCCAAGGGCAAGAATTTTCCACTTTCTCGGAAGCAGGGACCCATAAAACGAGTTTTTCTGTCGCAGTTTACAATACCATCTTTTAACGTAATTTTTAATTTTCAGAATTTTTAATTTACACAATTTCACTTTAAAGTACGCAAGAACTCATATTTTCAAAAAAATGTATATACGATTATTTAAAGATCTAACTTTGAAAGACTGATTTCATAGAAAATAAATCTCTACCTTCAATAACGTGTATTTAGGACGACGAAAAATATTACAAACAAATATATATCAATGATCCAAAGAACAGGGTTTGAAACACAAGAATGTGGATCCTTTCTAAAATGCCACGATATCTAGATACGTCACCACAATCTCCAGACATTAACTCCATGGAATATTTATGGGATATTTTGGAGTAAAAAATTAGAAACATACCAATTTTGTATAAACATTTTCTTAAGAGCGCACTCTAGGAGGAATGGGACAGTATCTTGTCACCTATGACGGCAAAGCTTGTAGAATTAATGCCAAGACGCCTAGAAGACATTATAAACGCCAAAGGACATCTCACCAAATATTAATTTGTTTACAGTTACACTTTTATTTAATTTTTAACCGCCGATAATGTGGCTGTTCCAATACTTTTTGCTGCCTTTTTTCGCGACATAATGTTAGTAAACTTCGTTTTAATTTTAATAGTTATGTTATGTCTTGTTAGCTGATATCAGTGATAAAATACACACTGTTTTCAATGGGACTTAAAATTTTTAAATTGTCTTTTATTTTACACCTGAAATGAATTCAGTTTCTAAAATATCCGAGGTGTTCCAATACTTTTAACACTTCCTGTGTGTATATACAGGAGTCCCACCAACTATGGGCCACCCTCATAACTTCTAAACGGTTCCTGATATCGACACACAGTTTTCGCTCAACAATGCGGAATCATGGGGAAAGTGATACGGTGTAGAGTTATTGTTTCAAATGATTTTAGTTTTCAATAAATACAACCATCTTTGATTTTTTTAAATGGAACCGTATATTTTTCTCACTAGCAATAAGTAGATGATAAAAAGAGGTATGCAATGATGTAACATATGTTAATATTTTGATAGTATTTTGTACATAAAATTATACTTTCTGACCTGAGATTTTAAATTAAACGTACATTTTTTTCTGTAGCTGCCGTCGCAACTGTCGCTTTTGGCGCACGTGACCTTCACGGCCTCCCACTTCTCCCCATACAAGTGCCTGCGCCGCGAAGACAACCTTCTCCAAGGGAGACAGTTGAAAGGGTTTGCAACAGGAAATCTATAAGTTTTAATTTAAAATCACTCGACGGAAAGTATAATTTTATACTCAAAATACTATCAAAATATTAGCATATGTTACATCATTGCATTCGTCTATTTATGATCTATCTGTTGCTAGTGAGATAAATACATGGTTCCATTTAAAAAATTAAAGACGACTAATTTTTTCGGAAACTAAAAATATTTCGAACAATATCTCTACATCACATTACTTGCCCCATGATTCTACATTGTTGATTGAAAAGTACCTTTCGATAACAGTTTACTTATGGAACCGAAGTTGCCCATATTTGGTGGGGGAACTCAGTATATATGCGTGTATATATGTATATTACAGGGTGTGTGTGTGTTGTGTTGTGTAGACCTGAAAGGAGAATACACCATAACGATGCACTGTATTTCGTTTTGATTTATTTAACTTGATAAATATTATCTTGTATTTAAGGTAGACCTTCGTTCTTTCTAATTTTTTTTTAAATGAATGCAGAGACTTTACTTTACGAATACCATTTTTCCATATCATTACGGCGACCTTACTGGAATGATATGATAATCTTTTCAACATAATTTCGCAAGTTTTTGGGACTGTAATACTTGGTTTGAGCAAGTCTAGCAAGATAAAAAATTGTTTTACTGCATAATATTCCTTAAGGTTTATGGATACATTGCAAAACATTTTTAGAATAGGATGTCTCTGGCAGCAATAAATTATTTTAAAAACTGACTGAATTTCTCTAATCACTGTGCTTTTTAGTGTTATTGCAATGATCAATGAGAAACAATTTCGCGTGTCTTCGGACCCAAAAAACGCCGGTGTGATCTGGGGTTGAGAATATTAGCAGAATGAAAGCATTAGTTACGAGAAGTACATCAGAAGAATTACATTTACGCCGGGCAAAATTATCGTAGACATCGGATAGGATGTTAAACACTATAAACTTACAATTTAGGCGTAAAAGTGCACAAAAATGACAAATAAAACGAGATAAAAGCAATAAAAACTCATTATTGGAGATAAAATGCACTAATTTCATTGCAATTGTTTCAAAAATCACGTAGCAAAATATTTAAATAGAGTTATAACATGGGTATAATCAATTAATTTCTATCCTTTTTGGGTCATTTGTAGATTGACAAATATGTAACAAGGACGCTTAAGAGAATGGTGTAGGTCTCAAGTTCGTTGAAATTCCAGATTTTCGAACATTGTTAGTTTAAAATACTATCCGCATTTACTTAATTATTTGAAATTTGTTCCAACATAAGGTTTGCAATGAAAAAATATAAGAATATTAACCTTTTTGATAGTATTATTGCGTGCACATGTTGAAAAACAATAAAACTAGTGGTACTAGAACAACATACACTTTCTCGCATTATTTCCAAATTTTCAAGTGTCGAAAATTCAGAGAGTTTAACGAAAATGAGACCTGTGCCATTCTTTTAAGTGTCCCTTCTTCTATCCTTGAAAAACAATTTAAGGAAAAAAAATAGAACGCGTTTTGAGAAAAAAGTTATTTAAAAAATTTATATCCTGTATTTCGCACAAAACTACTGTAAACTACTCATATTTTCTAAAAATTGAACACGAACCTGTTTTCTATCTAAGGAATAGATTTCATTAAGGAAAAAATCTTCAATATTGTAGTTGAAGAAAGACGACCCAAAAAATCCACTTTTGCAATTTAAAAAAAATCTGATTTCAACACACATGAGACCTGCATCAGTCTCTTAAGCGTCTTTTACGCTATCCGAGGACAAAGTATAATCAAAGAATTTAGAGACATTTTTGAAAATATTTTCAAAATGTTTTTGAGTCTTCGTATAAAGCACCCTCAAAAATCAAAATATCCTTTTGAAACTCCCTAAGCCTCGCTGTTTATAAGTTTTTATTACATATATTTGATATTTGAATATATATCTGGTTTCTCAATTCACTGTAATTCATTTTATGTGTTCTTATATAAAAGTGTGTGTGTGTAATGTATTTAATTCCGCTGAAAATTTGTCATTTATATTACTTTTTCTATGTAAAATTTATTCATATTCTCAAATTTTCAGGTGATCCAACACTTTTGACATTCACTGCATGCACGTAATATTCAACAAAAAATTCAAAACATATTTCGTGTTTTCTTATCATTAATTTTATAAACTTAAATTCAGCTAAATAAACATAACCCTAAAAGCTCCTATTTGGACTATTCTTCCTACTTGAGAATTCAATGATATATTTTTTTAAGCTTACGCAACGCATTTACAGAGCTGGTCATTTGGGGCGTACAAATCGACCCTCCGTCTGCTGTAGAATTAAATAATGTGTCTTATTTCATTTTTCTGAAAAACGTTCGTTACTGCATAACTGTTTCTCGAAAAATTATCTTCTATAGAATGTTCAGTCTTACCCGCACCAAACTGAAACCAGAAGTTGTGATCGCAACAGTGTCTTCACCAAAATTTGGAAATTCTTAGCGCCAGATTAGGAGATACACAGTTTTTGCATTTGCTCTTCTATAAACGTTCCCGCAAACTTGAGCAAATACACGTGTCAAGAGGAAGTTACTGCGCTTGGAAACTAAACAGAATTCAAAAATGTTGTCACCAGCGGTACAGCGAGAAAAATATTGTCTTTTCAAGACGGCAAAAGCTGCCGTCTATTCCTCCCGTCGCGAGACCTGGCAATTGTCTCTCTAAAGGCCGCTCCATAATGTTCTGCAAACGGCAGCGGCCGAAATTAAAGTACTCAGCAATTTTTTATATAATAATCAAGTTCAATAAATTAACAAGCCTCTATTAACAATTATCTCGTACGGGTGAACAGCCCTTCTAACAGGCAAGAATTCTTTTCTGTTGAACCTCCTAACCTGAACGTGGAAAGTTAATGCAATTATTTCACTCTTAAGAAAACTTGATCACTAAATCAAGATTCGCTTATTTCAAAATGTTTAATTTTACTCTCAATTGACAATTTCAAACAAGAGTAAGTGTTTCAATTTAATAAATACATTCTTTGAGATAATAGAGAAAATGGGAATTAATATTACTTACTACCCAATAGACGTTAACTGACCTCCCCAAAATACTGTGATGGACCAGGTATCTAGAGAGGTACCACCACCCGCAACAGTTTGAACCACCTTCACTTTTAAACCACACTCTAGTTGTCATGACACAATGCGCGCTATGTAACTAGCCTGTCGGAGTGGAATGCTAGTTACTTTGTCCAGAACATTGACGTACCTTATTTTTAGCACATGAAACTACTTTATAACATAAACATTTTACAGACAAATAGGAATATTGTTCAAAGGCCCCCTCACATTTGGCAACCTGCCCGAACTGTTGCTCTGCACACACCATTCATCCCGTTCAAATTCACGCGTTCAAATTACACCAATTCACGCGTTCAAATTAGCGACCGCCGCGCCTTCTGTCATGCGATTTTAAATTAAACAGACAATATTTCCTTCAGTAGCTCGTGCAACTTACCCCTTTCGCGGCGTCGAAAGTCTCAGCGCAACGAAGGCCACCTCCCCCAAACACTTGCAAGGCCTTCAGCGGGGAATTTTGTCGGTTTCATTTAAAATTTAATAAAAGAAAGTATAATTTTCTAATCAAACTATTGTCAAATCATTAACTAATAAAACGACTTTCTATTCCTCTTTTTGTCATCTATCCATTACAGTGAGAAAAATATAAAGTTTCATTTAAAAAATCATTTTTCGAAAACAAAATATTTCTAACAATATCTCTTGAGAGGTATTACTTGGGGCTTGATTCTGCATCATTGAGCGAAAACTGAATTTCGAAACAGCAAACCACAAATTATTATTATTATTATTATTATTATTATTATTATTATTATTATTATTATTATTATTATTATTATTATTATTATTATTATTATTATTATTTTATTAAGTAATACACTAACCCATATGAACTCTTCCTTACACGTGCACATGCATGCATGCTCATGCTCTGCGCCGTGGCTGTCGCATGTGTGGCAGGCACGATGCGGATATGGTGAGGAAGCCCCCGCGACGAGTGAGCTCCGCCGGCGTGCAGACCGGCCTCTCGGTGCTGGTGGAGTCCAAGCCCGCGGAGTACCACGCCTCCGTCATGGGGGCCTTCGGCGTCAAGGTAAGCGCCGACACACGCCTCTTCACTTCCCAGGGAATGCTCAGAAGGGAATAGGCTGTGAGGGAGACTGGACCGCGCCCGTCACACAGAAAGACAATATCTATATTGACACGGGTCATGAAAGTCTATCCAACCTGTCCTGGAATAAATGTTACAAACGTCTCTTGCATTTAGGATGGATCGAAGAGCATCACTTTTTGCATATGAATATGTAGTGAGAAATGTCATGTAACGAAGTTAGACGTCTGGTAGTCTCTGATGGGTAGGAAAGTCATCATTCACTGAGTGTTTGGTGGGTCACGAAGAGATTTCGCGCACTCCCATTCACCAATGCCAGGTGAGTAGCCTTCCAAAATGTCACATTTGTAACTTCATAATACGGAAATTACCATATGTTCGTAGGCAAAATGTGATCATCTACGACATCCTACGCGGTCTAGAAGTTCGTAACATTCATTCTGCTGCACCCGTCTGTCTTTACGGCACGTGGCAATCCGCTGCGCCAGGTGCTGATCCACGACCCGCACGACTACCCGAGCGTGACGGTGATGAAGAAGGCGGTGCCGGTGGGGTCGGAGGTGTTCCTGGCGCTGCAGCCGTGGGTGACGCGCGCGACCGCCAGCGTCCGCTCCGTGGCCGTGAACAAGCGCAGCTGGCGCGGCTGCCTCTTCCCCGACGAGCGCGCGCTCGCGCTCATGCGCCGCTACTCCAACGACAACTGCGTGATGGAGTGCCGGCGCAACGCCACCTTCCGCCTGTGCGGCTGCACGCCCTTCTTCTACCCCAACGACGGCGCCGTGCCCACCTGCGCCCTCAACGCCACCCCGTGCCTCGCCGCCAACGCACGTGCGTATGCAGCCGGCTGGCGTAGAGTGGTCAAAACGAGACAGGCTATGTAGGGTGTCCGGGGAGGAAACCACGAAATTTCGAAAATAAGAAGAAGAAATAAAAAATAACACCGAAATACAAAAACAACTCAATGTACACTATTCGACTGATTTTTACTTCCCCGCATACATACGTATATACGGATGAAATGTATGTAGTATAGGGAAAGTTATGTAATGCTGCTGAAAATCTATTTCGAGATTTCAAAGTTTTGGGGTCCCCTGATACCGAAAAAGGTTGTTTTTTTCTTCAAAATGTTCGTCTGTGCGTCTGTCTGTCAGGTGTAAGTGAACAACACTATCACCTTAACTATGCGTACGATATTTTCCAAACAGAATAAGCCCCTGCTGATCTGACCTGAGACAAAGCAATGCGACTTTGAAAAACATATTTAACATTTGAGGGCACTTTACATGAAGCACTCCGGATATTTTCAATTTTTTTCTTAAACAGCTCCAAATTTTTTCTTTAAATTTCTTGTAAGAAGAGAGTAAAATACACTTATAAAGGTGGCATAGGATCGATTTTCATTAGTAACCCTGAATTTTCAAAAATTGAAAAATTGAATTATTTTTGACGACTTACTACAAATTTAAAATGGAGAATAGACATCATTCCTTCAAATAAAATTGCTTATTTCATTAAGGTTGTACATAATTGGGTCTTTCAATAAGGTCGTGTACTTTCTTCTGAAACTTTTAGTAATTTTCGCGCAAGTTTGCGTGCAATATTACAAATTTCTTCTTCTTCTTCTTCACTTCATGGATTAGGCTACTGCCTGTTCCGTCCTCACAGTTTCTCTAATATTACAAATTTTTTAAAAAAGGGAAAAAAGCCGTTTTTGATAAAACATTTTTTTCATAATATTACAAATTTAAAAAAATGTTTTATCAAAAATGACTTTTTTTCCCTAAACTTTTGGTAGGGATAGTGTCTAATATACTCTATGAGATGACATAAACAGCACATTTTCTCTATTCTTTGTTTATTCAAAAATTACAAAAATATATTTGTTTGACTTGCCTCTCAAATCGTTAATTAAGTCTTAGAATTAAGTGTGTTAGTAAAAGGATAGTACAATAAAAGGAAGAGGAATGAAAGATCGCTCGTTTGGAGCATTGCTCCGGCATTCGCCTGGTATTGATCGAAAAAAAAAAACAAGAAAAATGTCGATTGGAGCAGCCTACCCCTAGAATGTTCCTCCAAACTGCGGTAAAATTCGAACTAGTTATGTAGCTCGTGACAAAAATCCGCCACCAACGGACTGGGATGCTAGGAGCTCTCGGCCAGAGCCGCTGCGTAGACAGCAGCAATGTGGACTCGTAGTTCAACTGAGCTGATGCGAGAGCCTTGTGGATGCAGCGAGTTGGATCCGGGCGACCTCAGAGCGTCAAAACTGCGTTGTTCATACTGTTTTTATTAATAAACCATAGCGTTAACATGAACCTAACATAACATTTAGATTTCCTTAATACAAACACAGCATCATTATTAATATTATATTTATTACATCCATTTTCGAGAGCATTACGCTTTCGCTACTTGATGTTTATCTCTTGGTAAGTTCTACTGATCACTTTAGTAACGGCATGCATTTACTAGGGAGCGTATGCATTCCCTAGTCATCCACATCTATAGTAATAAAAGTAAATTCAATGGCATTTACCCGATATCGTTGCCGCAAAAAGTAGTGTATGAATAGATACGAACTTTTTACAGGCTCTTCTTCATGAATGTTGCAATGTCATTGCATATTTCAGTATAGATTAATACAACAAAAAGTCGTGAAATAAATAATTTAAATAATGTGTTGGTTGATGCACCATGATCATTATGTTTCACCTCTCACTAAGAGCACGTAGTTCCTAGCATATTCCGCCAGTGGCCAGTAGCGGTGCGGCAGAACTGGTTCCTAATTGATTCGCTAGTAGCCAGTAGTAGTACATAAGACAAAAAATTAATCTAATAGCAATATACTGTAAAATAAATGAAAAAAGTATAGTATTTCATTAAAATGTGAATAAATTACATTCAAAATAAAAATGTAGGACATCGTGGTTTATATAAAATCGATCTTTTTCCTCTGTCGCTAGGACTGGACACGAAGAAAGTCCTGGTATAATTCTAGTCAGAAAGCTGAAGCAGGAAGGTATGCAACCCGCAATGCCTGGCAGGGCGGGGAGGACGAGAGCGGGCGAGGAGAGGAAGATCGGCGCGTGCCAGACAGAGCAAGGCAGGGGAGAGGGGTGGAGCGGGGCGAATAAGTAAACAACATTACCTCCGTTTTGCACTACACAATGAATTCCCTCTCCTGCATAATACCCGGTTTGCACGCGCGCGCGCGCGCAGCGGCTTCTTGGGCAGTCGCGCTGCTTTGCGAGAACGCGCGTCCGCGAAAATTCCCTTCGTCAAAAGGATGCGAGGATTCGATATAACTAGGGCTGGGAAGTTTGTACAAGCCTTTATCCCTAACATACGCATGCAAATATGCCTCAAAAATGTAGCAATATGCACAGTAATTGTAAAAATTTGCTGCGTTTAGTCACAAAAACGTATTTTCCAATGACATTACATATTTTTGCCACTTATAGACAGGGAATATGCAAACTAAAAACAGTTTAGTATCTACTTCTTCCCATTTTATTTTGAATGAAGGGCACAGAAAGCCATAAGAATTTCATTAATGGTATCTGTTGTTGGGGGTCTATCAGACAATATAATTTTGTACGTAGAAAATTATATTTCGACATCACATGATGTAATGGGAGGCAATGTTGGTGCTCAATACTTTCTCTGGAAGACGAACACTATTTCCTTCCAAGAATTTACCCATTGTATAAGAAGTGTGAAGCCCTAAATTCTTTCCAAAAACTTGATTTGTTTTCTTCCTTTTTGCTTTCCCCATTTCACTTGGAGCTACTACGAATTTATCCCTTGCCTCCTGAATAATTGCAAGTGCATCTACTACGGTTTTTCTTGAATTCTTTATCTTCTTTACAAACTGATGACAACTGAAGACAGCAGATATTACTTCGACGGCGTTGGCCGTCAGTAGTCTGAAACTCATTATACTAACATTTTTGAAGCAACAAGAAAGTTCGTGATTACCATTTCTTGAGGCTGCGAAATATTGCTTAAATTATTAGGGGAGCAATTGCAGAAACGGCGAAGAGAGAAGTTTTGTGCATCGCCTTTCGTGTTCTCATCAGACGAGAAAATTCTGCGAAAATGACAAATAATTGACAAAGATTGTTACTTTGTCGTAAGAATCATTAAGTATTGAAGAGATTGTCATGGTTACCTCTGTCTGGACGAAAATAAACGTTCTCCTTACAAATTTCACGTCATTCGTGTTTTCTGCTCCTTTCCGAGCGCTTACGGAGACTACATGATAATTGCTTGTTGTCAACGTACCAACCAACTTTCAATGCGTCCAATACGCGTATTGTTTTGCTTCTCTACACGATTGCTAAGAAACTGCTAACAGCTCCAGATTCTCAAACAATGCAATTTCGTCGCGTCTATTGTGGAAAAAATTGGATTCATACAAAATGAATTTTTGCTATTTTTGAGAGAACACGCGTTGGGTTTAACTATCTCGAACATGGAAGTTTGAAATGTATGATCTTTGCTTCTTAAATACCATAAAAGAGTACTGAAACTGTAATGTTCGAAGCGTGGCGCCAAATTTGAATTAATTTGGCCGCCCATTTTCCAACACCAATAATACATATTTTTATGAAGAAATTCGTATGTTTGTGTTATTTAAGGGAAGAAGTCGAAAAATATGCAAAACTTTCGTTTATATGCCAAAAAGCTCTGATTATACAAAATATTCCATATACGCAAAACATTTACCTTATTTTCAATATTTTGCCATGAAAGATACACATTTGAAGTTTCAGGAAAAATGACCATTAACAAAAAATATGCGATTGCATGAACTTGCTAGCTCTAAATATAACTTACGATTGTGATAAATACAGAGGCAACGTACTTCCCTGCTTCCCGGGTAAAATGTGGTAGGTAATACAAAGTGTACAAGCGAGGGCCGTATCCAAGCGGTGTTCGTCCTGTGTGTGAACGACGTAGGATATAAGCATCGAGGGAAGACGTTTGCTATACAATGATATACTTATGGTGCGTGATGTTGTTTCGAAAATGTGAACACCAATGTTGGCACATTGGTTCATTAATGATGTAATCATTTGCAATGTTTGAAGAGGCCAGAAACAGGTCATCTAAACGAGTTATTTAATATTTTTTTTCAATTTTTGGTTTTGTGCGAACCTTTCACCATTCTCTTTTCACTCTCTAATAGGAACACTTCTGGTATAAAAAATATTTTTGAAATGTCACGAAAAATGTGTGAAGTATCTCCATATCTACAATAGAGGTTACTCAAGTCTCGATTAAACCAGTCAGTCCTCAACACAAAACGAATTTAAAAAGTGAAGAAAAACAATACACTGAAAAAAGGAATACAGAAGAATGTCTTAGATTAGTTGCTTCAGTAGTATCAACCAGTCTTGTCTTCTGGGTGATATCATCAGTTCTGTTTATCTAGAAATATTGGGACCTTTTCAAATTCTATAATCATCGGATTCCCCAATGAGGTAAAATATCACTTTATGATTCTGCCTACATAATTGTGTAAGAAAACGTACAGTCCCAACCCAAACATTGTACAGGTTATGATTTTTTTCATAAATACTTTCTTTCTTGGCGTTCAGGCCGATACACATCGTTTGTGTAGGTCGCTGAAATCTGTGGTAACGGTTTTTTTTCTTGTACGAACTTGCGTTTCGCGGTAGAACGATTGTATCTTTGAGTAAGGCTGACTAAGAAAAAAATTCTTAGAACTATAATACTTATTTTTTTCAATAGTCTGGGTCTGAAATGGTAAAGTCATTTTTTCCTAGTTTTTCATTGAATATGCTTTTTATTGATACGTATTAGCAATAGATGTATACATTTCCCAATAAAACTTACGTAGATATAATCTTTAACAATCCTTACTAAGAAATAAATAAAATTAATGTTTTAGGACCCATTACCACATAATCTCCGAAATATCGCAATCATATCCGAGGTAGTTTCGAACCCAATTATCTCACGATTCTATTGCATTTGCTTACATCTAAGTATTACATCGAAATGAAAACGATCAATAATAGTATTACTGGATTTACAAATACAAGATGTCCCTTAATTGGACCGATCAAAAAATTATGTCGACCTATACCGCTATTTGAAGAAGTTAGGTGTAATCACCGCTGTGCCAGAGTGCAGCGCAGAGGCGAGTTTCCTCAAAAATAACGTTTTTGATGGAATCCAAAGGCAGCAAACTTTCTCGAAAGGCAAAATGCCTACATAATTCTTTCCGGTATAATTAATGGTCTGTAAACCGAGAAAACTTGTTAATATGGGCTTAATAATCGATTTATACCTATTTTTATTGTCTTTATGATCACACTTTTCAGAGAACGTTTAAAAGACAGAAATATGCCTTATTTTTACGGATTTTATCTGAATTGAATTAAGCTCTAAAGCATGACATAGTATGTATATAGTAAGAGATCCACTTCTCTTTATTCAATAAACATCTTTCTTGCGATTGTTCCATTTTGCGTTGGCATATTGCATATTCTGAAATGCGATGTTCACGCAGATCTTCTTCAGACTATGTACCCTGGCCGCAACGGAACCGTTGACGAGTTGGACCACGAGCCGTTCCAGTTCCCGTGCGACTGCCTTCCGGATTGCGAGAACTACTACTACCCCTTGGAGGACTACGGAGGCGACCTGGCCACTCTTCCAAGCAACAGTCGAGTGCTATTTGAGTAAGAATACTGATAATACTGGCATAGTGTGACCTCCCCGACGCTTTAAACACCTTTATAAGTATTTTCATATTTAATTAATATGTGAGATTTTTAATTATATTAGGATACGAAACAAAATGGCTCATTTCCCACCAGCAAACCGAGATGTGTCGAATGACTTATCTCAGTGAAAGAAGAATTTATTTTACAACTTTGTAATTATACAAATGTTCGATTTGCCACATCTATTTACAATAATAGGCTACATACAGTAGCAAGTTGGTTGATCGAAAGAGAGATTAACATATGTCATTATGGGGATCAGGTTTTCGGCTGTACTCGTATCCCTTGGTAAGATAAGGTTATTATGCCTTGAATTATGAGGTGATGGAATGGTGATGCAAGTTGATTGTGACCTTTTTGAACCTGTTTGATCGAGGGAAACCACGAAACTCCGGTCAGGAAGTCCGGCCCCAGGGTTGAAACCCGGGCCTCCTGTTTGCTAAGTCAGTGCGCTACGCAGTGATCCACTTGGCTGGGTGATTTTTTGTTTGTTTCGCTAATCGGCCATCATGGGGCGAGACGTGCTGCTCCCACTGGGGCTCAGTCATGATTATCGGGGTAGGCGCACGTTAATTTTCTATTAGAGGGATCAGCATTTAATACTGATTCCATTTTTATTCCCCAAGGTTGGAAGTTCTGGGGGATAGGATGAAATGATAATGATGAAATAATGAAATAGATACGCACACAAGCATACAGTGACACACACACTCTCCGTGTCTCTCTCTGTCTGTTTGTTTCTCGCTCTGCATCTGTCTGTCTCAGTGGTCTCCACCTATCTCTGTCTGCCTCTGCTTGTCTCTGCCTCTGTTTGTCTCTGCCTGTTTGTCTCTGCCTATGTTTTCCTCTGTCTCTCTCTCTGTCACTCTCAGTCCCTGTCTCTGTCTGTCCCTGATTCTCACTGTCTCTTTCTCTCCATGACCCTCTGTGTCTCTCCATATCTGTCTCTCTCTCTATCTCTGTCTCTCTTTCTGTCTCCCAACGGTTCTCTCTCACTCTGCGTCTCTGTCTGTCAATGTCTTCCTCTACCGTTCTCTGCCTACCTCTTTGTGACTACATCGTTCCGTCTGTCTCTCTCTCTCTCTCTTTCCGTTTCTCTCCCTCTCTCTTTCTCTCTCTCTCTCTCTCTCTCTCTCTCTCTCTCTCTGTTTCTTGACCCTATCTTTCTCTCTGTCTATATATCCCTCTGCCTTTTTGTTTCTCTACCTGCGTCTCCATCTCTTTCTGTCTCTGCCTCTGTCTGTCTGCCTCGTTTGCCTCAGTCCGCCTCTGCCTCTGAGTCTATGTCTGTCTATCTCTCGTTCTGCCTCTCTGCATCTCTCACTCTCTTTGTTTGCCTCTCTTTGTCTCTGTCTCTTTGACTATCCCTTTACTCTCTCTGTCTCTCACCCTCTCTCTGTGTCACTCTCTGTCTTTTTCTGTCTCTCACTCACGCTTATGCGCTCTCTCTCGCTTTCTCTGTATCGTCATCACTCTCTGTATCTCTCCGTTGCTCTCCATTTCTCTTCATCTCTCTTGTCTCCCTCTGACTTACTTTGTCTCACTCCGTCATGCTCGTCCCTCCTTTTCTCCTGGGCCCCGCCCTGCATCCCATGGCAACGCTTAGTGTCACGTGGCAACGCAACAATAAAGCTCGTATGGATCGCAGTTTGAATGGAAATTGAATTAAAATGAAGAGTAATGTTTGTCCTGCAGCGCCATTTATCAAAGTTACCACTAAATTAACAGCACACAAACCTTCTCAGTGAAAAAACACGTAGATGTGCCACCTTTCATGGAGATAGGTCACACGTTGTCGGAATTTACCGCTTTTAAATATACCAACATCCATTTATACATATAAAAGTTTGTCAGTTCAATTGAGAATGGCATTTTCTTTTTTTTTTTTTTGCAGTTGTTAACAGCAGATTATGATTGTGATTATAATTCGATTATGATGGCAGCAGATTATGATTATGTATTAGGACTGTGATAGCTATTATTATTGACCTGTGAGTAGTTGTTTTATCTGTAAAAATGGCAGTATCCGACAGGATTTTTGTTCTCTCATTTGACAACACATACTCCCGTAGACAACTGTAATAAGGCAAGCTTCCCTTAATCATGTCCGATCTTTTGGCAAGAGCTTGATGGATGATTATGGTTACATTATTATGACGTAAATAATGTTTGTGCCAACTGTAGATGTCTTGAATAGATTCGGTGACCTTCTCACACAGGTGACACTAGTCACTGATGTTCTCTTTCATGATAAATCGCCGGTAGTTATTAGTGGTTTCTACCTGATCTAGAATGGCCATCACAAATCTTTTCGTCTCGCCAAAAGCTTCTTTCGTGCAACTTCATTATCCCTTCTTATTCCCCCACCCCCTAGAGCTACTATTCTTTCCCTGAATCTCTCATCTTCAACCTTGAGTCTTCTTTCCAAGTTTAATTATGTTCTTTTTATCTTCAGTCTTTTGAGAAGTGAGCGAATAGTTGCTCGAACCTTGTCTCTGAAATAATCAGCAATATGTGATATCTCTCGTCTAGCTTGGGCAATCTATTTTCAATTTTTTTTCAACCATGCCGGTGGATTCTGTCTTTTATAAGGCTTCTAATCAATAGAAGTACTATTTCCCACCCGTACTTTGTAACCTAGGTGTTGACAGGTAGCAATTGCAGCGCAGTGAACCAATCCGGCTACGTCTTGAAAAGCTTCTGGGATGTTAGGGGCAATAATTAGGTTCATTTTCCAACAATCGCATAGACAGCGCTGCATTTCAGTTTTGGTATTTTTGGTCTTATATCTAATGATATTCCTTGGTAGTGAAGCTTTGTTGTCTCACAAATATATTTATGAGGTTTGTCCACCATTTCGTTATCGAGTTGGAGGATGAAAACCACATCGGTTTGTTCGTTCTCATGTCTCTTGGTTCATTTTCATTTTGTTTAACTTGCTGCTCCAGGGCTACCTCACTTGTTAGTTCAAGGCTCACTTCCACCTTGAGACGATTCAAGACTGTATGTGAAAAAACTTTTCTTCTCCTGATGGAGTTCAGTTGGCTGCACACACTTTGCTCATCGCGCCTTCTCCTGAAGCCCTCACATTCTGTCTTTTTTTGTGCTGATATAGCATGACAGACATTTAATTCTCTTGTCCATTGCATGCGTTAGCTTGAATTCCTTGAAGCACTGGGGGATCCCCTTGGGTTCCCCAAACTTCTATCAGGCACTGCATCTTGCGACGCACTATCGAGATTTGCTGTAGCCCTAAAGCGGCGCCGCGCCCCCGTAGTTGTTGCGGAAGTTCACCGCTTTCCACCAGCACAGATAACACATTTCTCACAGCTGCCCCGGTGCTAGAAACAGATGCGCGACCTTGCGAGGGCCAGCGTGACGTTTCTTCAAAATACAACTCACGTCTTCTCGAGATGGGGGGGGGGGCTGGATAACTGACGAAGACCTGTACGTTACAATACAATTGTATAATGTTTACCAATAGTGCGGTAAAGTGAGTCGGTCTCGGGCGACAGGGGCTTGCGGCACGTGAGCCTAAGCGAATACTAAGGCTGTAGATTAGAAATCTGTGTAAGTCTTGAACGTTCTTAGTTGTGTTTGTGCCGTGGGAAGCATTCCCAGACCCTCGTGCATTATACTAATATTCTAATCTCTTGGTCTGGCCGGTAACTGTGGGTGATATGTGTGTTCAATCTGTCAATGTATATAATTGAGGAACTGGCTACCTACCCCTAGAAAAATAGAACAAGCATCAAGGTGGGATCAAGGTCCATAGGTAATCGCATAGAACCGAGATGGTCCTAAGGACATCTGCGTGATGTTTTGTGAGCTCAAGGGAACTCGTCACTGAGAATTGCCCCCACAAGATCACTAGGTATTGCGAGAGGCCTAGTAAGTCTTTTGGGCGCACAGACTTTCCCGTATTAGTTTTCTATTTCCTTTAGTCTCAGTTAGCTATTCGAACCTGCCTGCTGCCATTGCCACTGCCTGCCCAATCGCCACCGAAATTACATTTTTTTGACATTTTTTAATTTTTCGGTTTCCTAATTGTAGAGTGGAAATATTATTCTAATATTATTAAAGAACTGTAAACCTTGTCCTAATGGCAATTTTCTTTGAAAGTAAAAATACACTTATAAAGGTGACATAGGTCATATTTTCAAGGTGGGATTTAACTCTGTTTTTTCGAAAATTGCAAAAGTTTGAATTTTTTTTCGTCGTCTTCCTACAACTACAAAATTGAAGATATAGATTTTTCTTTCAAATAAAATTTGTTTTCCATAAATAGTTCTTCTATTAAGGTCATGTACATTTTTTTGAAATTTGTTAGTTTTCGCGCAATAATGCGTGCAAAATTTGCAATTTTAATTAATTACAAACACAAGATTTTCTCAAATACGGCTCTAAATTTGATCTTTAAACTTTTGGTAGGGATAGTGCTGAGTGCACTCTATAAGATGACATTAACTCCTTATTGCTTTATTCATTCGTTTTTCCACAAATTCGAAAAACGTCTTTGTCTCTCACGTCTTTAATATTTATATTAGCGGCAATTTGTTCACTTCATTATATGCTTGAGTACATGTCACAAAGTTTCTCGAAAATTCGACCGTTTTCTGTGAAAACTAGCTCAACATTCCGCATTTTCAGAAACTCTTTCTCTTCAAACATATCAAACAGGTAGTGCTAATTGTTCCGTATAGTATGACGTAAAAGTTCATTTTGAAGTATTTTTTCGGTATTTAAAAAATTACGCAAATGTAAATTTTTTGAAAGATCTCTCACGCCGTTAATATGTACTCTTTCAGCAATTTGTAAACACTATTGTATTTGTGAGTTAATGTGCTTCAAATGACTTTTTATGAAGATTTTCGAAAACTCAAAAATTTTCTATAAAAAAAGTGCTTTAAATTTCGAATTTACAGCAGCGCTTAAACACCATTTCATAAAAAACATTTCCAAATGTTTCAAAGAAAATTGCCATTTAGGCCAGTTTTACTGTGTTTTAATATTCGTAAAATAATATTTCCGTTCTATCAGGTAACTAAAAAATTAAGAAAATTTACTTTTGTCGATAATAGATGACAGCTGGCAAGAGCATGAGGCAAGTCTGAATAGCGTGCCGAGATCAAAGAAAATTGTAAACTAATACGAGAATGTCTGTGTCATTCTGTAGCACCACTAGCTGAATTTATGAATAGCAACTACATAACTTGATCTTTTTTAATCTCTCGCATGTATTTTTTTAACTTCAATAAGTCAATAAAAAATGTGCCGTAAACTAAAATTCTGCAGGGGTTCTAAAATTTAAATCATTTCAATTGATGTCCTTCCTAAAATTGTACGTTCAATGAATTGTTATTTGATAATTTGTTAGAGAAGATTTTTTAGGAAGGAAAATTTTCCTTGTAAAACCAATTCGTTAAAGTGGTTCCAAACAAACGGGTACACTGTTAAAATAAAACAAATCAATCACATAATTATAGTGTTTCAAAAAATATTTATTAGTATGCGTCTAATATTATCTTACACAAAGGGGAAATATATAAATAAATATTACTGAATAGATGCAAAGGCACTCGATAGCTACGATAAACAAGTAATATTCGCTTGGACTCAGGAGAAACTCTTCGTTAAAGAGAAAAACTTGTGTGGTATCTTCACTAATTTGTGTGAGGGTTTTACGAACTTATTCCGTGGCTATACCATAATAAACTCTATCAATTTGTGCCACATCCTCCCTCTCAAAGGAAGTATCCAACATTTCCTTTGAATTGAATTGAATTAATGCCTTATTTTACGTGGCGAGACTCAGGCCATTAGGCCTGCTCTTCCGTCTGACCACGTAAATTTCGCTACGCTCCTTTCACCAACTAGCAGAGAAAGGAGGTATTTCTTGGGCGAGAAACAGGCGATTTGAATTTAGCTCAGAGGCGTCATTGAGGCTTAAGGATCTTTTACCTGCAAGTAAATCTACTAACATGGGACAGCCGGCTTTACTTCCCCGAAGGAAGGCGTACGAAGGATTTTTTCGCCCCGAAAAATCCACGGCTTCGATCGGGTTTGAACCCGCCAACTTGGGTACAACAGTCCGAAACGCTAACCGTTACACCATCGCCGCCGCCGCATCCTTTGCACCCTCACCGAGGTAATTTATGCACCCTTCACAAGATGAATAAACAAAAACACATATTTTATTTATTTGCTTGGCCTATATTTCATCTAAGGTAAAGGAAAAACAATATCAAACAATTTTAAGTAGAGTAAAACGAACACTAGTATTTTTGCCCTTAGTTAATCACTGAATATATCACGCATTTTGCGATATCCCTTGGTGATGCCCCTCCCAGTTTGGAAAACACTGGTGTGTATGATTGAAGCATGATGAAAGTCACATGCGAGAATGATAAGAAAAAGAACGGCTAAAACGTTCGATGGGAATCTGAGAAGTCTGGTAAATACGAAATGTTCTTTCTCTGGGGAATGAATATTTAAATGTTTTTCATTTTCCACGAAATCCCAATGTGAATTAGCTCACTGCCAAGTGTGCCAAGGTGAAACTAACGCAATTGCAAACACGTGCGCTTTATCTTTTGGTGTAATCGAGAATGAAGGTATTAGTTGGTAAATTATCTGCTGCCAGCAGGATAATCAGAATTTGAATGGAGCAAGCGCGTAACTCACAGAAACATTGAAATATTAACAGTCGCAAAGCTACGCAATTCCTCAGAAGTACCCGAAAAACACCATGGGAGAGGGGGGTCAATTACAGATCCCAGAATAAACGGCAAAATAGCTGAAAGAACATTTTATATAATATATTAAAGAACTAATAATACAGTGCTCCAGGAAACTCCGCACTGAGCCAAATCAGAACCTCCTTTTAAGTATTGCATTTATGTTGGTACCGACCAGATCACTGGGAATTAAGTGAAGGGGACATCACTTCCAGCATCCATTAAGATTGTGAGGAGTGTGCAACTTACATTTTCTTTCGTTAGAAGCTATAGCTCGTGCTACTAACATAAGTCCGTTGCTAGCACTCTCTGCGGAGAGACTTCCCGGCGCGCTATACCACGTGCATTTAAAAATACATTACTGCCACTAGGCAAGTTTGTTTTAAAATACTTTCATTTTTGAGGTAGTATGGGAAGATTGGGAAGTATGGTTAGATATTATGGTAGTATGGGAAGATATTTCCAACATTTTTTGTTCTTGCGGATCTTTCCAGGAGGATACAGATGGCCACGTTCTTTTTTGATGAACTGGTTCAACATCTACTACATCAGTCCTAATACACGACTTTTCTCCACACGGACTGATGCTGCAATGAGATGTTTATGGATGGGACTGGCCACGGCCAACTTTAGTCTACGGGTACTACTGTAAGAGAGCGAAGTTTTCACGAAGCGGTTACGCATGGCGGCTTTATCAAATTGGCTAGATACAAACATCAGACAGCTGTTGAACGGTTTTGAAACGGTTTTAATAATAAAAGTCCCGAACGATGAAACCGTAACTCCTTATCTAAGCAAAGATTAGAGTCAAAAACCCACGCGAAGGTCCTTCGTTGTGATCCCCGTGATTTAAATTCGAATTCATATGATAAATATGTAGAATGATAAATGCATTTGTAATTATTTGAAATCACATAAAATAAATTAATTTCTACAATATCTTCTATTTCACAGAGAATCTTTGGGACTTGACAATCACAGCGTTTTCCACGTCTTCTTCGGCAATTTTATGGCAACTCACTACAGCAGGACAATTTTGTATAGTTGGTATTCTCTTTTAGGTAAGACATACAATTCCTTTTCAATGCCTTTACAATAATTCCATTGGCCGGTTAAAGAATCTTAACGTCTTATTTCAGGTTCTTTTGGTGGTCTTCTCGGCCTCTTCCTGGGCTTCAGCCTCCTGAGTGGATTCGAATTTACATACTTTTTTACTTTTCGTCTCTTTTTTGAGTTTAAGAAAAAAACGAAAATTGAAACAGATCACCCTAAAAAATCGAAAACATCAAAACTCAGTTTACCATTTTTCTTAACAAACAAAAAAAGTGTGCCCTCAATTCAAAACACCACTTTCGTGAAACCGTTTTATCATGATTCACTGTACTAAATTGAGAGTTTCTTTCTTTGGATCATTTGATTGGTTAAGGAACTTTCATTTGACTGTCACTGTTCATCTATATTTCTGGTGAAACTTTCATTTTCTTGCAGAGGGACCTGTCCTCCTACTATACTTATACTTCTCACATCAAGAATTAAATTTGAAATTACATAGAGAAATACTAAAGCAAACAGTTGAAAACAATTCTACACCTGGTAATATTTTTATAAGACTTCAAATAACAGCATTGGAAAGATGAAAATACATTTACAGAACATGATGTCAGGAATATAATTCAAAAGGTTGTGCAGCTGGCCAACCAAAATCTAAAAAAAATTATATTTGAAATATATCGAAACATGTACATAATCCTGTAAAGTATTTTCTATCTTATTCCAAATATTGTTGAAAGTACTGCAACCTATTTCAGTGACTGTAGATGACCTATAGTAAACAATGAAGCACTCCATACCTCATATTATTCTAGGTATGGATTTCCGTACCTCAAACTTTTAATGTTGAATCTCAAATTTTAAAACATTAGGTGCAATTTTGAAAATTTTTAATATACTTTATATATTAATGCATCTGAATTAATCAATTTTAAATTGTTGAAAATATCCCACGAATTCTATCCAACATGTTTTGGTTCCATCCTCTGAATTATTAAGTTACTGATACTGACAGCTGGGAAACTCACCACTGCTGGATTATATGTAAGGTCATGTGTCACGTAAGTTTAGTGCATGGTTTTTCCTCAGGAGATGTGATCTTACTCCGCTGGATGGTGAGATCCAGCATACTTGCGGTTAGCGGGGTTTTCCTAACCAGGTATCTGCCACCAGTGGGGCACCGCCCTAGCCGGCACAATCTCTTAAGCTCCCGACATGTTAGTGTAAAGCATGTAAGTGTAAGTAAGGGGGGAGGACGAGGAAGGGGAAGGAAGGATCGCGCGCGGACCATGGGCTTTTTGTTAGGGATCTGTTCCGGCAATCGCCTGGTACTGATCGGATAAACTACGGAAAACTACCGATCAGAGCAGCTGGGCGTCAGAATTCTCTTCCAGTCAGTGACTGCATTCGCCCCTTCCACCGTCACCCTGATTAAGTTCGCGTTGTTAGCTGGACAAAATGCAAAAATCAACTTACTTGAAAATGGAAAATGGCCATTACTTCGAAGTACATAAACAAGAGCATAAGAAATTGTGTTTGATAATACACCGACAGCAATGGGCACGATGTAGCAATGTTCGAAAGTCAGCAGTCAGTGCACCTCAGACCACCCTATCTCCATAATGTCTTTACTGTTATCTGCTAGCTGAAATACGAATGTGTCTGCATGGAACAAACTGAAGCAGGTACGTGTCTCTCTGGTAACACATTCTTGAAGGTAATTCAGAAAATTATACTGACAATAGACGTTTATGCAATTAGTTTACAGTGTTAAGCTTAATTGGATGAGTACAAGTTTTGAAAACGAGCGACGTTAGGTAAGGCGAGTTCGGTAAGCGAGAACATGGCAACGTTAGGTTGCCATGTTCAAATGACACAATCCAATAATAATAGTGGCAAAGGAACCTGCCTAAAAAATATGTACGATCAAGTGTCAATGGAATTCAAGAACAATTAACTGATCACGTGTCCATGGATTTTTTTCAATTTTTCTCCTATCTTGTAGCATTTGAAAATGAAAAATGGAACATTCTTCTTAGAGAAACTCATGTTCTTAAATCAAATATCACAACTTCACTGAACTCATAAGCCTTCCTTACTAGGACTGTGTAGGCTTTAACTTGCAGTCAAATGTAGTACTATGTTAAACATAGTAAAAAGAAATATCGTCAGCAGTAAGAAGAGATATATTTTCAGATTGGTTTTGACTCCATTTGCAATCTATTCATGAACAGCAATCTCAGGGGGTCAATCCAAAATAAAAAGGCATTGTAACAGATACTGATGTAATTTTATGTAGGATACACCTCTCAATAACATGTGAGTACAATTATTTAAGGTTCTTATCTATTGAATGATTATTACTCTTATTATTTCTGTTGTGCCTGTTGGTTCAAATTGAAGATTGTTTAGATTTAAATTCGTGTTCGTCATTACTAAAATAATGTAAACTATAATTTGTTTCGTTATAGTTCTGCTTTCAAAAGGCATCTGTAACGTCTGTAAGTAATGTAACATCTGTAACGTGAGTAATGTCTGTTTCCGAGAATTTAAATATGACGGTACATTGGCTTTTTCAGGCAGCAAGTCTTTGCTTAAAAGATATTAAAGAATTTAGAATTTACTTCAAAATATGGCACAAGATATACTGACTTCCTCAAAGCAAAAGCTATAGTGTTAGCAAAAGAAATCAATTTAAAAAATCTTTTAAAAAGACAATGAAACATATTAAACACTTTACTTTATTAAAAGCGCACTAATGCAAATTAAAAATGTTATTTATTTAATGTATTTGCTTCTGTAACGAGTATACATTATTGAAAAAATTAACTAATAGCAATGTGTGTTTTTAACGATTTTTGGAGCTTTTGAGGCTTTCCTTATGCAAATAACTCGATTTAATTTGTAATGAATTTAAAAACATCTGATACACTCATAGTTAGATATTTTTTTTATTAATATATAATTAGTAATTACTTATACTTTTGTATCAATTACTTAGATAAATTGTGATGAAATAATCAATTACATAGAATAACTTGCTAATTCTTGAGCAAACAACCTCACAAAACAAAGATGGAAAAACATTATGGAATACCAATTTTACAGGACAAGAGGCACTTTAAATATCTGTAAATCTGAAAATCATAGGCCAAGGTCAAAACTTCTTTCAGGCAGTCCTGACAACTTGCCATCAAAGCTCCCTTATAAGGCATTTAGTTCAGCCTACTAAGTTGATTCAAGAAAATAAAATCAAAACGTATAATAAACCTAACATTTTGAGAGAGACAGGACTCGGGGGGGAAAATTGCAAATACACAATATGACATTCAAACCTATGCTGCTTTTTGGGCCCAAAATCTGGACTCAAAAATGCAAAGATCAACAAAGATTGGAAGCAATACAAATGAGACTTCAATATATTTCTGAAGTAGTGGATCAACAAAAGAACACGTGTTAGAAAAAGACTTAAAACAAAAATATTGTAGAATGAATAAAAGACAACAGAATAAATTGTTAGAACGCATTAAGAGAATGAAGAATGAAAGAATTACAAAGCTAGCATTATATTAAAATCCCTCTGAACAAAGAGACACTGAAAGACTCAAGGAGGTATATAACATCAAGTCTACTGTGCAAACAAAAACAGGTGATAAACCTAACATCCTGCTGTTCAAGGTGACCATGATAAGGACAGCAATCATTTTCAAATTTCACTTGTTCTCATCACAATACACGCTAAAATTGCAAAAGATGCAATAGTCGGATAAAGTTTGAAACAAATCAGTCATGTTTATGATTATTCTTTGAAAACAACAACACAGTGACCATGATCAAAACATCTCATTTCTTATTCCACCCTTACACAACATTCTGTGACACCTTTTGAAATTATAAATCAAGTTTGTTTATTCCGGAATGTTGGCATATTGTCAAAATTATTTGATCAACTCTTAATAAACTGTTAAATTTAGATAATTAATTTGGTAATGTTACTTCATTTTCAAAACACAGCCTCTTACAAATATTTTTGTAATAAAGACACACAAAAGGCAATAGACCTGTATTAAAAAGAATGAATTTGTCATAAAAATACATTAGTCAAAATAAATAATATATATATTCTTTGGCAAAGATCAGCATTACATATGAAATCAACTCCAAAAAAGTCTTAGGAAGACCAATAACTGTATTGTCATTTTATTAAACAATAAATTGGACCCTCCTGTTTATATGGCCACAATTTCAATTCTAATTTATGTCTGCTGAACTATTATTATTCTCGCTCGAAAGCATTCAGCAATAAAAATATTACTTAAAAATATATTTTATATTACAAATATTACACAAAATGTATCAATATGTACATATATATATTATATAATATTGCATTATCACAGAAGTATGACTTGCTTTAACACCGACATGAGAACTTGTACAGAGCATTCAAATCAGGCACTGCAAAACTCAAAAGCTTCATTGTAAAGCTAAATATCAATGCATATCTTGGTGAAAAGCACAAGAGTTTTTGTACAAATTTCAGTAAGATGACAAGGGCTGATTTAAAGGTTCAGAAATCTATGCCACCACAAACTACTTTTGAGATTTCAACATTATAAAATTACAAATTCTTGAAACATATAAAATATACAAAAAACTTTTTTTGTTTATCATTTGACATTTTTAATAATAAATATTTATGGAAACAGTTGACTAGCAGGACTACAAAACAATTTTTAATCATTGTAGTGTTTTGGTCAGTGGCAGCTGCTTTTGTAATGAACAGTGTCTGTAATAATAGATTTCATGAAAAGTATACAGAGTTTCAGCCATGATCATAAGAGAAATAAGGCTATGATTGTACATACAAATAACAGCATGAAACTCTGACAGTTTCAGTACTTTCAGGAATATTACAAACATTATTTTGTTAGCAATTGGGCAAGCAGCAAATGTGCATGCGTTTTTTCTCCTTAATTCTGAATATATATTTTTATGTCCTAAAAATTTGTAGTAAAAGTAAGTACATAGCGGTGTTTTCAGGTGTAACACTCAACGCAAGTTTAATTTTCATCATAAATGATGATGATTATGATAATGGTGGTGGTGATGATTGTTTTCATGTTTTTATTTCTTATAAAACAATGTCAACTACAACTATTGGGCTTATGGTGGGACCTGTGATTCTTTAAACCAGCTCTGTAACTTATGAACACCTGAGTAAAGACATCAAGCCTTTCAAAACCTAATTCTTAACTTCTCTATCTTATTTGATTCAAACATTAACATCTTGACAAAACTTGTAAATTATATTGAACCCTTAAGAGCGGAACCCATGCTGCCACACAGTATCTTTTAAATAAGCAACATCATCTTCTGGACCATTTAATAAACTTTCTATCAGATCTCGGAAACCTAGTTGACTTGCGAGGCGGTATTTCAGTTCCAATGAGTCCACTTGTTCAATAAACATTTTCATCATTCGTGCATTATCTGCTGTAATATTTCTAAGCACCTGAAACCTAGAAATGGCATGTTATTATTCACTAAAAATGTGAGAAAAATGTTGAAATTTATCATACAAAGACATACAAAAAGAAGTGAAAAAATTTAAAAAAAGGGTCATTAATTTCCATTCAAAATTCTAGTAATTATTCAATTTTAGACTTAAAAATTGTATCATTGATATGATAATTTTAAACATTACATTTAACAGCAATTGCTTAGCTTATTGATTTTAATTTTTTAATTCTTCCTGTATGTCTTTTTTTAGTTTTTAGTATTGTAAGTGTCATTGGCTCTTAGAGGGTCTGAAGAACCCCCAGGGCCCAGTCTGAAGGCCCTCCCCCCAAGAGCTTCCTTTGGATATGCCTCTGAGTATAAAGGTATCTCTTGGTAAACCAAGCATAAAGGTAAAATAACTAGGAGGGCTGTACATCTGAACTTATAAAGATCCCAATCTTTTCAGAACCCACACACAAACATTGTATGCCACAAAATAGAAATTATATTTATAAATAATTTCATTTTGGGTCTTCGGCACAAGTTTGCATACAAAACTCAGTTTCCATTTCTAATGTCATGGTAAATCACTATAGAATATGTTATATTAATAATCTAAAATAATCTATAGCTACAATTAAAAATATATTGTATTCTTCTTTCTATCTTCTCCAAAAATTTGCAAAACTTATACTGTAAATAAATTGTTATACTTGACATTACATCATATAAACGTAGTTTGTATAATTCATATCATACTTTATGGATTCATATACATGAATACAATGCTTTACTACAGTGAACGACCACATTAAAATTAATCACATTAATTAAATACATTACAACCAAGGACAACTTTGCACGTTATACCATGATTATTTACCTTCTAACAACATCTTCCACCATTGATGAATTCAAAGGAATACTTGTTGTAAAGGCAGTAAAGTAAGATTCATCCCCTTTTAAAACACAATGATGATACAGGGCTGCAGCCCAGTCTACAGGATGATCATAAGCTCTGACCACTAAATAACCCTGGGGAAATCTATAACAAAAAGCAATACACAAAAAAAAGGTCATTCAAAATAGAATTCTTCCTAAATCTCAGATTCAAAAACCTCTTTTGAGTTGCTGGGATTCAGAATTAAACATTATTCTTATTCTTATGTGTTTCTTATAGTCAAAAGTTATCTCACAATATTAATAAAGAATTTTTACTTTCTCCTATATATCACGTATATACATTTTGGGATTCTCTGGTACTGAAACAGTGTTGTTGTTTGATTTTAAAATGTCTGTCTGTCTACATGTTGTGTGCAAACAACACTAGTGCTGAAATTAGGCATACAAATCTTTCCAAATTGAATAAACACTTGTTGATACAGAGTCATTCAAATTTTTTTTTAGGGACACATGAAGCTCATAGGACATTTCCAAATTTTTCTGAAAAATGGCTCCAATTTTTTTTTTTTAAATTTCTTATAAGAATGTAGTAAAATACACAGAATTGTGGCATAAGTTTTTGAAGATTTTTGAAGATTGCAAAAGTTTGATATTTTTTTTTGACATCTTCCTACAACTACAAAATTGAAGATAAAGAATTTTCCTTTAAAATGATATTTGTTCATATTATGATCATTTTTTGAAAATTTTAGTAGTTTTCAAACAATATAAATTAAAATATGTGCAATATTAAAAAATATCAAAAACAAAAATTTCTCAAAACCTGCTCCAAATTTTTTCTTTAAACTTTTGGTCATTTTGCTTTACTTTAAATGTCATTTTGCTCTATTCGCTTGTTTTTTAAATAATTACACATTTGTAATTTTTTTTGACATTCTCTCACAACATTAATATTTACATTACTGTTGATTTGTATACATTATGCACTTTAAATTATGTCTTATAAAGTTTCTTGAAGTCTTCAAAGTTTTCTGTGAAAATGAGTTCAAAATTCTGCATTTTCAGAAATGCTTTAACGCCATTTTTTCAAAAAGGTGCCGATTATTCTTCAAACTTTTTGTTCGGATAGTGCTAAATGCACTGTGTAAGATGATAAAATAGCCATTTTGCTGAATTCATTTGTTTTTCCACAAATTTCTGCAAACATATTTTCTTTGAAATATCTCTCAAGTTGTTTCACTAGTAATATGAACATTTCCAGCAATTTGTATACATTATTGCATTTGTGAGTGGAAGTGCTTTAAATGATTCCCAATGAAGTTTCTCAAAACCCAAAGGTTTTTGTGAAAAGGAGCTCCATATTTTGCATTTACAATAATGCTGAAAGAATGTGTTTTTTAAAACAGCTCCAAATTTTCATCGAAAATTTCCATATAAGACAAGGTTTTCCTCTTCTACAATATTCTTAAAGTAATATTTCAGTTCTACCATTAGGAAACGGTAAAATTGAAAAAAAAATTTACTTTCGGCAGCGATAGATGGCAGGTTTCAAGAGGTTGGGACAAGACTGAAAAGCTAGCCCAGGACAAAGAAGTTATAAATTTAACTAGTACAAGAAAGTTTGAGCCATTTTGTAGCACAACTGGTTAATACTATTCCATTCCCCCCAATACATTTTTTTGTTGTTGATGAATTAAAAAATTCTTGTACAAAGAAAAGAAATTAAGCTTTCCATTAATGAGTTGTTACCAATTTCAGATCAATAGTTTGTATAAGAACTGAATTATTTTAATTCATAAATAATACACACTAAATAAAATAATTCAATATTAATGGGACAATATTCAATTACTTACGTAAGAACATGTGTCACCAGATTTGCAACTTCCTCTGAACTCAAATGTAATAGCAATGGGGCACCTTGCCCAGGAGACACTGTGCTTATAAAGTAGCGTTGTAATGCCACCAATTCAGCATGATGTACCAAATGAGTTGCACGTATCAACAATTCTCCCTAAAATAATTAAGTACAGAGTTAATTCTCAATTCTCTAAATTTAGTTCATGTTTAATAATTTTTACCAAACATACAAATTATAATTCTGATTTTGACACTAAATGTGCAAATTGATTCTCCATTGATAATCTCGTATACACTTTTTAATGAGAAAACTTACAGAAAGACAATCTTTGTAGTTGATTTAAGCATTAATATTGCTTTTAATGTAATAAGAGCTTAAAATAATTGTATTTAGATGCTTTTAACAGATACATTTATGTTCCAGCTCTAATCTCACTGGTTATTGAATAGGAAACGGAATTTAATATAGTTAAAAATGCAAAACATGTATTTATACACACAAGTCCACATGCACAGAGATGCATGCATGCACACCCACGCATACACAAAAGCATGAAAATGCACGCGCCCACACCCCCACACGCAAGTTTATTTTATACCATATATAAATTTAAGATGTCCTAATTTTAACTATTTTCCAGGTGAGTTTCTCAGCTGTCGGTTTATAGTTTATTCTTTCAATACATTGTTTTACTTGACTATTCATTTTCTTAATATAAACAGTTTTTACCATTTACTTTTTTTTTTTTTAACTTGTACTTCATTCTCTGGTAACTAAGATTTTATAACTAACTGTTTGTGTGTGTGAGTGTGTGTGTGTGTGTGTTATTATTATTATTATTGCTATTATTATTATTATTATTATTGTTGCTATTATTATTATTATTATTATTATTATTATTATTATTATTACTACTAGTACTATTATTCTGTAAATGAGTATCATTCAGCAGAAACAAAAAGTTAAACATTCAGTTAGTACTTTGTAATAACAAGGAAAAGAAGCGAAAACTTGCAGCATATCATTAGGATGTCAAACATACCATTTAATATTCCCGTGATTCAATGCAGTAAATATTTTTCATAATTGCATAATTTATGTAATGTAAATTAAATATTTAACAGAACATATTATTGTAATAACACTATTGTAAGTACATTACAATTCTGCATTTTCTGTTTTTCTCTCAATTGTGGTAGTATTATAGTCAACTGTGATCAATTATAATACAGTAATACTTATTATATGTAATGTATTAGCTGTAACTAGTTATCAGTAATAGTATGTCTGTAATTATTAATATTTAACATTAATTTAGTCAGTTAGTACTGTCAAAGACAACATCAGTACTATTTCTCATTAATCATACATTATAAAGTATTTATCTCACTGTAATATAATATAGCAATGTACTTCATTAATTTGATGTGTCACCAATGCTTCAATCAATCAAGAGTGATTATACATAAAATGTTATGAGACCATCACGGACACCCAGAGTAAACAAGGGTCTTGGGGCAGTAGAACAATGGGGGCACCATATTTCCAACAAAAGTTCCCCTTATTTAACATCTTTAATTATTAATTTATTTTAAAGTGAATCAACAACAGTTATTCAAAAAATGTATTGAAGGATATACATTTTGAATTCATTTTTGGGGCCTCACTTAAATGGGGCTTGGGACAAGTTATTCCAGCTGACCAAACCTCTGGACACCCCTGGTATGATGCATTTTTCTTCTAATCTGTATGTATTTGTTGTAATTCTGTGCCATGCTATTGAAGTTTATACATGTTAAGAAGAGCAAACTATGAAAATAACAATTCACAAATATAATAAAAACAAATAATAAAAAGACTGCGAGTTAAGAAAATCAATTCTATCAAAATAATAATTTACAAATGTAATAAAAATTATGTATCAAAATAATAAATAAGATTCCTGGATTACAATGGACCCACCTTGATGAAAAATTCCGCTGCATGTTTGAAGCACTCCATAGCATTCATTAGATGTCTCTTCACTACCTCATTATGTGGAAGAAGAGAATAACTAGTACCATTTTGATCTTTCAAAATTAACTTTAATACTGCTTCCTCCTCAGCTAATCCATCACTCTCCCAAAGAACAGCCACTTCTTCAAACATACCAAACCGTAAAGTGACCATTTCATAGAGTTTCCTATCTCCAGGGCAACGCTTTTTCAGAAAATCTATAACTGCCACTTTAAGCCCTTTCACCTAAAAGCAATTTTGAAATAGAAGAAGAAAATTCAAAGAAACCAAATCATACAAAAAATTGTCTGTCAACACAAATAGGTAATTTAATTAATTAACCTTGTCCAATCCTTTTGCAAGAAGAAATTCAAACTGTTCATGATCATACAGAATTTTAAAAATATAACTCATTTCTGTATATCTTTCCACACCAGTCAGTAGACGGACCTGAAATATCACTAACATTTATTTGCTTCTCAGACAGTTTTGTAAAAATCATTTGAATGTCTACAAAAATTGGTATCATTTCTAATCGAAACCTCCTAATGTTTCTCATGAGTACATTACCATTAAACCCCATTCTTCTTTCTTTAGAAGTCTAGTTGTAATAGTCTGACACATTTGAAGCACAGAACCAATACCTTCCATATTCAGTGCAGCAACAAAGCAGTTGTGGGCATGAATAACAAGTTCTACTGCAATCACATGAGCTGTAAGAAAATAGAGCAACATTTTGATTTATGTAAATCCAAATCCTACTTTCTCTCTCATTTTACATATACACAAACTACTTCACTACCTATAAGAATACAAGGTTCATAAATAATTATTGAAATTATCCAATAAACATAACTATCTGTCCACAGATTTCTTGAAAATCACAAAAATTTATACAAAAATGTCTTTACAAATACTTCAAAAAATAGGAATATATTTCAGCCTATTTTACTAAAAAAGTAAAATTATTAATTATAGTGCTCTTAAATTGCACCTCATGGAAGATGATGACCACCACGAATCAAAAATTGCCATTTTCCCGCTTACTCAACTTAAAAAGCTCATCTGATGGACAAACTGTCGTGAGTTTGAACAATGTTTCAGAGTGCACCTACTCAATATCTTGTGTTTCTTTGTGATTTGTCAATACACTTGAGAAAAAGACTATCACATTTCAAAATGTAACAATCTTCATTCTGCTCACTTCAAAATTATCATTAAATTCAGAGTTAAAACATATTCTTTAGTGTTATATTAGATATTTAATTTGTATTACAATCATTTTAATAATTTGCTGGAATATAGGCATTATTTTTTCATACAACTGACATGCACTGTTTATCACATAATTTTATGGTTCTAAAGGGACCAGTAGAAACAAGAAATCATTTTAAATCTTTCTTTAAATAAGTAACAAATAAATGTTATCTATAAGATTAAATGTTTATATAATATGCATTTGATGTTGGAAGTTTGGATTTCGTTCCCAAAACCAAGAGAAAAAATTAAGTGTGATTATGTTCTTTATCTTGTATTTTTCATTTTGATTTCCATGATTTGAATTTAACAGATTCCACATGAGGAACTACTCCTTATTCTTTCCTTAAAATTATCTCATTCCAGTGTCAAGTGCCAAGTATCAAAGTTCCTAAGACTGGGAAAATGTAAGGGAAATTCACAGCCGGTGATGTAAAACTTGTCTTTGACATTGATAACAAAAACAGATTGATATTAACCAGGTCAATGACATGCATAATGCAATATCCTACTTGGGAAAAACACAAAACTTTATTTTCAGGAATACTAACATAACATAATTTTTTTGTGATTTACAATGTATGGGGGTAAATTTGTTATCACAAAGTTGACTTCAACCTTTCATGGCCCAGTCTTTAAAATATTGTGAGTCTGAAGAAGTAACAATTAGATTAAAAATCTTTAATTGTCTCTCTTGAAAAGTTGCTTCTTTCGATTTGTGGTAGTTTTAAGTGATGGCATGGCACCTTCATTTGCAAATATATTTTTTTATTACTGAATCTTAAATGAAATTTTCCGACAATATGAAATCATAATAGTTAATAAGAAAAGATAACACAGTAAATTGTGAAATTCAAAGTTTAAAAGAGAAAGAAAAAAGGAAACAGAACACCATTATTGTTCTGAACTTCTTACCATCATGGAATGCATACGCTCTACTTGTAGTAACCAGAGAGGCAAGATTCAAAAGCTTGTTTCCCAAAGAAGCTTGATCTCTACAGACATCCAACACAAGATGAAAGCATGATTCAAGTTCTATGCCCCACATTGTTGTACCAGAGACTTCACCTGCAATAGATAATGTTTGTTACAAATTTTCTCTCTCCATCCTTATTTTTACAAATCAAAATTAATCTGACCTTTTAATTTGCTTTTTGTCACAGCTTCAAGAATTTCTCGAGCCATAAATTCAGCAACTTCTGTACTATTTATCTGTGCTGCAGTAATAATGTCACTTGCAACTATGAATTTATTTAGACAATCATCTGCTAAAGCAGTCTTCAGTAAGTTGAGCGGCTCACGCATCACCAGTACTTCCTTAAAGAAGTAAATAAAATTTTTAAAATGCAGAACATATATAGGACAAAAAATTGGCACTATACTTACTAGATAGTTCAAATCTAAATTCATTGCCACACGATAGCACATTACAACACGATTACCAATAGCAGTACCATGCTCTAAACGACCTGTTAGTTTCTCTAAAGCTGTCAAAGTGTCTTGGCGATCTCTTGGGGGAATTTCAACATAGTCCACCAATAAAGTGTTAGTGCCAGGGCTGTGTGACACTGAAAATGAAAATGGTTTGCAATTATTTAATATCTGGGTAAAAAGTCAGAGTTGTTTGTTGTTAAGTTTTTTATGATAAAAATAATCAATTGTCTTTTGGTCTTGACAACACACTGTGAAGGCTTGCTTTTCAACAAAGAATGTTGAAACAATTCATGTAGTAAGTTAATAAAGTTGCTACAATTTGTTATAATATTTTTTTTCTAAACCTATGAATGGAAAAATTCTTACATGTTGAAATTGATGACATAAGAGCTCTCCGTCTGTGGCTGAGTGTACGAGTAGTTGAAACTTCAGAAAACAATAAACGTTGTTCTGAAGTCAATTCGTAAGGAGATACAGTACCTTCTGCCAGTCCAAGACATAACAATAAAATATTCAAATCCTACAAAATACCTTGTTATTTACAATTCAATCTCTACAATATTTGTAAAAGTCAACAATGATGATGGTACTTTTTTTTAATAAAGAGTTTTAAGCTGATCATTATTACTCACTTGATGCTTAACACCATACATTGCTTCCACACGACAAGCAGAAACCATACTACCCAAATCAAGTAATTTTCCCAATAGTATATGCACTTTTTGCTTCTCTTCATTAGATATTTCAGGAGAGATAATCATATCAGTAACTCCTGCTTGTTCTAAAATTACATTCTTTGTGGAGTACAACATCTCTGGATTTGTATTTTCTGTACTCAACTGAAATATAAAATACATTTTACAATTATTAATTTATAAGAAGTTGTACTTTCATTTCACATTCTTTTAGAAAGCAAAACATGAAAAAACATTAAGTCAGAGCCAGACAAAATATATTTTCACTAAAGTGTATAGAAAAAAATGTGAGTTGTAACATTGCATTGAGGTAAAATTTTAAAAATTCTTACTGGAAGTTCATAAGATGCTTGCAGCCAGCAATTCCACATATTGAGCTCCACTGATGCCATTTCTTTTTTGAAATCAACAGGACAGAAATGTGTAACTTTAAGTAGAGCTTCCTGCAGCCAACTAACAGCCAACTGCAATACATGAAACTTTTCTTCCAGATCTGTCAATTTCTCCGCATGGAATTGAAAGAATTTAGCAGCAGTATGTGGATATACTTTTTCAGAATGAAATGTGTCATCACATTTCTTCCAAAATCCCAAAAAACTTCTTCCCAAAGGTCGCTTAGCGGATTGTTCAAATTTATCACTCCACTAAAAAAATTAATGCGTTTTAATTTTTCATGTAAATTTTTACAAAAAATAAATGTCAAGAAAAATGCTTGAAAAATCTAACCTGGGCTACCAACACTGGGTCTCGACATAAGCCACTTGCTGATGCTAATTGCAAAGCACAAGAAAACTGTTTGCTTTGAGAAAGCTCCTGTAAGCAACGATTAACTTCATTCTGATGTTCCAAACTTTTAGCGGGATTTAGCAATGCAGCCATATTAGGAAAAACACCAGTGAGAGACAGACATTTCAACACTTGTTCCACAAGTTCAAAGTCAGGAAGAGGTTCTAAAACATTAGAAGATACAATTAATAAGAAGAGCACTTTCACTTTCATTTCTATAAATTTCAGAAAATCATTCAGAAAATACACCTCTGCACATGAATAGTTTAAGTATATTTAACCCAAAATTAGGATTTACAAGGAAGAGTTTAGTTAAGAAACCCACTATCAAGAATATCTTCATTACCACCTTATATCAAACAGTTACCTGGAAGATGATCTAAAAAATTTCCTTCACGCATCACAGCTAAAAATTCCAAAACAAACTGTAGAGATGTCAAGGCAAAAGACACAGCTGCCTTGGTGAGTTGCACAGCCACACGACCTAACCATAGACCATTACCAATAAAGTCTAAAGATTGATTTAGATCCTAAAATAAAAATTAATAATAATTAAATATTAAGTTACAACTGCAACACTTTCACAAATAAAATGTCTTTGTAGTATAAAACATATTTTATTATATTATATACAAATTCCTTAAAATTTTAGCAATATATGTAAGACATAAAAGCTTTGTATGCAGGATGAAATTTCTTTAATTTGCACTAAGTTAAATCAGTAGTGTAATGAAAGGGGTGCGGGCTCGAATGCAAAACTTTTATCCAGCCTCTCTTTATGAAACTGTATAGCAGATACAAGTAGTGTTAGAATCTTAAATAATAAATAATAATAATAATAATAATAATAATAATAATAATAATAATAATAATAATAATGATGATGAACATAATAATAATAATAATAATAATAATGATGAACATAATAATAATAATAATAATAATAATAATAATAATAATATCCTCTAAAAATAGGCCCTATTTTACCTGGACTCACCTACACTGCGAGCCCAAACGTTATGCTACCCAGGAAATATGATTAGAATCAAAACATTTCACTGCAATATTCTCGAAATCATAACATGGGTGAAGAAATGCTTTAAGAAATAGAGAAATGGAGTCTAAAAAATTCTCTGGTTATTTTGTTGTATTTTTAAGTAACTCAAAAGAAACCTTCCAGTTTAAGAAATGAGTTGTTCATACTAGATTATCAATTACATATTCCTACAAGCAAAATATACAAATATACAATACAGAACACTGCATGTACACCCATGAAATATCTTTGGAACAGTATGAGATGTAACTTCCTCTCAAGCAAATTAAAGCAAGGGGCACAATAATGAATGTGGTGCACATATTTTAGTATAAAAAATTAACATCATCATTTCCTGTTCATAGTGAAAAACAAATTCAATGATATGATTAAATCAATATAACAAAATATGTAGGTAGTTTGCTTATATGTATGCATTTCAGGGAAAAAAAAGTAAGTTAGTAACGGATTGAAACGCAATTATTATTGTCAAGCAAGGTACAATTTTTTTTAAAAGTGAGATCAATAGTGTTTACTAACAACACAAAAACAGAATATCACAAAGTAATAATACTAGACAAAAAATAGTTGCACTAAGAAGAAAAGAAAATTAATGAAATGAAAAAGAAAAGAAATTAATTTTTACTTAATTAACTTACATTGTTTTTAAGATTCAACAAAGCTGCTTTGAATGATTTCATTCTCAGCAAGCACTCTTCAAAATCCTTCAAAATTATAGCTTCATACAAAAAATCCATTAAATCACCTAAAGGGTTATCCTAGAAAAAATTAAATTATTTTAAGACAAGTTCAGGAAAACCTTTTTACATCACAAGTTTGGTAAAAATATGCAATAGTGTGTGAACATTGATCAATGTTTTAAGACAACCAACAATTACCTAGTGACCATGGAAGATGTTAACAAGAGTTATGGGATGAACAAAGTTTACATTAACACAGGAATTCCTTAAGGAAAGTGTAGAAGAATTAATAACAGCAGCTACTGTAATCAGACTTCCAATTAACTGTATTAAAAGTAAGTATATGATTAATCGGAAAAAGAACGAACCCCCCTTCAAACTTTCAAATAGATAAAGAAAAAAGATGAAAGGGTAGAGGTAGTCACATATTTTGGATCTTTCATTTCTTAAAGAATAATAATGACGTGGAAATAAAAGCAAGTAAGACCTCAATCAATAGGTGTTTCAGAGCTCTAAGATATACATTAAGAAAGAGAAATATACATAGATACCTCAAGGTCCAAGTGAATAATATGGAAATAAGACCAATAATATTGTATGGAGCCGAGTGTTGGACATTCACAATAGACTTGAATGTGTGCTGATGTCATGGGAAAGGAAAATCTAAAGATGCATTTTCAGCCCCACATATAACAATGGATGGGAGGATAAAGAAAATTTATAATTGGTTAATATATATAAAACAATATACAGTGTTGCAGAAATTAAGGTCTGAAGACTACAATAGATCAGACTATATAACGAATGGAAGAAGAAAAAATCCCCAAAATTATTTTTAGTAAAGAACCCGAAGGAAGAAGAAAGAAAGAAAGACCCTGATTAAGATGGCTAGATGATGTTTAAATGGATTTGAGATCAATGAGAGAGAGGGGGGTGGAGAAGAAAGGCAAATGAGAGAAGTGAATGGGCATTGATCATTTGAGATGCCAAGGTTAAACTTAAAGGGCAACAGTTCAGAAGAAGAAAAGAAGAAGGAGGAGGAAGAGGAGAAGAAGAAGAAGGAGGAGGAGAAGAAGAAGGAGGAGGAGAAG